>VXAC01007131.1:270658-317540 GCA_013399225.1 Rhipidura dahli
TTTTTTTTTTTTTCCCCACGTGACAAAGAAAGTGAGTGACTTTTAAGAAATAAATTTGAAGATAACGACATTAAAATGAATGGCAGGAAGCACAAAACTGCCTGAGCATAGGTCAAACGGCATTAGTCACAGGTTTTATCCTAAGACATTAGAATTCCCTTTCTCTTAAATGATCACTGCCTTTGAAAAGAAACTTCCAAAGGAGATCACTTAAAATAAGATCCTTTCGTCTGATTTCTTGGTTTCTTATGGTCTATCTTCCCTTTCAATAGATGTCTAGTCCCTTTTGCCGTGGTGCTTAAGGAATTCTTTATGAGTGTGCTCAGACGCATCACAAGGAACCGGGTCCACGCGTGCCCCAGCATGCGTTTGACCCAACCTTCCAGAAAATGTCAGCCCCTCTTTTTTAAAACCAGAGAAATTAGCAGCAGTTGGTCTATAGTGAGACAAAATGCCCCCAATGTATATGTAAAGAAAGGAGTAAATCATCTCAAAGGAAACGTATAATGACTGTAAAAAACTAAGTGTTCTCGGAACAGCCCGGGCGGAGCTCAGTTGGGAGACGCCGGGATCGGGGCGCGGCTGCGAGAGGGGTAGGGAGCAGGGCACAGAGATGGGACCAGGGGCTGGCTGGGCGCCAGGTAATTATTTTACTGGGAAAGCCCCGTTTGCTCTTTCCATTCGCTACCGTCCCCGTGCCTAAATAACACCCTGAGAGCAGCGCTACGCATAAACGGGGCTTGAGGTAACCCCGGAGCTGGGGGTGAGCGGAGAGCTGAGCCCGGAGCAGGGCGGGGCAGCCCCCGCTCCCACCGGGCACCCCGGCACCGCGGAGCCCGAACGGGGGAGGGGGGCAGGTGCTGGGGACCCGTCCGAGCCCCCCGCGCTTTGCCCACGCCTTCCTTCCACTTTTTCTTTACCTGCTGAGCATCAAGAGCAACAAAACTGGGGAGCGGGGGGAAAACTGCGGCGAGGTTTTATTTCAAAGTGATGCTTACAGACGGCGGACCTTCCAAGTCAACCGTCTGCAGGTGCTCATCTGCTGGGGGCCGGCGAACAGCATCGGGAAAGCTTGTCAGGATCATACAATTTCCAGGGCTGATTCCGTCCTCTCTAATAAATAACTTTTTGATTTGAATCAAGGGAGAGGTTTAACAGACTTTCTTTCTTCCCTAATGTGATATAAATCGCAGATGCACTTTTATTGAATGGTTAAAGCATCGACATGGAGATAATCAACACAAAACGTCCGGACAAAAACCATCGAGAGAAATAAAGCTGGTTAATAAGATTTTTGAGAAAGCTTTGTGTTAAAAAGTAAAAAGGGAAAACAGCTGAAGGTGACAGTTAGTTCATGGTTAATAGGATAAAGGCTGCATGGTTGAGCTGCACACTTCTGCTTGCAAAGATTCAGACACACCAAAGGACTGAATAGGGTGCTTTTAAAACATAGGACATTTAACACATCTGTTAGAGTCTTTAACAGAATTCAGGTAAAACCACTCTCAATAGTCGCTTTCATCACCCACCTCCAAAGGAAACTAACTCCACTTGCGCCTATTTCCATATTTGTCACCACAAACAAAACCTCTCTGCTAGAAAAATCCCTATTTACTACTTTCCCGTAAGGCGATGACATTTGTCCCTCGCATCAAAGTTAGGGGACTCCGGGCTCTGTCGCACTAATAAACCTTCCGAAATCCTGCACACGCCCGCAGATAAAGAGCGAGATCAGGTGAATTTGGCTGCTTCGAGTCACCGACACTGACAAAGCAGAGATCAGCTCAGACAACTTCAGCCAAAAGGGTCCAAACGCTACAAAGTTGGTTTCATTTTCGCGGCTGGAGGATAGCGATTCCCACTATTTTTAACGTAGATAAGCTAGAGAAGAGCAACAGACTGAGAACCCGAAGGGGTTGCCCTGGTCCCACAAAGTTGTCCGTATCTCTTTTGTGTGCACTATTCATATTTTGTGGGAGCAGAGCTCTTACCGGCCACATCAAGGCTCACATTTCGGTCTGGGCAAACCTCTCGCCTGAACACAAGTACACGAGACTTTTACGAAGCTCGGATCTTGAAAGGAGAGGTTGACACGGTAAATATGCCTTATTCCGGACCTTTGATGCGCAGATAGAAAACCAACCCCATCTACGCACACTAATTCTGCCTCATACTAATAGCAGGAGCAGAATATGCTCAAACCACGGTGGGATCCGCTCTCCAAATGTGTTTCCCCTTCAACAGAGCTTAGCTTCACGTTTTCTAATTTGTATTTTCAAATCCACAAAACCCGTGCTTTTCTGAGAGCCCGCAGATAAGTTTATATGAATATTTATTGATTTATTTCCTAAACTCAGCAGGGGAGCGGCAAATAAATTTAGTGCTTTCTTTAAATAATTCCCTTTCTACGAGGCAAGATGTCATTCGAAACTTTTAAATAGGCATTTAATTAGCCTGTGTGTGTTGCCTCTGAACAAAACCCTGCTGGGAGCCTTTGGAGCGCTGTATTCCAAAGAGGCGGTCAATATGCAAAATTGATGACTACACTTTCTTTGTGGCGGGGCCATTGTGCTCCGGTTGCTTATGAAGTCTAATCCAATCATAAATTGCAGCCCCGGACCAATGGAGAAGCCGGGAGCTCGCCCTGAATGAAGCTCAAGTGGAGAACTTTGTTGAACCCCATTGTTGGGGCTGTCACTTTTGAAAGAGCCTCAGTGGGGCTGACCACTATAAAACCCATGGTCCAGGAGGAAGGAGCAGAGAGAACTCCGCCAGACTCGCTGGCTGGATCTTTACCAACCCAGGTTTGCAAAGCAGAAAACAAAAGCAAACAAACAAACAAGCAGGCGAGCGGCCCCAGCTCGGCTCCGCAGACGGCCCCTTGCGATGATGTTCCCCAGCCTCATCGCCCCTCCAGCCGTCTACCCCAGCCTCCTCCGGCCGACCCCCACTCTCACCTTGCCTCAGTCGCTGCAGTCGGCTTTTTCCAGCCATTCCAGCTTCCTGGTGGAAGATTTGATCCGGATCAGCAGGCCCACCAGTTACTTGCCCAGGACTGCCCCCCCGCCCAGCATGTCCCCCCCAACCTCGGCCGCCAGGACGGACTCGGGAACGCCGGAGCTCCCCACCTCCACCACCGCCGGCTCCAGGAGGATCTGTTCGCCGCAGACTTCCAGCAGCGACTCCACTTTCCTGAAGTTTGGAGTCAACGCCATCCTCTCCTCCACGCCCCGAGCCGGTAAGCGGGGACACCCCGAGCTCGCCGTCTGTCGTGGCTTCGGGCGCTGGGGGCACACAGCCCGCAGAAGAGGGGTGCCGGGCGAGGGGCAGCGCCGGGAGCCGGGTTAGGAAAGGGAGGGAGGACGCTGTCCCGAGCTGCAGAGCCCTCCGGCATCGCTCGGATTTCAGGGGAGAGGGGCAGCGCTGCCCCCGGCTGGTCCCGCTCCGCCGCAGGACGGACGGGAGGAGCAGGGAGAGGGAGGGGTCCCAGCGACGAGGGGTCCCCCGGCCGTGTCTCCTGGCTGCCCTGTCCTCCTTTGCTGGCAAAACCAGCCAAAGTGCTACTTTTCCTCGGCCGTTCCGAGTTCAGTCGGGCTCTTTTTCTAAAAGTACCACAGCTTTGGTCTCCAGACCAAGCGACGGGACCCAGCTTTGCCGTAGGTCGATTCCAACCTGTGGTTACCCTTCGTTTAATTTGATTTTATTTATTTACTAGAAACCTCCCCTGCGTTGCTTCAGAGCGTCCCGCCAAAGACTTTTTCCTTTCCGTACTTCGAAGGATCCTTCCAGCCCTTTCTCAGATCTTCCTATTTCCCAGGTAGGTGTCTAAATGCGTCCCTGTGTGCGGGCGGGCCCCTCAGCCGGCACTGCCCGCCGGTATCTGCCGTCCCTCCGTCCCCCCCGGCGGGGTTATGCCGCAGTTCAGAGGTTGGACGGAGTACAACATTCAAGCATCAGTCGCGCCAATTTGCTGCCCGATTTAGCACAGGCAGTGACTGCCTGACATTCCCTGCCCGCTCCTCCCGCTGATCCGCAAATTAGCCGGGATTGTCACGGTCCCGAGGCGAGGCGGGTCCCCCTCCCTCCCTCTCTCCCCTCTTCTCTCCCTCCCTCCTTCCTGCTGGGCCGGAGCGGCCGTTTCAGCACCACGAGGAGCGGTCAGCGCCCGCGCAGGGACGGAGGAAGGGATGGACAGAGGGAGGGAAAGGGAGGGGGAGCCTCGGGGTGTCCCCCAAACCTTTCCGGCCCCGCCGCGTTACGGGCGGACCCAGCGCGCTGAGAGAGCGCCGTGACTACCCTGCTGCACCCTCCCCTCCTGCACCTCCCCGTACCAACCCTTCCCTCCTCAAACACCACGGAAAAGGCGAGAAAGCAGCCCACGGAGGTGTGATCCTTACAGCACTAAGTATTATGATGTTGAGAGAACAATTAAAAAAAACCTCAACAAAGCAAACAACCAAACCCGAAATCTGATTACACAAACAAGCTATTAATTTAAAAAGAAAACAGGGAAAGGGAGAGAGAGAAAAAAAATAACCCAAGCTCTTCTATTCATACTCTGGATAATGGAATTTGCTTCCTTTCTCCAGCATGTGAATAGCCTAACAAAAACAACTTGAGCTTTATAAATAGCTTTTCATGTCCATTTAATGAAAATGATTTGGGGAAAGAGACGATTGTGCCATCAGTATTCTCCCGAGGAGCCTGGCATGCCGTTGTGTTTAGTTTGAAAGTGTAAATCTCTTTTGTTCCAATAATATATGGCGTTAGCTGCTTGTCCTCAGTCTTTTTCTGTTAGTTCATTACTACACAATTACCATTCACGCTTCATTAGCATCTCTGTCTCTCTTGGGGAGGTTCTCCCCTCCTTTTTTTTTAAGGCGAAACTCTGCCCTTTTTTATCATACTAATGCCATTGGGAACCAGGCAGTGTGCTAATTAGCTGTTACTTTTCATGTCTTCGAATTGAATTCTCCAACTTTGGGGCGGAGGGGGGGGTGGAGAGAGAAGAGATTATTATAAAAAGATGAATACTGATTGATCAAAACTGCATCTGAAGAGGAGCGGTTTTGTTCGGAATCAGAAAAGTCCTCATTTTCATCTCGAGCATAATAAAGCATCTGAAATGATAAAAGCATCTGAAAAAAAATCAAATGCTTCTGAGTGGGAGGGAGAGCTTTTTTATTATACCTCTATCTTAGCCGGTACGCCTCGCTTTGCCTTTTCAGGCCGGAGACCTTTGAATCTCCCAACAAAAACGGCCACTATTGACCCATTTTCTACATTAGAGTTGATAGATCTAATCCCGGTGATCGCTGCCTGAAAGGGGGGCGGCTGGTTAAGCCTAAAGCTCCTTTTCATGGCCCCAGGTCTATGAGCGCCCGCCCGGAGGGCAGGGCGGGATGGTGGGGGCCGGTCCCGCTCTGCTCAGTGCCCTGTGTCCCTCCCGCAGCTGCCTCCGCTGTGGTGCCCATCCCTGGCACTTTCTCCTGGCCGCTGGCTGCCCGGGGCAAGCCCCGCCGGGGGATGCTGCGCCGCGCCGTCTTCTCCGACGTGCAGCGCAAGGCTCTGGAGAAGATGTTCCAGAAGCAGAAGTACATCAGCAAACCCGACAGGAAGAAGCTGGCAGCCAAGCTGGGCCTCAAGGACTCACAGGTGAGAGGGGCGCCAGGTCGGGGGAGGGCAGAGGGTGGGGAGCCAAGATTCCCCCACTCCCGGGGGCAGCTTGAGAGAAGGGGGGAGAAGGGGAGAGAAGGGGATGGTAGCAGGGAGAACACCCAAAGCAAATTACAGGCAGTCAACAGAGCCAAAACCGGCACAATTCCCACCTGGGTTAGTAGGACCACAGCCTTATTGTCCCCAGTCCTCTCCTAGGGCCCCGCAAAGATCAGATTCTGTGGTTCCTATTAGCTTTAGTATGGGCACATGGAGGGTTTTGAGGGTGCAGCCAAAACTCCTTTACTAGTCCCTGCTTTACTGAACCATTTCCCTTCGTTGTTGCTCTGTCCCCTAGGTGAAGATCTGGTTCCAGAACAGGAGGATGAAATGGAGGAACTCCAAAGAAAGAGAGCTCCTCTCTTCTGGTGGCTGCAGAGAACAGACCCTTCCCACCAAGTTCAACCCTCACCCAGACCTCAGTGACGTGGGCAAGAAATGCTCGGGAGAGGAGGAGGAGGATGAAGTTCCCCCCATGTGCCCACCAAGCCCCCGGCATCCCTTAACCTACCACCCATCCCCAGAACATCTACACCTGAGGGACAGACTGGACTCCCAGATGTCTCCTTCTCCATCCCATTCCAGCAGCCCCAGTAAACCTTCAGACTTCTCAGACTCAGAGGAAGAGGATGATGAAGGGGAAGAAGAAGAGGAGGAGATAACAGTCTCTTAGATCCCTTGCCTGCCCCTACCATCACATGGGGACACTGCAAAGATGTAAATAAACCAGAGTGCTATAAATTGAAGAGGTGCTGTCCCACCCCAATGTCCACATGCTTCTTCAGTACAGGTTCTTTATCACAATAGCTGCAAGACTTCCTTCTCCCTGGCATTCCTCATTTGTTGCCCTGTGTGGAGGTTTTCATGTTCATAATATCTGCCAAACTCTTCATAACTCTCTCTGCTTAGCAATCAATATTTGCTCAATTAGCTACCTTCTCCCCAAAAAACAGACAGGCAGCTCCTGGCTCTACAGCAGGGACGAAAGGGAAATTCCCCCATAGGAAAGGAAACTTCTTCCCCCAGATAAAAGAATCATCAAAAAATACAATATAGATGACCATTTTTATTACCTTACAAGTGAATTTCCAGCTACCTTATTACTTCAGGTACTACTGAAGGCTTGTCTGATCTAGCAACCCTTTCCTCCAAAACAAGTAACCTTGAGGGACACAGATCAAGCGCTGCCTCCGTCCTCACCGCAAACACCAACAGATCCACTGATATCACTTTGAAGGTCTCATGCAAACATGCCCTGTGTAATGGAAATCCTGTACATTTATGACTTTCATTTTAATTTATTCATCAATATTGTGTTCAAAGCACTGTCTAAGCCACCTTCTTGCCCACAGGTCTGTGCTTATTCTCCACTTTGCTTCTGCTATTCATGGTGCGGACAGAGGAGAGTGGATACGCTTCTTTGATTTTTAACTGAACTTTGCTGTCTTTGCACAGCTGATATGAACTGTACACTATTTTGTACACTTACTCTGTATGGGTGTTTTATACCAAGGTTATTGTCAATGAAAAAAACAACAGCTCAACAATGCTTCTCTCTTTTTTTTTTATTTTTAAATTAAATGACAGCTAAACTTCAGGCAAATGCAGCTGTTTAATTGTGTAACTTATAAAGAAACACTTTTATTTTGTATTTTACCATGTACAGACTTTAAATATGTGTATATATTAAAGTGGATGATTGTCAAATTAAAAAAAAAAGTAGATTTCCAAATTTGATCATTCAGTAATACTTGGATGTTGTAGCTTGTGTCTGGGAGAGGAAACAACGTTTTATCAACAGTATAGTGACTCAAAAAGAATTTATCAGCTTCAAATTACGTAACTTTACAAGAATATCTGCCTGCTTTTTAACTAGGGAGCAACTCACCACACATCACTGACTAGGATCCTACAGTCTGTAGACTGGGAGCAGGCAATGAGATCAGTTTCACAGGGCAGAGAAGCAGAATGACAGAGATCCACTCAACTCTTCAACCCCAAGTCCAGTTGAGGAGTTGAAGATCATGGCTACGACACCAGGTAAACCCATAACCACCCACCTGCTTTTTGTTTCTGCTTTCCTGCTGTACTCTGCAGAAATGTCCATGGGTTTTGCCTCACATACAGGTAGCAGAGCTCTTCTGAAACAGAGATTTCATCACAAACCTACGTGCATTTTCTGCTCCTTGGTCTCCAATGCCCACCATTCATAACACACCAAAACAGAAGAAACAAATGCAGCAGATGTCCCCTGGACCCAACTCTCCCTCTATTCTCCACTTCACTGCCACAGCCACAAGGGAAGGTATGAAAGGAAGAAGAGAGTGATTCCATTTGGAAGGGGCCTAAAAAAATCTAGTCCAACATCAGGGCTAGTCAAAAATTAAATGTGTTATTAAAGGGCATTGCCCAAAAGCCTCCTGAACACTGCCACAGGGCATGACTAGAAAGGCTGTTCCAGGTCTTTAATCTGCTTCCAGTTAGGTAATTGGACACATCTAAGCTGGGACACATTGTCACATTTCTCATCTTCTACTTCTCTAAGCCATTAGCAATTGATAACATACACCTGAGGTAGGTGGAATGGAAAAAGAGATGGAAAAGACATGGACAGTATTTATCCCACAAAATACACTGAAACAGCAAAAGGGTTTGGTGGGTTTGGGTTTGTTGTGCCGTTGTTTTGTAAAAGCCGTGCACAAAAGCAAAGCAGAACAAGGAATTCCCTCACTGCTTCCCATGGGCAGGCAGGTGTTCAGCCATCCCAGGAGAGCAGGGCCCCATCACATGTAATGGTTACTTGGCAAGACAAATGCCATCACTCCAAATGTCTCCCCCTTCCTCCTTCTTTCCCCACTTTATATCCTGAGCCTGATGTCACGTGGCCTGGAACATCCCTTGGGTCAGCTGGGGTCACCTGTCCTGGCTGTGTCTCCTCCCACCCTCCCAGGCACCCCCAGCTCCCTCTCCCATGGGACAGAAAAAAAGCAGAGAAGGCCTTGGCTCTGTGCAAGCCTTGCTCAGCCATAACAAAAACATCTCGACGTTATCAACATTATTATTAATATCTGTATTATTGTGCATCCAGCACAAATCCAAAATACATCCCCCTCCCAGCCACTGTGAAGGAAACTTACTCTGCTCCAGCCAAAACCAGCACATTCAGCAAGCATAAGGCTAGAGCTGAGTAACCTATAAAGAGAGATATAATTCAAAACACAATTTGTTTTAAAATCCAGGGGCTACTCCAGAGACCACAGGTGCCACCACAGGTACTACAACACTCCAGAAAGGAACATGTCCAAAACAAGAACAGGTATTGCTCATACAAAACCCCCCCTGAATCACTGTTCAACAGAAACTGCCAATCTTTTTACGCCCTCTATATCCTAGGTTAAAAATAGATGTATTTAAGTATTCTGTTACCACCCGCTGTGGGCCGTTGGCTGCTATCACCTGCTAACCCACCCCTGATAACAGACGATGGGCCATCAAGAAACCATCACATGACTCATGGACTTATCTCATCCTATTGTGAAATGCTCCACCCAGGAGGGGGAAGCCGGGCATTCCCACCTGGATATAGGCTGCCCTTAGAACTGCCTGACCTCAGCCCTGGCTACTGGGTAACCAGAGAACAAGAGCCACCACGGACTTTCAGCTGGAGACTGGGGACCTTCCATCGGATCATCGCTTCAACTGGATCACTTCATTTGGACTTCTTCCACCAGAGCCTTTTTTTCCCCCTTTTTTTTTAATAGCAAAAAGAACATTGTGTGACTACTTAGGCACAAACAGCTGAGATTCAGGGATACCTTAATATGAAATTAAAGAGCTCGTTTTTCTTTACCAACAGCTGCCAGACTGCATCTGTGACTGCAGGAAGGGGATCTCCTTCTCCAACGTTTCCCTTGTACACTGAGGTTGAAAAATCCAGAGCCCAGAGCTACCATGGGATGGCTCACATGGCACAGCTGTGCTAAGGGAAGCACTGCAGAAGCAGCCACTCTTTCTGAGGTCTAATGTCAAAGGCATAAACTTATTCTCTTACCTCAAATGTGGAGAGATTCTGGTCACATCAGGAGGCTCTAGTGGCAGCTGGGTTTGTCCTGCTGTGCACAGCATTGGGAGTTCAGCTTGGGTGTATTCCTGAGAGCAAAATGTTCCATAATTTGCTGTTAACAGCCAGAGTGTCGGAGGCCACCTCCCCCCATTGCCGGAAAGGAGTTCAGGCCTCTCTCCCTGTCTTTTTATTTTTAATGCAGCTCTCTGTATGCTTTGGGGAAGGAGGAAAGGTGATAGGAAGCCTTCATGGAGATGGAATGATTTCCATAATGACTAGCAGCATCCAGAGTTTTGGAAACTTTGGTAATCCCATGTGTAATACCCATAACAACCTCTCCTTTATGATATCAGAGAGCTCTTTTTAAAGACCCAGCAGCCCAGAGGTCTTGTGTGTCTTTTCTTCCTTCTCAGAGCCAGGAGGGAAATATCTGAGACTGGGGAATGGGTAAGGCAGAGAGGGGGGTTTAACTTTGGTGACTGTCAGCTCAGGGCAGCAAATTCTCAACTATTTTATCCCTAAGAAACCAGCTGGTTCAACATCTGTGCCTGCCAGCACGGGAGAGCGGCTTTTCGACAGGGGGAGAAAAGGAAATAAATTACTTTCCTGGGGAGTCTGTGCTGTTGCTGCCTGCAGAGCTGTTGGTGACAGACCTGGAGCGTGTCCCTCTGGTCCCACTGCCTGATGGTTTCTTCAGCAGTGCCCTGCACAAATGGGGGAGCTGGAAGTACTTTCACCCAGTTACAGCCAGGCAGACAAAGGTCCTGCACATAACTTTACTGGGAGCAGGTTGAGGAAAAAAATTAAACAAAATAAAATAATAACCCTTTTGAAGAACACCTGTCCTCCAGGAAAGTTTAAAAATTACAGTAACCTTAAAGAGGTTAAGTAGAGATCATGATGCAAGGCCACAATTTCCAGAAGCAACCAGTGGCAGCTGAGGGTGATGACAGGAGATTAAACCCCAACCAGTTCTAAACCCTTTTCCTACAGGAAACTAGATTGGTTTGAAGAGACCCAAGCTCAGCCCTAGAAAACAATGATGGCATTTAAAAGTCTTTGCCTGGGAAGTTCAAGGTAGGTTTTGACACAAGAGCTCTGGGCTCTGCTGCTGTGAGGAGCAGAACAGCAGAGTCTCACCCCTGGGTGTGTTGGCCCAGCCATGTGCCAGGGTGTGTGCATGGGCTGGAAGGAGAAGGGACCAGACTGAAGAGCAGGAAATGGGATTTGCTTTTCTGGCACCTGGAGCTGCTTTACTGCTGTGTCTGAAGAGCACACTGCAGAAGTACTCAGCAAGGCAGGGAAAGATCATCCCTTCTGCTGGCCCTGGGCATCAAGTGATCTTAATTGGACATCTTTAGGGGTCTTGTATGTTTGAACCCAGACTGAACCTGATATAAATAAATAAAGTCCTTCAAGCTCCAAAAACCACATCAACACTACTTTCCCAACCCACATGACAGGGATTTAACACCAGGGAAGCCCAGCAGAGAAAGGCCTCACAGGAGTGCCCTAACTGGACATGCACAAGTGCCAGGTGTGCTGCTTTTACCTAATTTTCCCTTCCATATTAGCAGAGGGCTAAAATATTTCATAAAGTCATATAACAGCACAGGTTGAAAGACATCTGGAAAGATCCTCTGGTCCAGCCTTTTGTGGGAAATGGAATCTAGGTCAGATCTATTACCCTGATCAACTGTATTTTGAAAAACTTCCATCACTGGGGACTCCACCACATCCCTGAGGGGACTGTTCCACAGAATGATTGTTCTTTCTGTAAAAAACATCTCTGTGATATCGAGATAAAACATCTCCTGGTGCAACTTGTACCCAATGCTCCTTCTCTCCTCCATGTGACACCTTGGGAAAAGAGCACCATCTTCTTTGTGGCTGCCCTTTACATACTGAAGTCCTGCAATGAGGTCCTCCACAAGTTTTCTTGAGGAGAAGACCTAACTGCTTCAGTCTGTCTTCACAGGTTAGGTTCTCACACCCCTCTGAGGTCCAGCCAAGCTTAGCCCTCCTAAATGCAACTCTGCATGGCCCAGCAAGGTTCTTGTAGTCCTTGATGGGTATTTGGCCACCTTCCCATGGTCAGTATTTATCTCGTTTTGGTGTTCAAGCACATCCCAAAGCTCACTGCTGAGCCAGGGTGGTCTCTTGCTCTGCTTTCTCCCTCTCCCTTTGTAGGGATTGGGCTGTTCCTGAATAACTCCCAACCCTCATAAGCTGCTTGTGCTCTCCCTGAATGCTTCCCACACACCCTCCCACCTGGGCTCTGAGCATTTGGAAGTTTCAGGAGTGCCAACCCTTCTGAAATCCAGGGGTTTTGTCCTATTAGTTGCCTTCAGTGTGCTTAGCAGAATCTGAAACTTCACCATGTCATCATCATTACATCCAAGACTACCACTGACAGTTATGCAGTAAATATTATCAATCTGTGAGCACTAAATCCAGGCAGCAATGTGCTGCTCTGAGCCAGCACGTCCAGCATCTGCAGCAGGAAGCATTTCTCAGCACTTTCCAGGATCCATGTGGATGGCTTGGGCACTGCTGTGCAGAAATAGATTGTTTAACAGTCAGGACTGATTCTGTGCTGGGGGGAGTGGTCTGTCAGAAAGTGTGAAGCTGAAAATTGTGCAATAACATTGTCAGAAATCCTGTTGTGGATGAGGTTTAAGTGGCTCAGGCAGACCGGAGCAAATGAGGTTGTTCCTTCCCACTGGGCTTGGGCTTTGTGTCCTGACTCCACTTTTGCACTGGGTGGTGCTGGTTCATTACAATCCCATTAAAAAGGCACTCAGCCCTGCTGACGTAACAAATTCTGTTTGTTAGAGCTAGATGGGAACTGCAGGAATCTTCTGTCCCTTTGGAAGCTGAGAACCCCCAGGGAGCAGCATCTACACCGAGCATCCTGGCCACATCCCATCCATGGGTGTGGGCATTCGAGCTGTCACAGGAGGGTGTTTTCCTACGGCAAAGGAGGAAACAACAGGGGTACATCCTTTGTGTGCTGTCAAACACAAAGGATGTACCCCTGGGAACTTCTTGCTGCAAGGTTAGACAAAGCCCTGGGCGCATGGATGGTTCAGCCCCTCGTCACCCAGCAGGAGCTGCAGGCCCCTCTGTTCCAGCGGGCTGAGCTTACCCTGCAGACAAGGGCTTTGTGCATCACCCCCCAGCTCTGAAGGGCAGCCTGCCCTCGTGGCACCGGGCAGAACAGCAGAGCACCCTCCTGGCCGTGCTCAGGCTCACTGATACGGGGATCATCAGCTTCACAATGGGCTTTCAGTCAGGATCCATTGGAAGCACAACCTCTTCCCACTTGCCTGTGGATCCCATTTTATGTAAGGTCCTTCAGACTTCCTAATTGCCCAGCCCCACGTGGGTGAACTTCCTGGAGGACTGGGAGGAATTACCCATGTTTAGCCAGGGCATGGTCTCCACCCGGTGTGACTTCTCTGGAGCCTCCAGCAATGGAGCAAATCAGAAATACCTGTCACTGAAATGTCACCTGCTCATACTGAAAATGTACCAGCTCACTGCAGAGGGTTGGACTAGGTGACCTCTAAAGGTCCCTTTCAACCCAAACCGTTCTGTGATTGAGGAAGGAGAGGAACATGGATTTCTTTGTGTGGCTCAGCCAACAATGGTGATGATGGGGAAGGATTTGCCTACAGTCAGCCCCACTGCCAAGGGGCAAAGATGAAAGTTGTCTTCAGCTGCTGTGCTGAAGCCCAGATTAAACATCCACATCAGAAACCAAAGATAACCCTTGGTTACCACATCCACCATAGAGATCAGTGTCAGAATCCTGGGCATCAGTGAAGTGGTGAAATGGACAGAAAGTGGGGAATGGAGGATGGGAGCCTGCAGGGTATCAGGGGGAATGTCCTCTCTGGTTCTTGAGGCGGCTACTCCAAATTACCAGTGGAAAAGGTCAGAGGAATGAGGAGGGTGTAAATACATGTCACAGGCTGCAGACTGAGTTTGTGAAATGACTCCAGGCAATTTCCCTTCTCCATTGCAGAAAGGAGGTCAGCACTGATCCTGTGGTGCTGAGAAATGATGAGATGGATCCAGGAAGGACATAAAATGAAATAGGATGTTGGAAACAGAAAAAGACAAAAACAAAGGTAAAGGAAAAAAAGCTGAGGTAAGTGTACAAGACAGTGTGCACAGAGCAGAGAAAAGAATAAGGTGGGAGAGGGACAGGGTAGCCAAATAAGGAAAGGAAGAATTCCTGAGAGATAGTAAGCATTTTGGTGGTAGTCCAGTATGGATTCAAAAACTGCCCAAGATCATGGCCTGAAGTATTTTCCAGGACCACGTCTAGGACATGCAATTCTGTGAATCAAAGGAGGTTTACAGAACACAGAAAAATGTGCTCAAGCATGTCCAAAGCAATTCTGCCTCTGGAAAACTCCTGTGGAGGACAAAGCCCACAACACAGATCAGCTCTGAGCTACCACTCACACTGCTGTGTCATTAGGAGTATTTTTAGATCCAACAAACTTGAATGGAGATCATCAGTTTTAAGCAGAACTTCTTCTATTTTCTTTGAAGCTTTTTACACGTGAATCTCTCCTACCAACATTAATCATTCAAATAGGTGATAAGTGGACAAGGAACTGCCAAAAAAGCAGAAATATGAAGAGAGTAAGTCTCCAGGGACAAAAGAAAAACCAACCAAACCTTAGATATTAATTGCAGAGGTGTTTGCATTTATTCTTTCTGAGTAAAGAACTTTTTTTTTCAGTCAGAGCAGAGCATTTTTTTGCCACGAAGGCTAACAGCTTCCTACGTGTTTTTACTGACCATGTATTTATTACTATATAACCATAATGCCTCCATCAAATGGGTGAAGAGGAAACTGTAATCCTGTGTGGAATGTGAAGGTTGTCCAGAGGGGTGGGAGATGCCCCTGGAAGCATTCCAGGCCAGACTGGATGGGTGGGTGAGGGCTGTTGCCACCTTTCCACAAGTACTGACAAAAAGCCAACAAAACTAAAGGAGTGAGTCCCATGATCTTCAAATGAAAAATTATAAAATGGTGATTAAGAAGGGATAAAAAGTTCTGGGAAGCCACAAATCTGAATAAATAAGCATCAATTTTATTGAATCATGAATAATTTAAGACTGGTACAATCATCAGCTTTATTCTCCATGACACGGGGTGGGGAAGGGGTAGAAACGGGGAGAGTGAGAAAGGGGAGGCATGATCTCAAACAGACCATTCACAAATTCCAATCCTAAATGAGAACTGAAAATTAAATAGGGAGAGGAGCAAATGGAAAACATCATAAACGTACACAAAATACTCAGTTCCTAGTTTTCTCTTTAAAAATGGCTAGAAAAAATTCATCAAAATGCAGCACTTTTAATCAAATATTTACATTTCTATGTTACAATGAAAAAATGTACATCTTATAGAACATATTTCATAAACTGTTCCACTGGAAACAACTAGATCAAAACAGCAACCTTCCATTTAATATCGACAAAGATTTTTTTGCTTTGTTTTTGTATATTATTTTTTTCTTGAAAGAAAATTGCCACATTTAGACAAGATTTCATACACATAATATCGAAGTTAAGCATCAACAATGAAATATCAGTCTGCTTCTTTCAAAATGTACAAAAAGGCTAACCAACACCCTCCCTCCCCTTCCCCAAATAAACCACATCTCATTTATGGCCTGTATCATTCTTGGCAGTTCTGAAGGTAAGAATATGGTTTATTCTCTCTCAATTTATAACTCAACATGAATGTTGCATAGAATCTTGCATTTCTTGTTGATATTTTTTTAAACAAGCCAACTTTGCAAGGAGGAAAAAAAAGGCAAAAAAAAAGGAGGTGTTTTGAAAAAGCCTTAAATGAGAAGAAAGTCACTTAAAGAATGACCTAATCTATGAAAAGTCTTGATAAAAACTAAGATGTGTGCACAACAGGTAACCCTGCTTCCCGAAGTTTCAGAAAAGACACGGAATATTGTGATGCTCAGAATGACTAGCCTATTCAAAATTGCCTCTCTCACTTTAAGCCAAGCTAGTGTCAATAAAAAATAACAGATAATAGAAATTTCTTCCTGAGCTTAAGCACAGGATTAAACATGAGAAAAAAAAAAAATACCCCGTTCCCCACAAATAAAACACTACTTTAAACATGTCTTTTAGCACTCAGTTAAAGGTCAACCGAGACATTTTCTAGGATATCAAGTCCATTTAAAGCCCTAGCCCTGCAACTGGATTTTTTTTACAGGCACATGCTCTATCTGCATGGATTCAGTTGGGGGATTAGGTACCAAAATTCACAGTAGTAGCAGGTAAAGTCAGTGCTGGGAAGCAGAATTGTCAAGACTACTGGAAAAACTAACTTCTCTCAAACTCATCATCAGCATGCTACTGATTTGATTCCATACAGATCTATCCCATTTTTTACAGTACCAAGAACTGGATTAGGAAAATTGGCTGAGTAACCTTTGTTATTCCATTCAGTGAAATAATAAAATCAGAGTTCATAAGGTTAAAACAGTAACAACACCAAGCTCTTCCCCCCCATCATTAAAATATTTAAATTTTTCCTTTTACAATATTTTTCTTAAAAAAAAAGTCATCAGCACTTAAAAGGTGTAACAGGAGCAGATTCAAGACCAGCTTAGTAAGACAAAGTACAGTTATGTTACAGAAAGTCATGAGGTATAATAAAACGATCCTCTCAAGTTGAGCCACAGAATCATGAACTTGTCTGTTATGTTCCTTTAAACCCACGAGCTCCTAAAAAAGTGTTTGTAATAAGATTTCTTTCTGTACATTGAAAAACCAGCATATTCCTGTAATTTTATTATAGTTGAAAAGCTTTTTTTGTCCCTCCTGCATGGATAAAACAGCTCTTCAGTGATTTATTAGCTGCAGATTGATATGAACCTGAAACGTTATCTCATTTCCCTCCTTTTTTGTCACATTTAAACAAGTTCTAGTATCTCATACAAACAATATTCACAGCAACTTATGATATTTCAAGAGATGACTTTAGCCCTGTTTCTTTAAATAAAATCCCATAATATACAGCACTAATTTAATCAAACACAATTAGTACAAAATAAGGCATCGTTTTTAAAAGTCAGCACCAAAGGAGAGCTGGAAAGGCTCGTACGGATCCCTACTGAGGAGGTGAGGTGGTGGCTGAGGTACAGCTGATGTGCTGGGGATGGTGGTGCCACCAGGAAAGTGCAACTCTTTGGGAGGTGTTCTTGTTCCCCAGCAGAAGTACAAGCCTGAACACTGATGGTGTGGGTGTGTGCGTTCACAGAGGAGGAGAAACCAAACCAGGTTCACAGCCCTGCCACAGCTTGAAAGCATGGCACAGCTAAACTCAAAGGACATTTTTTATAGACCTGAATACTGCTAAAATACTGATTATTTTTTCTTTGCAATGAAAAATTAAAGTCATGGAGTCAGTATTGTCACCAGAGTAGCACTGGAACTGTCACAGAGCTGAATTTTAATTAACCCCCTTATGGTTGTGCTGATTGGAATGAAACCTCTGAACAAAACCCCAAGTTTTAGAAAACAGCTGTAACATTTCATGGCAAGAATTAAAAACTGAAAGTCTGACTCACGCCTTTGCAGGGCTGTAAGTCACCTCTGTGGACAGAGCTCACCATGCCTGTGCACTGCCAAAGGTCCTTTGGAGCTGTAGGACTTCACGGGGCACAGCCCTTCCACTGACTTCTGTGAAGGAGGGAAGGCCCCCTCTCCTCAGGGTGGATCAGTGAGGTGTAAACACCACAGAAGTCAGCGCAGCTGGTGGTGTGGATTTTAAGTGGGAAGAGAACTGGGCCCTGACTAGCAAAGGGCTACCTGATCTTTCACTTGTAGCAGGATTGATTGTTACACAGTGTTTGAAAAAACCTGATTTGTTCAGACTGTATATATATTTTTTATATATTCCTATTTATATATATAATCTTTATAAACACACAATGAAAGAAAGCCAAGGTCTCAGACTGGCAAGGAGAGCAGCGCTTTTTGTTTTCTTTTTTTTTTTCCTTTTCTCTTTTTTTAAGTTTTATTCAAACTTCCCTGTTTTGCAGCTTTGCCTTCTCTGAGTATGATTACCAAGGCAAGCGATATCGTTATAGCACCAGAACTATATGAAGCTGAGTTTAATCCACAAAGCTGACTGGTAAAAGTCCAGCCCTCACGTAAATGTGTTTGGTCAGAAGCAGCAAAGGCAAATATTCCCTCTCCCCTCTCTTTCCAGACAGTACATGGCACAAAGCTGTTTGCTTCATAGCTGTGAAGTTGCCCCCACCCCAGTCCCTTTGACTTAGTAATGGTGATTATTTTTAACATCTTCAGGATCTTAGGCATGAGAGCTTACAGCAACTAAAAAGAAGGAAACAAAGGAATAGTGCAGTTCTCATCATCTTCAAAAGAAAAACAATACAAAGGTCGCTTGGGTTGCCTGCACCCAGGTTCAAGATTGCTCCGAGTGTCTTGTTCTTGCAGCTCTAATACTGAGATCCCAGACCAGGAATGTGTTCTTTTTGTGAGTCTGTGATCAGGGCTCTGGCCAAGGGGAAACAACCTCTCTCTGTCTGAAGAAGATCACAACGTTGACTCCAGAGATGAATCCAGGATGTCATCGTGATGGCTGTTGCTGTTGGAGTCGCTGTCGTAACTCTGGGGACTGGAGTAGTTGGCTGCCTCCTGCAGTCTCATTAGCATATTCATCTGCAAAGGCAAGAAAGCTCATGATCATTTGCATTCTGAGGTAGGAACAACATCAACTCCTCATGACAGCCACAGCAGCACTTGCTCTGCCAGCGGGCAGGGAAGGAAAGAAAGAAACAAGCCGGGTCAATTAACACCAAGACTCAGAATAGAGGTTTGATTGCAAATCACAGCAGCACTGAAGTCACTGATAACACACAGGCTTTCCAGTGAAGGAGAAAGTGAGACAACTGTCTACTGGTCTACAGCCATAGAGCAGTTCCTGCTTCTAATCCCTAGAAACAAGGAAAATGAAATGGTTCTGCTGTTCCAGACACGAGAGCTTACCAGAGGATCTCCTTCAGCATCACTCACTGGGACTTGCTTGCTGGTGGAGCCTTCCCGGGACACGGAGTAGCCATCAAAGCCCACGTCCTCGGGCCGCAGCTGGAGCAGAGGAGGCCACTCGTGGTGCTGGGGGGTGGCTGCCCAGGGGTAGGTGTCCATCACCCACTTGGCAGGATCCTCCCAGGGAGCTCTCCTCCCATACAACTGAAAGAGCACAAAACCACGTCAGATGTTCCAATCATCTCATCCAGTGCCAGCCTAACTGAAATGAACGTGCCGGGGCTCTTGGGCTGCAGGGAACGCTTTGCAAGTGGGACTGAACATGAGATTTCCTTACAAAGCCCTTTGTGATGGCACTAATTTGAAAGCAGCTGACCACCTTCTCTGAGACTGCAGTGCCCTTCTCTTGGAAGCAAGAAATGCCTGAAAATAACATCACCTAATAAAGTCAACTTAAACAATGTCAGCACACAAAAGAAGCCATCAGTGCTGACATGTGGATTGCACTAGCAGCTGCCTTACAAACTGCCATCCATGGAATGTGGAGGAGGAAACCTGAGATCTGTCATCAGGCAATAATGATGGATATCATGGCATAAAGTTTTCAAGTCAGATTTTTTTTCATAGTCAACCAAGAAAAAGCACTAGCAGCATTTGCCCATGGTCAGGTTCCTAAGTAAGCAAGCGCTGTTTCAAAAGCATGTTTCTGTATGGAATAGTCCGTGTTACTGAATCCCAACATGTTCTCCCTTTCATATTCCATTTGCCTTAGCTAGACAACACACCCATTTTAATGCCTCATTACTTCCAAAAGCGTAAATACAACTTCAAGTGGCTTTAAAACATTTATTTCCACTTTATAAATTTCACCAACAACTGAAGTTGTTTCAGCAACTGAAGTTTGTCTCTGACATCTTGCCACTTGAATTCAGAGAACTGTCCCCTTCCTTCATCCCCCTGCACAAGGGGCTAAACAAGGGTCTAGCAGAGAAACTCAGCAGTTCTCTGATGGATCTGGGACTATCTCACTTCCCTCAGCACTATTTCTTCTCGATGTGTTTTCTGTGGGTTTAGATTTTGCACACAGAGTATTAAACTGCTCTGGCCACCACCACGTGGTGTGCAGCGAGGCAGGAGGGAGCCGAGGTGCCAGCAGATGGTGCTAGGCAATCCGAAACGCAGCCTCCTCCGCAGCCCAAACTCTTCATCCCTCAGCCCCGCTGTGTTGTCTTCCCAGCCTAATGGCTTCAAGATGTGGCAAACCAGATTTCCTATTTTAATCCTGTTCTCAAATTTACAGTGATACATGCCATTTGGTAAGTGGCGAGGATTTTATATATTTCACATCTTTTCTCCCTCAAAAGTCTGAGTGGATCCGAGCTCAGGAGAGACCAAATGGCTCACTATCCTCTTCCATGGCAACCAGGTCTGTCCATCCCTCCCACTGGCATGTTTTCCAGGGAGCAAGTCATGGGACAAGGATGGAACAGGTTGATCCACAAAACATGAAAGAAAAATCATTGGAGTATGAGTGACAGGGGCAGGAAGCCACAGGGACTCTTGGTCCTCTTTTTGCTGGTGCTGCATTCTGTACTGATACACCAAGCAGGAAGAACTCGGGTTTTATACAACCTTCTAATTTTCACATCCCTATTTTGAAGAACAAAACAAGTCAGCTCCCATGGGAGCAATACTTGTATGGATCTATTTGGTTTGTTTGTACTTGACCCAAAATAATTCTCTAAATGAGAAACAGAAATATAAAAATAGCTCAGAGCAGATCCACAGAGATCAGAGTGAAATTAGGAGTCCACCTTTCCTTTCTGGCAAGCAATTTTAGGGAAGATGTGTTCTCAGAGGAGTCTTTGTGGGTGTGGGGAACAGAAAACAGCCCCAGATGAAACCCACATTTCTAGCATTAGCTTGTTCATTAGCACCACTCTGGCTACTCTTCAAGTACTAAAGTGTATCTTCTTATCCATCAACCAAACAAAAGAGAAATTATTGAAACAGGGATGAGTTAGTGCAGTCTGGGGAAATGGGACTGAAGGGGATAAAGAAACTAAAGCACGAGGTGAGAAAGGGAAGTCCTTACACCTGGAACACAAGCCACTCAAATAACCTACGGAAAGATGGAGATACTGGGCAGGACAAGCAAGCACAAGGATGGTTTTATCAGTTGCTCGTTCTCTTTCTCCACTTCCATTACGGATTTTTCAATGCTTGAAATGTACTGATCAGTGATATGAGACCTTCAAACCCCAGTACAAGAGGCCCAGGCATTACTGTATCAGTTTTCCCCATTTCAAGAGCAAAGTCACCTGCTCTCCTTTCTCTTGCTTTAGGTTGGAAAGACTCCTGGCTCCCATTACCTTCCTTTGTAACAAGTTTTACGTGAAATGGTTCTGCCCTATTTCTAGCAAAGTTCCTGAGTGTGTTTTGTACTCCATGACCTATCATTTTCCTCATGTCTAAGAGTCTACCACAATTGTCCCAAAGAAAATGAGGTCTCCAAGTACTGACAAATTTCAAAGGGCAGTTGCATTTTGCCCATATTTTACCCGAAACTTGGAGAATTCATGTATTTCAGAGATTTGTAAGAAGCCATTAGTAAGAGCTTAGTTCAAAACCATATTTTAAATTAAGCGCTTACTCTGGGATTACTCTGTGAACAAAGAACTGATTACTAAAAAACCTCTTTTTTTTCCCTGCTGAAATGGCAAGTCCATAGCAATTCTCTGCTGAACCCTCCTCCTGAGTCCAACAAACTTCATAGTTATACGGACACCAAAAATTGCATGGCAATGCTTAAAACCATTCCAAAGTGCCAGAGTATGAACCGGTTACTAAGCACAGGCAATCAGTGATGATTTCACTTCATCCTCTGAAAGAATTATCAAGGAATCTACTAAAAAAATCATCTTATATACTGAGAAGTAATCAAAATGTCACTGATATGTCCCCATCATTCATGATTATGTTTCTCCCCGTACACAGCTTTGTTCCTATGCTGAAAGATTTGATTTCCAAACAAAGTGTAACAAAGTTAATGACCACAGATATGTTTTTTTTTAATGTACGGGATAATTTTAAGGTGTGCTTCTGGAACACAGTATTGAAAGCTATTTGTATGTTTAACTTCCCCCACTGAAAACATCAGCACTTTGGCACCTAATCATTTCTTCCACTCTCTATTCTGAAAGTGCCTGAAGAGATTAATTCTGCCTGAAATTATTGACAATTCTGGTTACATAACTATAGAAAATGTTGCCACTACTGAGTTTTGTTACAGAGCAGATACCATTGAGCAGATACCATTGTAGACCTATGATTTTTCCCTTATGCCTGCTCACCTGTAGCCCTTCTCTAACTGCCTCCAGAAGATATGGAATGATGGAGTAGTTCCACAAGTCAGTGAACCAAACTCTAGAACCATCTACATCTATTGGACAGGAGAGGAAGAGCCGTGGACCTGGAGAGGGAAATTCAGATATTACACTCAAATCACAATCATGATAAGCACCAAAAATAGGATTGATAACATCTAAAAGTAGGGTTTTAAAGAAAGCCTTTTTAACTGGATACAGCACAAGGAAATGTACAAAGATACACTTGATATACAAGGAAATAAAATACATATATCTTTACATATGCCTGGGCAGAGCACTTACCAATAGTGACATCAGAGGAGCTATGAGCCTCCAAGAATTTGTTCAGATGTTGCCAGACCTTGGGAATCCAATCAATAATCTTAACCAGCTCTGCATTCCTCATCCTGCCACTGATCTCTGTTTCAATAAGTTTTCTCCTCAAAAAGCGGCCGAGAAAGCCTTTGACTGGCTCAGTGTGGTTTGCACATAGCACCCATCTGTGGCAGAACACCAGAAATGCCCATCATTTCTCTTCCATGCTACTCAATTTAACTATTCTTGACTACATTTCTCTTCCAAAATTCTCTTCCAGAATTTCTCTTATTTCCAGATTATCAGGATCAAAATGAGTTTTTCCAGTCATGCATGTTTTCCAGCAAAATTTACTTTGGAATATTTCACTAGATGAACCAATTTTAATTATGCATTGTTTCAGCTCATTTGTCATTAATCTGCTTTGCCTAAATAGTCCTACTGAAAATCTGGTAGAAGATCAAATATCTTAAAAATCCTCTGTAAAGTAAAAAGTTTTATGAACCCAGTTCCTTTAATGACAGCACCATAACCAAGCTACACATGTCAGGGCAGCAACCAGGAGCAAATGGCTTTTCCCTCTCACTTTGCATTTCAGCTGATAAGAACAATTTCAGATGACTCAGTAGCCATTACTCCTTTGCCAGCCCACAAACATAAATGAGAAACATGAATGAACAGTACCTGAAATTATGGTGAAGTTGAAGATTAGGTGTGGAGGAGGTGGCTTGGTTCATTGTGCCAATAATATATGGACTATTGGAAAAAAAACCACAAGCAAATCAAACTTGTAAACTTTGGAAAACAAATTTTAAGTAAAACCTGAACATTAAAAAAGGTTATTCAAAACTCTTTTGTCAAAGAAGGTTTTGTAGTTATATCAAAATTCTCTGCTGAGATTCTAAGAACATCAAATTCTGAAAGCAAACCAGAAATCCCAAAACAGGACCTTTCACTACAAATGGGGTTTTACCACCAAAGGTCTACGTCATGAAGCAAATGCAACTACTTTGTAATTACTTATTTCAGAAAAATGGATAATTTTATGATAAAAGATCCCTCTGAAGAACTGTCCTCAATATGGACAACCTGGTCATCTTCCTCCACATTACTAAATTAATGTAGACTTTGGTTCTGTGTTTGGATTTTGCAGCTGCAGTGCTCTGAGTGCAGGACTAACATTTGCACTGTGTTCTGATACTATTTCTTTACCATTTGTGGTACTTGCAGTTCAGGAGTCCATTAAAGATCTCTCCTAGGGAGCTAACATGGTGCAAATTATCCAAAATGATGACAAGAGGCATATCCACAGCATTATTTTCACTGTTACACTGGTCTGCCAGGTTGGACAGGTACTGGCGGAGTTCCTGCAAAGCAGATATAAAGAAAAGAAGAAAAAAATAAAAAAAGTTTTCTTCACATTCCTTAAAAATTCAATTAAGATAGAGAAGCTTGCTAACAAAATCTAAAGCAAAATACTGACATCTAACAAATCACACATTTTTCATGAGGAAACATGAGATATGATTTTCTTTCTCTTTTGTAGGTTATGCTGAAGACTCAAAGACTGTATCAGAAATCCTGTGTGAGATAAGGGCTTAAAGAGGGGTAATATTTTGTAATTTAGTTTGTGATTTTTTATTCATCAGTGTCAGACCTAAGAGGTCTGAAATATATTTTTGTTTCTTTTCAGGAACTCTCCCCCTCCCAAACCAAACTCTGCATTCCAGCTAGATTTGTTGTATCATCTTACAAATGTTTCTACCAAAATACAGCTGACAAAATTAATCTGAAACAAAGCATCCCTCGTCAGAGGCCAAATTTGAACGCCTTCAGTAATGCTGTGAAAGGAGGACAAGCTTTTGGTGCTGCTGCTGAGTGGTTGAAATGCTCTCAGCAGCTTTTAAAGCATGTCTGAAATCATACAAGTGGCTTACAACCACAATTTCAACCATCCCTTTCCTCCAGAGGAAAATATGCCTAAGGCCATCAAATATACAGCTTTTTCTTTTTTCTTTCTTTCTTTTCTCTAATCTAGATGATCACTGGAAAACCAGCAGCACATAAAGAAGCAGAGACACGCCTCACCTGCCCAAGAATGTGTCTGCACAACAACCCCTCCAAACCCAGCACATGATTACAGCTGCTGGTACTTGCAGCTGCAGAAGCTCCTGGCAGCCTGGAGATGCATTTGAGGGTTTTGGGAAAAGTGCCCACATGCAATAGGGATTGCTTAAGTCTCTGGGAATTTTATGCAGGTGTTTAACTTCCTGGGCAGTTCTCAGGCTCCTAAACACTTGAAAATCATGACAGCTTTAGGTGTTTAAATACACACCTGGAAGCCTGCTGTTCCAGGCCTATAATCAGGCGAATCTGAAAACCTTAAATGCTGTTTCCTTCAGTATCGCAGTCTCTGGTTTGTTTCTTTTACCTTTTGAGTCTGTTTTACTCAGAGTTTGAATCAAGGCTCAGGAAACAGGGAGGTTTTCCTTCAGTCTTAGGTGTTTATTATATCTTATCTATAACACAGCTACACAGAGGCTGCTTTCTAAGTTAACAAGGCAAAAATGGCTGCAGATGTCTGCCTCCAAGGTCACTTATACCCCAAATTGTCCAATTATCAAATGCCAACAAATTTATTTTCACTTATAAACCAGTGATCATTAATTTCTGACCTGTATTATGGGATTTTTGACCCAATGGCAGAACACTCTGTTTTGTGAAGAAGAAAGAAGAACAAACCTACGCCCAAAATCCTCATTCTTGCAACCTATACATTATTAATACACTACAAACCTAATTTTTCCACATATTCCACCCAGTGATGTAACTTTTCTTTTTAGTCACACAGCAGTACCCTGTGTATTATCCCACAATCTTGGGAGCCTTTCCCAGGGCCCCAGGTCAGATGGAGTGTGCTTTAGAGGATCATTGCTTGTCAGAACTGGAAGAGTGAAATTCTCAGAGTTCAAGGCTCCAACACTTCGGGACCAACGTAACGCTTTGAAAACAAAGGGAAGTTCAAAACGAGAAAGGAGTCTCTCCCTTTGGACACGGGCCAGGGTGGGCTGTGCAGGGGAGGTTTCCACGTGCTCACCTTGCTGGATTTATGGTCAACGTTGAAGGTGGCAATGATGCCCTCGGCCAGCTCCCTGCCCTCCCTGAGCACCATGTACTCAGACAGGCGGTTGGCCAGGTAGGTTTTGCCTGTGCCGCTGGGGCCGGACAGGATGATCCGCCTGTGCTCCATCAGCAGGGACACGTAGCGCTGCAGGATGGGCTTTGGGATCAGCGACTCGAACACCAGCCCGTCCAGGCTGTTCTCGCAGAGACCTGCAGCAGGAGACAGCCCTCGCTCACCGCGGGTCCCAGTCTTTACCCAAATTCACCTGACCAAGCTGTTCCTCACTTTAGAGCCGAACCCCTTCCCCACCCTCGTGGCTGGGAGAGGCACACATAAGGCTGGAAAAACAAGTGCAGGGGTGACCTGTGGGCTTAGCCTGGATCCTCCTTCAGCCTGTTTAAGTCCTCAGCTGCATCCCTGAGGCCCTTTGGAAGCTGCCACACCAAAGCATTCCAGGCCACACTTCTCATGCACAAGCCATCCATTTTACAGCACTTCACCACGCACTCACCCAGAATGTACCTGTTTACTTTTGGATCACTAGACAAAAAAAAAAATCCCCAGCTATCATCAACTCCCCCTAGTTTCCCAAATGCTTGTAATTAAACTCCTTCTCTGTATGCTGATAGTTATCTCCTCTAACAGAAAACTCCTACTGATAAGCATTTATGCCATGTCAGCAGTCACTTTAGGCAGAATTAGCTGAGGGAAAATACACAGTGCTTCAAAATAAACAGCAGGAAGGGAAGCTGGCAGATCACCCAGAGAAATGTTTGCACCTCAGTGGTTACTTGGAATATTAAATATTTATATAGGCAGCTTTATATCTCAAAGGTATATGTAAGTGATTTTCCATAAATTGATTTAATACATTTCTATTTCATTGCAAACTGTTATCACTGCTGAACCTTTAACGCACAAGTCAAGCCAGTGCAAGTTAAATATAAACTCAAACGGCAGCTTTACAGACACAGTTAGACTTTATGCAATATTTCAGTTAGGATTTATGATGGGACAATGCATTTTATATAAGTAGAATATCCTGGGTTCATATCAAGCCTCGGTAAATTGATGTATTTCACAGTTGACTTTGTCTTCCTGCCCACTGTTTTGTTATACAAGGTTAACTTGGTTTTTACACCAATATTCAAAAATCTGCTTTCATTCAAATTTCAAAGTTGATCTGAAGAATGTTTGGCAGTGGCCTCAAATACCATCTGCCAGCAGATTTCACTGGTCTAACTTTGAGCAGACTGATGTATGTTCAAAATGCAGCAGCTGAGGATTTTACCCCTAAGCTTAGTTACATAGTATAGCTTCCCTGAGAAACCATATGAAAAATATAAATATTCAAATTGTATCAGTATTACAGAATAAAAGTGATGGGAATCCTGAAAACGATACATTTTGAAAAATCCAGATTTTAGGGTGTTTCATAAAATTTGGGCTCCCTCCTTCCTGGTACTCAAGGAAGAACTCTTCAGTGAGACCAATCAAGCAAATCAATCAAGATTCATGTATTTTTTTTTACCCTGCACGAAGGAAATTATAACTATAGCTGTGATAAATAGGTAGCAAAAATTTTGAGGCTTGATTCATTTGGAAAGTACTTTGCTGCTCAAGCAGCTCCACTGTATCCCTTGTGGTGTGAGGTCTTCTCTAGGACAACCCAAGATCTGCAGAGTGTGTAAGTACTCCTACTGTTACAGGTTGAAAACTTGCTAAAGTCACAGACTTTGCATACCCCAAGTGCTGTCTTTATCAAATGAAAACAAAGGGAAGTAAATAAATGGCAGGAACAGGAAAAAGCAGCACAATAAAAAGTTTCTACTCTGAGTTTCTTGACACAGCCGGATAAAGTTGGTAAAACTGTCAATAGTGAGAACTCCAGCAGGCAGGTGTTGGGGTTTGAAAGTTTTCCTTTTCGGTTCTTCTCCCTGGTGGAATTTTTTCCCTGGGTGTGTTGCAGAGAATGATGGCTGGGTGATTACGAGAACAAAAGGGGAAGGCCAAGCAGGCTGCCCGCTCTGGCACCTGGGGGTGGGAACTCAGCTCGGAGGGCCGGTGGGCACTCAGCGTTGGTCACGAGGTGAGGGGAGACTGCTGCCTGCCGTGGTGGTGAGGACAACGCTACGCTGAACCTCTGCATTTCTGGCTGCTTTCCTTCTGTGGGAGGGGCCCCGGGATTCCCGAGCCTGTTTTGTTCCTGCCCTGCTGGGAGTCGGGCTGTGGCCACCGTGTCCCTGCTGCTGCTCTGAGCCTGCGCTACACTGTAGCCCGTGCGCCCTGCCTGCCGAGAGCTCCCGGGATTCCTGCTGCGGCTCCGGACTCATCTGCCGCCCAGAACTGGTGCTCGTCTCTGCTGTTCCAGCCTGCTGCTCCCGAGGATTCTGCCGGACACCGGACCAACTGCCCAGTGGGGTTTGTGAGGCCTTTGTTCCGTCCCTTCCCGGGACCCCGAGCCGCCATTGCCTTGCGAGGGCCGAGCTCGCTCCGGAGCGCCCCCTGCAGCCGCGGGGGAACCATCGCACCCGCCCTGCTCGCCGGTGCACAGTGGGTGGGGTTCTGTTTGCTGTCATTGTCAGTTATTGCTGTCTGCTTGTGTTGGTTTATATATATATATATATATATATTAGTAAAGGACTGTTATTCCTATTCCTCACATCTTTGCCTGAAAGCTCCTTTATTTCAAAGTTATAATAATTTGGAGGGAAGGGGGATTGCATTTTCTCTATTTCAGGGGAGGTTCCAGCCTTCCTTGAGTGACACCTGTCTTTCAAACCAAGACAGCAGGTCAGGCGAAATTACCTTTGATGGTCACTGAGATGGTGTTGTTTTCTCCCACCAGGTAGCCACATGGCAGCAGCTCCGGGGTCTCTGCACTGTTGGTGCGCTTGATCTCACCGATGCTGTAGCCCAGAACACTGTCTGAGTTCAGCCCCAGCTGGCTCACAGGATCCACATGGATGATGTACTCCTGGGGTGCGAAAGGGACACGCCAAGTCAGGCAGCACTGGGAGTTTGTTCTCTGCTGTGACAGACTTGACACACAAAGTTAAACACAGCCTGGTACCAACAAAACCCCAAAGGGTTTTGCTGCTCACAGCAGTTTGTACCCACTGACCTTAAACAAGCGCCTTACAACCCCATCCAGAACATCCCACTTTGTCTTCCCACTGACTCCAATGCAGCCTATGAGGAAGGTGCGAGGCCTGGAATCCTAAAGGCACAGAAATAACTCTATCAGACAAGTATGGTTAACATAATTAAAATGTTGGCTTCCCTGCCCGCTCCCTTTCATTTTTAAATAATAGTGCATCCTTACTACACTATATGGTGAATTCTGGATGGTGTATGGAATCCTTTTCACATGATAAACATTTTCTACAGTGTTGGAGTCACAAACCTAAAGGATACTTAGGTGGCTGTGATGTTAAGTTAAAGGTATTTATTAATACCATGAAGAATTCAAAAATCTCTGAGAGGATTACATTTTAGCAAAGAGACAGGAAGACTCTTAGGAATATTCTAGACAGAAAAGTAGATGTCAAATTATTTCTTCCATGACTTCACAATCAAAGAGGTTACATTTGCAATATTTATCCAATTTATTTCTAGAAATTCTACTGTGGGCATAGAAACCTATATATATAAATTATACATGGCTATATGTAAAAGTAGTAATATAGAAAGAGAGCTTCTATTTATAAATTATATTTGATGTATCACAGCATTTTGAATGTTGTAACTGATTTTTAAGGCAGATAAAAGAAATCAGAAGAGAAATAATTTTTTTGGTTTTCTATAGCTGCACGCACTGTGAAACATTAATTGAAGAAAAACTAATTTCTGTCATAAGACTTGAAGTGTTACTAAAACATAAAGAACCATTTCCACATGGTAGCTTAACTCTCTCTGAGCTGATGTCCAGTAGGAATTACCAGCAGTTGCACTGTTAATTTGCTTATCCAGGGTATTTAATGGAAAGATCTGCCAAGTCCATTTTATTTCAGATCATTCAGATCTTTGTCCACCCCTCAGAAAGACATGAGCTTACTTCTTAAACACACTTTTCCAAAAATGTGAGATAGCAAGGCCATTGCTTGGCAAAGGCTATGTATTACATTCATGTATGCAGTACCTTAAACACGAGATGGAAAGCAGTTTTTCAATATTTGCAATTTATTTGGGTATTTAGGATTCTTTTGATTACTTGTGGATGGAAAACATCTGAAAGCTGTCATTCTAAACAGGATACTTGTGCCACAGAGGACAACCTGCATTAGGAGGATATGGTATAGATCTTCCAGTTTGGATTTGTCAAGTTCTTCCACAAGATTGCTGCTTCTGGCATTTCGGTCCCTCTCAGCAGCTTCAGGGAAGCTGGAGGTAGCCAAGTGTCTTCTCTGTCACTATTAACACACCAATGTACTGTTTGCCTGAGAAAATTCCTAAAAGTCCTGTGTAAACCTGAATCCCCTCGCACACCCCAAGAGCTGGGGATGAAACACAACTCACCTCCTTCCATTTCATCTCATCCTGGAAGTTGACGACTATTTTGACGTGCCTGCCTCCTTCCTTCCGGGCAGAGCCATCTCCAGTGTCATCCAGCAGCATGTCTGTGGGCAGGAAACATCAACAGCTTCACAGCTGGAGCTCACTCACAATGGAGGCTATTCTGGTTTACTGTAGTCAAACACAACACGTCTGGGCTTCACATGCCCCTAGGTAAAACACAAGAACCAGGCTGACTGACTTCCCTGCCATATATTCCTTTTAAAAAGGGAAGGTCATTGAAAATTATTAGCCAGTTACTCCGTATTTTCCTTCCTATGATATATCCCCTGGCAAAAGTGCACCATTAAATGGCTTTAAACGTGACTTTTCAGAGCTGAGGTCATAATTGGACCCCTCCGACTGAGGGTGTAGCAGACCTATGATGATATTTAACAGAAGGCTTTGTGCCAGCTCGTGACATATTTCCACACCTCAGCTGTTAATAATCCTCACGCTTTCATTTTTCCATGGCTAGCCAATCCAAGCCTTCCAAGTGCAGGATAAAACCTGCCCCATCACCCTTCTCACTAAACTCACCGAGACTGGTTGACTCTGTGAGGTTCAGGCTGTGTTGAGAGAGACCCACTGAGTGTCTGGGAGAGGCGGAGATGGAAACCTGAGACTGAGCCCTGCTACAGCTGCCGTGGTTTTCCGATTTCAGCCGATCGTTCTCTGCTTTTAACTTTTCAATCTCACTCTTGAAAAGACAAGCCAGACGTCAGAAGGCACAGTGAAAATGTGATTGTAAGATGGCAACATAAGAATAAATGGTAGTTTAGCAGAAATGCTGTTTTTATAATGTTTTAGTTATGGATTTTAATTATTACAATGCCCTTTCAGTACAACTTTTCAAAGTATCCTAAAACATCCAAATAGCTGGGAATTCACTAACACTGAAATGCAACTACCTTAAGGCAGAGCATGGAAACATTTTGACAGTCAACAAAATGACGAACCTGTCATGGGGTTGAAACAGCTGCAGCTGAGGGCAACGAAGTTAGGCGTAGATGCCGGCTTTTAAAGAAGGTTGAACACTGGCACAGAGCTAAACACAGCCTTTAACAAGCACTCAGAGACCTCAGATCTTTACTTAGGGATGGCTGGCCAGTGTTTCCCACATGAGCACAGGCTGCAGGAGCCAGGGTGGCTGCTGCTCACCTGCATCCTGTTCATGGCCTCCCGCAGCTGGTCCAGCTGGTGGGCAGAGCTGAGCGCTTCCAGGCGAATGTCCGTCAGCTTCATCTCCTTGTCCCGCAGCTCGTTGCGCAGCTGCATCACCGTCTCGGCCTCACTGTCTGCGCACTCAGAAATCCTGCGGGACACAGACAAACACACACTCATGCCTTTCCTCGTGGGGCTTCTCCAGGGTTTATTGGGACGGGAGGAATAAAGCCCTTTTTATTCTGCTTGAAGCAGGTAGTAATTTCAGCTTACCAAATTGATGATACCATAAATCAGATATTAAATGGGCCATAGAAATTTTAGACTAATGAAACAAAGATGTCTGAGGGTTATTTTTCTTCAATCAGCATCCGAAACAGAATTATCTGAAATCACCTACTATTAGATAGTCTTCATTTTTTTCACAGTAGTTTCTATAAAGGAAAACTTCTAAAGCCAAAATCTAAATAAATTAAGGAGTTGCAGGCATTTAACAGCAGTTAGTTGGAGATTGATGAGCTCACAGACAGATTTAAAGCTCACCAGGTGTGCACAGCTGGGTTTCCCTGAACTGCTCTGGAGGGCTTTGGAACTCTACACCTATTCAAGCACGATAAATTCCTGCTTGCTTTAAAGAACTCACACTTGAAAAAAGTTTCTGAGTAACAACATTTCACATTTGTAACTGTATCAAGATCAACCACACAGCTGCACGCTTTAAAGGAGATTTTACCTAACATGTCTTTCCCTAAATCAGGTTAATGAGAGATGTTTTCTCCACCAAAAAGCCAATAAGGCAAAACACACAATTTTTACTTGTGCTCTATCCTTCCCCCAGTTCACATATTTACTCTTTTCTCACATTTATCCTTTTGGCTTCCATGGCAAGGTGAGACGCACCCTCACAGCATTTGGGCTGATGACACATGGGATCATCATTTGACAATTTTCTGGCCTGAGAGTTCTAAAGCACAACTTGCTGTAGTCACCAGAAATGCAGTGAGTTAGGCTCGAGAGACAGAAGAAGCTTTGAAACAAAACTCATGGGGGATTATCTTCTGCTACTGACATTTCATCACTGTTATACAGCTGGAAACTATTGCTACTGTTTTCACCTCGTCATGTGAAAACAAGCGGAGGGAAACTACTCCAAAGCATTTGTTCTGAAATCAGGCTGGAAGCTCTGCATGACCTCTCAGGGTCAGGAGGTTGTCTGGTAATTACAGGTTTCACAATACTGCCTGTTATAACTTTCTGTATTTATTTATTTACCCTGCTCAAGTGACAAAGCTACTGATGGAATTAACATAAAAGCCATTTTACTAAATTTTCCATGCACATTCTAAAACATGAGTTCAGACTCAACACAGCGTGGCAAGGGAGTTGTTTAACTTTATTTCACAGGTGGCTATGGAACGGACCAGGCACAGGTGGCTGGGGAGCTACAGAAGGAAAGAGGGGTGGATCATATCCCTTCACCAGACACAAGCTGTGAGTTCATCTGTATCACTAAACCAGTGTTTGATTTCCTTACCTGAATTTGTCAATATAATTGGGAACTTAGCATGGCAGATTAATACAATATGTGCCGTGTTTGGACAAGAGAAACAAAATCCCAGATTTGACCTGGTTTGTTTAATTAACAGCAAGAGATCCAGTCAAGTCGGCACCTCAAGGTCACCTGGGTTATAAATATTCTTGATACTCAGTACATTCTGCTGAGAAAGCCACCCAATGAAACATTTACACTTCAGTACTGACGCAATGATTTTTGGCTTCCTGGACACTAATGCAAAGGTACTGGGTTGGGAGTCAGCTCACGGATCTTTAAATCTCTGAACACATAAATTCAGCGTTTCTGTCCTCTGCCTTTCCTCTACCAATGCAGCAAGATGCCTTCCCTGCCATTCTCTGTCTAAAAATCACAGAAATCACTTACAGGGAATTGGAATGGGAAGCTCTCAGCAGCGGTGTTGAAACAGTGGTGTTGTGTGGTAGCTTTGGTGAGGAAGGTAAAGAAGAATCAGTCATCTCCTCAATGTCTGAATGAGAAGACGCTGACTTGGGAGACTTCTTTTTCCCAAAAGCTTGCTTGAAGGAGCTGCGTAACTGGAAAAAACAAGACCACAGCAGCAGGTCCATCACTAAGAGTGAAACCAGGCAAAAAAAGTCAGAGTAAAAACTCTTCAACATGCAAAGACTCCAAATGCTACAGCCATACTCACATACTCAGTAACACAGGTGAAAAATAAAAAAAGCTTTTTTTTCCTTAACTATTTTATCAGATTAATAAGGTCAATAGGAGTGGCTATGAATGCTTCCGATTTTTAAAGAACTATTTGACAGCAAACTCTGCTCAGTGCAGAGCACTTTGCAGCGGTGTGGTGACAGCTGGCAGCTGTGCTGGCACGTGGCCCAGCCCAGGTTAATGATGCTGGAAGGGTTAGTGGTGTCAATGGGTGGGTTAGCTTTGTACGTCCGAGTTTAAAGTAGCTCTTCCTTACCTCATTGACCTGCCGGAAGAAGTGCAAGCAAAAGGAAGTGGGGGAAGGAAAAAAGACATGTTTTAACAGATAAAGCCACTGATAAGGGAAGTTTTGGATTTCTAAGACAAACATGACCAATGATTAACAAAGACAAACAGTTACTTTAAAACCAGAACCCTGTATTTTCCAAAACCAGGTGTTTCAAACTACATATGGCCATTTTTTGTGTTACCTGAGGAAGACACCAGACTCAAACCCTCTTAACTATTTAAATTACATTTTCTCCTTAGCTCGGGCAGAGTGCTCTGGCTAAGAGCCAAGTAAATAATGTATTTTTCCTTGCAGGAACAGGCATTTCACCATGTGAAAAGACTGCAACTTCTCTACCTCCCTGCAACTAAAATAACCTTCTGTAATGTGACTGCCATTTTCCAAACAAGAATTAACATTCACGTAATTAAACTGATGTTACTCCAAAGTTACAATTCAACAGGTAGTGTTCAAGAAGGATTTGGACAATGCTCTTAAGATATATGGTTTCACTTTTAGGTAGCCCTGAACCCTCGTGGAATCAAGGTCTGGACTTGATGACCCTCATGGTTCCCTTCCCACTCAGGATACTCTATGTACACCTTTAAATGCCATTGCAAATTACAGGCTGGCTTAATGCGAGCTGAAATCGGTTTTTAAACTAGACAAAGACTACTACAATAAGAAATGCTGAATATCTGATGTTTCAGCTCTGAATGGACAGCTGCACTTTTTCTACACAGAACACAAAGACCTTGGCTGAGAACTTTCTCAGCACTGGTGAAGTAAAGAACGTGTGAATCAGATTCAGCTCAACGTATTTTTCTCAATAGTGTTTTGATTTCCAATCTTCATTTCACAGCAATGATGTATTCATTTTTAATAACAACATAAAAATACTGCCCTGTTTCTTCTACTTCTTGAAAACTTTATTTATTTATCTTTTTAATAGGAAAATGTTCCCTCAACCTTCTTTAAAAATAGTTATCTGATGAATGAGAAATGTAGGCTGATGTAGGATCATCTCCACTAGGTTACAATAACAAAGAATAAAAGCTAAACAAGAATTTTTAAATGTGTTTATCTTAACCAAGGCTTAATGACTATGAAAGTTTTGTGCCAAAAACTGAGAGTTGCTAGAAATTAAAAAGTTACAGCAATTTGCTTCATCTATAACCAATGTACAGCACAAGAAGTATTTGGAGAAGACATTGTTTCCAGCCAACCAATTATTTAAGGGGCAGAGTGAAATGCTTCTTTTGTGAAGCAGCTGGTAACACCAAGAGATAACAAAACGAAACCCCTGAGATAAGAGAGAAATAAAACCAAGAACCTATTCAGGAAGCTGTTTCTTACAGTTCAGGAGTTCAATCAACATTTCTAGGAAGACATTGTGCAAACACAAATGAAGCTTTTACCAGCTCTAACCACATTTTGCATCTCTACAGATTTAGCCGTACACCCAAAAGGTCCAGGGAGGTTTAAATTCAGTGGGAAGAAAGGGGTGGATTGCTTTACTGGCTACAATAAAGGATCTAGGGACTTCAGTCCAAACTACAATCACACTAGGTCACTAAGGCAGTTATGGTCTAATTGAAAATGGAGTTGAAGATAATGTACCTTTCCTCCAGTACAGGGTACCTTGTACATAGTATGTGATAAGCAAAGAGGGAAAAATGGGAAATGACAGGTAAATATTGTAAAAACTTCCAAAAGAGATGTCCCTCATGAAAAATTTTTAAAGATCAGTATTTTTTTTAATATCATTCTTAGAACTCCAAGTTAATGCTGGACAAAGAGTTCTTGAAATGCTTAATATGTTCACCTATAAGAAAGCCCTATGAGACAAAACCAAAAAAACTGCAAGAATGATCTTCTCTTGGTGGGTTTGTTTTACTTGAATGACAGATGTCACATTTTCCTTAAGGGGCTGGACACCCCTTTAGCCAGAACTGATCTTTGACAGCTATTTCTAATTTAAGACTGGCCTTTTGGCTGTCAAGCTAAAATCCAATCCTATGCAGAGTCAACACAGGGCCTTCACAGGAGAGTTTACCCAGGATTTAAGCAGTGTGCAGTCCTTGTGCTGACCTGCTGCAGAAGGCAGGAAGGAGCAGCTGGGCAGATTTCACCGTGCATGTCCTGACAATTTCATGTAAACCTCACACAGTCTGCTAAAACACACTCACCCAGTTCTTCCTCTTCTTTTTCTTGGAGTCACTCTCGATGTTGCTGCCCACACTGGAGTGGCTGGTGGCACTGTTAATGCTGGAGACACTGTCCGAGGAGTGCTGCCTCCGGATCCGCAGGTCCGTGGGCTGAGCAGCTCCAGGACCTGGATATGAACGGAGGCAGTGTCAAAATTATCTAGGAAGTTTGATGTATTGTATTAACCATGCAATCCTGAAGAAACATTTAGGGAAATCAGCACTCTGACAATCACTTATCCCAGTGGATGTATTGCATATTTCAAATCCTTGTTTCTTGTGACGAGATCAAAATCTGAGATGCTTCTAACTTTTCCCTCAGCAAGTTATCCCAGTGCAAATGACTGGGTTATTCTGGTCTCTGGGTGACTTGAAGTCTCACTGGAGAGCTCTGGAGTCTTTGTACGTGGTGCTTGTCTCTCACCTTTGCAGTTGAGCTCAGGTGTGTTGATGACTCCATTGATGGCAGCCTGAGCAGCAGCATTTTGTTTCTTCAAGAGTTCAATTGTCTTCCTTAACTCGTTCAGTTCTGAGTCCTTGAATAAGGAAAAAAAACATATGATGGTATATGGGAGAAGAACTCCAAAGAGGCTGCATTCCCCTCTAAGTATTGGCAGTTAATAGTGAATTTATGAAATATATATGTACAAGGAGGTGAAAATGAGGTTTGGGATACCAGGGGAAACATACCCTCAACCGGGTGCAAAACAGCTTGGGTACTGTGATACAAAAAAATGCATGTACTTCGTAATGCAGAAATAATTTCTATTCAAGTATACTGTCAAAAAACCCAATACTGCCAGTCTAGTAAGTAATTCTTTGTGTTTCTCTCCATGTCCATGTATGGATGGATTGGGATGAAACATATTACAGAAATATGCAACACTGAAGATTTGTGCCCAAAACAACAATTTATAGGAATAACCTGATCAGTTGCCACAAAATCCCAGGGCAGAAAATATATTTTCTATTACATTTTAGTCTGTCACCACAGATGAGGGAGCTAAGGCAAATTGTGTATTTTTCCCCCGCACAACTACAGAAAGAGCATGAGCAACAATGCTGGAAAGAGAAATGAAGACTTCCCAAATCCTTTTGAAAGTTACCTTTTGTTCTGCTGTCATGGTCAGGCTCTGCAGTCGGATCGTCATGTTCCCCAGGCTTTGCTCAAACGCTGCCACCAGGTGAGCCTGAAATCATACCACACAGGAGGAGTTGGTTCTCTTCCCCCAAAAAGGAGTATTTCTGCAGGTATTTAATCAGCCCACCCAGTGCACAGCACTGTTTGTTGTGTAAATGGTGCAGAGAAAACAACACTGCTTAGAAAAGGTCAAATGAGCAGAGCACACCTTATGGAAATGCTTGCCAACAATAAAATGTAAAGCAAGTTTTTGTACACAGAAAAGTCAGGCAGAAACTTCCCTCCAACCAAACCACTATTATCCTTGTGGATAATTAAGTCAAAAAGATACTGGCAGTCACAGGGGTGGAGGTTCTCATTCCCATCAGGAGAAGAGATGCTTTAGCAGCTGATAGACCTGCATCGAACTCAGAGACCTCTCCAGTATTCGAGTGCACCTTGCTTCCAACCAAGGTCAGCTTGCTACATTTCAGCCCAAATTCCTGGTGCTTGGCCAATTACCCTTGTTTCTTATCCCATGGAAAGAGAAAATGATTTCTCTGTGCTTCTTGGGAGAAGAATGCTGAATCTTTCCCCCAGGAAGCATGGAGAACACAGTGTCCATTACATGAAAGACATCAGCTAGGAACTGAAAATGACTAAGAAGCAACAGGAAGGAAAAGTAGGTTGAGAAGATGGAAAAGAACTTTAGAAACTGTATTTCTAGAGCCATGACATGGCACTCTTTTATGGGTATTCACATGCATGTGCACACATAACTGATCACAGGCATATTTCAATATATATTTGTCTCATTAGCATAATAATCTCCACTAACCACAGAAATCAATAGTTTTATCTATTAAAAATAATTCTATATGCACAATGAAAAGTAAAACTGAAATCTTTCCAAGGAGAAAAGGACATTTTCTCACCTAAAAAAATACAGAATAGCAAAGCCTTTCACAGAGCTATTCCAGACTCATTCAGCAGCAGTACACAGTTGACTTATCCTAAATAACTGTTCTCACATTCACAATGAAAACAAACATGAGCAGTACAATAACATGGGGATGTGCAGCCCTCATTCCCATCAGTCCCTATGAAAATAAGCAGAGCTGGGACTGTGAGAAAATGGCAAAAAGTAATTCAAAACCTAACATTACACACGTAGGAAAATCTAAATATTTATTCTAAAAACACAGAGTGCACAGCTTCTTTTGGGGAGGATGAACAGGGAACAACAAAGCTGATATTCAGGGATCCTCAGCAATACTTTTCAAAAGCAAAAAATAAATGGGCAAACAGGACTGCATGGATTAGTAACAGGATACAAACTCTTAATGCTTTGACCTGAGCCTTTAAAAACCAGTTGCTCTTTCAAAACCGGATCTTGCAATTATTCCTATCTTGAAATTGTTCAGTGAGCTATGGAAAAAAATATATCTTCACTTTCTACAGCTGGAACAAAATGTTTTCAAATTCATGCCCTTGATGGCTTGAGAAGCACCAACAATTGCAGTGTCTATGCAGGGAAATTCAGGACAAGAATTGTAAATTTAAGAGATTAATTTGAATTGTCTAAGTTTTAAATGCCTTTTATTAAAGGAATCATGCCTAAAGGAAATGTCCAAGTGTCTTAACTAACAGCATTTATTAATCTCAATCTTTTTGGGAACAGACTTTGCCTCTTACATAGAAAAAGGGCATGTTCTCTGAATGGAGGTGGCTAGAGACCGAAATTTCATACTAGGACAGTTATAGCAACATCTGTGGTGTCAATTTATGGACAAATCAGGGGGAGGCTCATGTCTAAGAAGTTTAAATAGCACTAATAAAACACTGCAAAATTTTAGCAAAGTGAACTAAGCAAAACTGGAATATTATCAAAATAATAAATGATACTCTAATTTTTTTTTTTTTGAGAATAGCCCACAAGAAAAGGCCACAAAAACCTAAATGACCCCAATCCAAACAAAAACATAAAGGAGTGTAGATTAAAAACTGTTCTCCACAAAGAGTGATAGTAACCACACAGACATTCTTGGGCAAATGAAGAACAGCTGGGCCAGCAGCCTGTGCTGCTCCCTGCCCTTGGAGACAGCCCTGTGCCGAGCAGCAGCCCAGTGACCCTGAACTGTGCCAAGGAGAATGCAACAAAGCCAAGGCAGAGCCAAATGAGCTGCTCAGCTGACCAAGCTCTTTGTTGGAAGGACACAAGCTGGGTTATTTAACAACATCATTAAAAATGTAAGCAAGAGCATGTGGTCCTGCTTTCTCACACGTAAAAGAAGCTTCTGGGGGAAAACCAACTTGCGTATCTGTCCCCTTTGTATTTGAAAGGCAAGTTTTAAGATTCAATTTTTGAAAGATGTTAAAACTGTTTTCTTTTCCTCTATGGACAGTGACTAAGTGGTTTCATGCACTCAGAGCCCTTTTATTTGACTTCTCTGTTATAACTGTGTTCTTGGTTTTCCTGCTCCATTTTCAAGCTGGATGAAGCACCATGATGCCTGCAGTGGACAGCACAGATTTCCTCTTGAACCTTTCCTGTGATATTGCTCAGGTGAAACCTGTCCTTTTACTGTCCCAAGCTTTGCATTCGCCCTATTCAGAGAGCTGATGGACAGGAATGTCCCCTTCAAGCAGCACATATTCAGATGTTTATTCATTCTCATAAATCAGGATGTCAGTATGATCTGATCTGCTGACTATTCATCTGCAGCTTATTTACTCTAGAATTGCTTATTTTCCTTGCAAGCTCCTGTGTTGCAGATTCCTGCTATCTGTGACTGTAGCACAGAACACACTAATAAACTCACTCAAGGTCACACAGTATTGCCTCAACACCTCCTGGATTCATTTTTTTTTCCCCCTGAATGTCTTAAATTACTTATCCCTCAAATTCCTGAAAGGAACAAGCAGCAGTCTATCTACACTGACAAAAAATCAGGTATCTCCATTCTTTAGGCTTAACTTTAAAATAGTTTCCAGAGCCCCTATGCCACTGTTATTTATCATGCCATTAACCCACACCTTTATGCAAGAGAAAAACATAATGTATTTCAGTCCAAGTTTCTATTAACTTTTATTCCTACCAATTACAATCTTTATCTGTATCTCATCCTATCCAAATGTCAAAGCAAGAGAGTATTTATAAAAAAAGACCCTGTCTCTAATGATTTTCTCAGGACCTTAAGATGGCTTACATACATACAAAGCCAAATTAATACTATAACTCAGTTTTTAAAGAAAGGTGTAAGGTAATTTAGTAGGGCAGAGGATGTTATTTTTGGACACGTCCCACACATGCATGCAGTTGTTTCTTTGAACACATCAGTAATACAAACTGAATGTTACCCACATGAAATTTTTTGTCACTTAAAAAACCTGGGTGGTAACTGTTGCATGAAATGCATTCCAGGTTAATGTTTGTTCCCAGAGTTGTACTCACATTAGCAGTCAGCTGAGTTGTCAGAGCTGACACTTTTTCTTGGGACGCATCCAATTCTCTCCGTAGCTTGCGGATCTGTGGGTTTTAAGAGAGCACTTGAGTGCATCATAACAAGGAGAAATAAAACAGTAAGACACACAGGGCAGAGTGTCATTTATGCTTGTCAAAGAGGACATGCTCTTACCTCTGACTGGCACTTCTCTTCAGGCTGCAAAATAAAAGGAAATATGTGAGGATATTACAGCATAACCAGCCTGACAAATTTATGCAAATTCTCTTTTGGTGTTTCAAAAACTTTAATGTGAGCTCCTTGTTTTGGATTCCCACATCCATATTCAGTCTAATTTAATCTCCTAATTTATTTATTCTTCAAGGAAAAGAAAATAGGCTGATGGTGAAGTATTTCCTTCTGTAGGAAGGAGTTTGGGCTCCACCTCCCAGCCTGCTGACCAGTGCACCTCTGATCTGAATTGTGGAAGGGTGAACAAGTCCTGGCTCTGTCCATAAGGGACTCCATGAGGCTCTGAAGAACCAGGTCAGCCACACAAGTTGGCTGATCCTAGGCAATTCCCTTCATCCCACACTCAGCTCTCCATGGGAAGGAGGTCACATTTTTGCATTCCAAAGTGATGTGAAAAAGAATTTAGGAATTCCTCCCGCTTGGGTGCTGCCTAGGCATTGTGGTGATGAAAAGCTGAGGGCATGCAGCCAGTTGTGAGGGTGCCAAGAGGATGTACTGACCATCCACTGTGGTCAGCATGATAAAACTGTGGCTACTATGGCCTGTTTCTAACCAAAGTTACCAGCTAAGGAGAAGCATGGGCTAGGAAGTCACATACTCCACTGTTCCTAAGTAAACATGCCCACTGCCAGCCACCAGGAAAATCACACCCATCCAAACACATTATTGAGGCCACTTGTGCAGCAAGCCCAGAAACCTGAAGCTCTGAGTATTCCCATGTATTTTCAAACTCCAGTAAGCCTTATTTTAGGATCAGATAACCAAAATGAATACATACTTGTGAAGAAAATGTTACTGGCACAGTGAATAAATGGCCTTTTTTAGAATTGTTAATATCTGTGCATTAAATGTGGACTTAAAATTCTTTAGTAGCAAATCATTACTATAAGGATGGGATGATTTTATTCAGCAAACTTTGGGATGCTTTAAGTAATGAAGTTCAAATCTCCTCATATCTACTGAGGTTCTCTGTAGCAAAACATACTTAGCACAGCATAAAATACAGACTCAAAAAATCAATGGCTGCTTTTAGGCCATTGAAGTCTGTGTTTAATGAGGATATTGCTAAATATCCACAGGCATTCTCATGAACATCAACATCCCTTTCCTAGCTAGCATTCAGAACACAGCCAAATGAGAACTGCTTTTTTCTGCTCCTTGAATGGCAAAATTAGCACATTAGGACCAGTCAATTCAATAATTTTGATTAATAAATAAACTCTTCATTTCATTATACTCACTGTGGAATAAATAGATGATGTACTGGACACCAAAGAGAGAGAAGAACCATGCACTAAAGGAAAGAAAATAAACACAATGAATATAAGTGCACTAACCACAGAGTGGAATCATCATAAATCATCCACTGTCAACCACCAATCTGCTGAAGAAATACTTACACAAATTTCATCATCCATCCTAAACTTAATTATATTATATTACTGCACCAATAACAAACAGTTTGAAGAATGCATGGCTAAGTGATACTATCCATAACCTTGGATTTGGTAAAGCTGCTTTAAAATTCTCGTAATACTTGTTTGTTTGAGAAAATGAGGCGTGGCCAAGACAGTTTAAAAAAGTTTTGATGAAATAAATTTTCAGAAATAAATATTTCTCTGGACAGTGTATCTTAAAATTCTTGCAAAAGGGCTTACTCAAGATTAAAAAAATCCCCCAAGAAATGCAGAGGAGATTACAAAAATAAATCTAAGTATTTAATCTTCAGTTTTAGATGAGACTGAGAGGGTTTGTTGGGCTTTTTAAGCAGCAGACCAAAATGGGGATGTCCTCAGAAGACCACAACAGCCAGCTCCAGTGCATAACCAGATGCTCCAGGAGAAGATGTGGAGGACCCAGGATAAAAAAGCATTGTCTAATTTTGGAGCTGTGAATTGTCCTCTGAATGCAGCTGTACCTTCCTTCTGCTGACTTAAGGGAGCTCTATCAGTTCATCAATGAGCCCAACATTCCCTTTCCTTGCAGAGTTTCTTGGCCTTTCTTTAAAGCAATGACGTTTTTTTAACAAGGCAAAATTTCCTCTCATAAAGAAATTACCAGTGAAAACATGGTGACAAAACTTGCTGGAAAAGGATTACTTTCAAGCAATTTTTGCATTTAAATTCAGTAAAAGATATACATATACACTGATGGCCTCGATCCTCAGAGGTCCCTTCCAACCCTAACTATTCTGTGATTCTCAAGGCTGTTACCATCACTCAGGCATCAGGATTTACATGTGAACAGAACATAATTTCATTCTTTATTACACTATTGAAAAAAAGTACCTGAAGCTATTCTTTCTGCTACTGAAACATGCAAAATTACTTTTCCTCTATTTTTATTTATAGAAACAAAATGCATTGAACTGAAACTTTCATTCAAAACTCAGGTAACTGAACACAGGTCATATGAAACAGCATAAAATCACTTTTTCTTTCTTCTAAATCTTCCAGCCAGAAAAATAAAAGTTTAGAAAAGCTGACATTTTGCTCTAATTACCTACTGCAATTCTACATTCGTAATAAATGGGTTCTGCTTTCCCACTGACATTATAGCCTAAGGCAATACTGGAAAGAGAAGTAAACAAGGTCTAAGTTGGCTTTCTGAAGGAATTTAAGACAATTTTAAAAACCCACAAGAAAGTAAAAAAAACCTCACACCCATTCGCTTTCTCTGGGTAATCATATTTTCAATTAAAATGATCTTTCTAGTTAGGCACTAAGGACTATACTACAGCAAGAACATAAAAATAAGTGGTGTGAGTCAGAGCCAGGCTTTGTCTAGTGGTGTGCTCCAGCCCTGCCTGCAACCACAGCCCATGTTTACTGAAAAGAATGAAAAGAGCAGACAGATACACAGTGATTATTCCCCAGGTACATCTCTGCACCTTCTGGGAATCAGCAGAGATGGAAATTCCAGGGATGGAAACTGCAGTCAGACATTTTATTTGGCTCACTGTGACCTCTGTACCATTAACTTGCTTGCTTAACTGCTGCTGAATCCACTGACACATTTTGTCTGCAACAAAAAAATTCTCATGTGCTTAGAAATGTAATTCTTTGCAGTTGTTTCAGACCTTCTGCTGAATCAGTCAGTGAGTTCCTTGACCATCTCCACACTGCTGTGCTCTGAGAAGGAATGGATAACCTACCTCTTTATAACGAACCAAATTCCCTTCCCTTCAGCCATCATTTTCCAAACTGAAGATTCCTATTTTAACTTTGTATCACAGATGTTCTGTGCTTAAGATCTCCTTCTCACTTTGCTTTTCTTGCATTTTCCCCTTAAGATTTTTAAGACAGAAAGTCTGAAGTGACAAGGCCACAAATGGACTCATACAGGGAACATAATATTATTTTCTGGTCTGCCTCCCTATATTAGAGATGTAACCAAAAAGAGAGCCATACCAGCTTGCCAGAGAGGAATCAGAAACCTTTACCATGGATTTGGTCACACCCATCTTTGAGTTAGCATCAGCTGGAAGATCACACTGGAACTTTAATACAGGAAAGATCACTCAAAATGAGAAAAAAAGGGAAAGAACATATAACTCTGGGAGCCCTATTCCTGCTGTGTGAAACATCACCATCATGTAGAATCATAGATTTATTTAGGTTGGAAAAGACCTGTAAGTCCAACCATTAATCCAGCACTGCCAGGGCCATCCCTAAACCATGTCACCAGGTGCCACACTGACATGGCTCTTCAATTCCTCCAGGAATGGTGATTCAAGTGCATCATTTGACCATGTACATAATTACAGATTTCTCACTTTAAGGATAACTAAGGAGTTAATATATTTCTGCAATTTCTTTTTAAAGCATCTGCAGATGCCTACTTGAAGGCTATTTAATTAGGAGCCTGAAGGCAGTTAAGCTCTTGATGCAATTCCTGGTTTTTGCAGCCAGCATGCATCTGCACGCAGCCTACAAACCCAAACTGGTCTGGAGCTATCCTTTTAAAGCACTGTAAATGCACAGGCAAGCACGTATCATTTTTAATGTCAGAAAAGAAAGCCATGATCATCTGCCCAGAGAGCAGAAAGAAAAACTAGTGCTGCAGTCAGTGGCACAAAAAGGAATAACTATTTATGCCCCAATGATAATGTATTTAATTTTTTTCTCTCTTGGAGGCTGAAGTATCAGAGTGGAGCCAGTGGCAGCCCAGCTCTGTTGGCTGGGGAAGTGGGGAAACTGGAGAGCCAGGAGACCACTCAATTTTCATGCAGCATTTTTTCCCCAAGAAGTTCTGGAGAGTTTGGAGGCTGTTCTTGCTGGCATCTCCACAGCCCTGAAACCCTGCCTGTCACAAGAGCTGTGTACTGCCAAGGCTGACCAACCTTCCCACCTACATGCTGTGCTGGGAGGGAACATGACTGTACTTCACACCCGGACACAAGAGAAGAAAAGGCTTTTAAGAATAAATCCTGGCCCTGCTGAAGTTAATGAGAAACAAATTCCTTGTAATCTTATGTGCTAGAAAATAATTAAGAAGTAGGTTGGTAAGCTTTATTTAAGACCTGTATTTATCCTTCATTGACACTGGATGATTGTATAAAATCAATTTGTTCATTAGCCACAAATTTAAATTTCTATAATACTTTTTAATCTATTTTCGCAAGGTGAAGGCAAATCTCTGCTATATTCAGAACCACTCGATCACTTACAGCTTGTGTTTCCCTGAGAAATAAGCAGGAACTAATAAGCAGGTGACTCCTGCCTTCTCTACATCCAGGGAAGTGATAAAAGACCTTTTTTCTAAAGACAAAAATACAGAGACTACACCTAAACATTCAATCCATCTGGTAAAATATCATTATCCTTTTAGGTGGGAAAAATTGAGGAAAATCTGAAAGGGATCTTCAGCATGTCCGCTGTAGGGTCAAATTCCTTCCTCAGATACAAAAGTGGTATTTTCCAACTACTTTCAAGTCCATAACTTAGTGGACATTTCTTGGACTTCATTTTTATTACTTTATTCAAATGGATAAAAAGCAACTAATAGAACATTTCACCTAACTCTTTTCAAATTTTCCTTTTCTTTTTTTTTTTTAATAATTTGTCTTCAAACTTGCAATATTTATTAAATGTTTATCCAAACGAGTCTCTCTGCTGGACAAGAATTTCTGAACTACAGGAGAGAGTTTAACCTCCAATGTGTCAAAATGGTTTTGCTGCAATCTTGAGCACAGTTAAAAGACTAAGGCTACAATTTTTTGGAGGATGTCTTCAATAAAACCTAAGTAAGTTTTGCTGCAGTAGCTCTTTCAGTAAATCACTGAAGTGTAACACAGATGCAGTGATTCAAATTCCTTCACAGATTATATTAGGGGACAATTTAGTAAGAGCATGACTGTCCATCTCAGTGTGGAACTTGACTGGCTGAGCACCTGGCAGTCTTTGGCTGTTCATGATCATTCAGCTTTCTGAGAGCAAATGAAGGTTAGTTCCTGCAATGGCCCAGATCTTAGTCCTACAGCATTATTCTAAAAATTTTCAACCCCTAATGAAGATCTTCAGCTGTAGACCTCAAAAATACAATTAAGTGTACTGAAGTTAGATTGATTAAATGCAATAACCAATTAATTAATGCATTTTTCCAGAGCCATATCCAATACATATTTTCTACCTCTTCCAATGGCAAAAAAACCTGATGGGGTAACCAGAATCTCCAGGAAGGCACTTTATGGCTCTCAAAGGCTTCTGCAAAACACTGAAGTGTGGCTCCCATGCATGCATGGCCCTTGGAGAGCACCAGCAATGGGGCACTGGTATGAACAGTGCTGAGTAAGTGCAGGTCTTCAGAAGCAGAGGAAAGAGCCATCGAAGGCAATCAAAGGATTGTAAGTACAATCAAGCTCCCAAGCCTTGGCAGAAAGGAGATTTAAGACTCAAAGAGTTAATGTTGGAAGGGTTTCCAATGTACCACTCCATGCTTGATCTCTCAAAATAAAAAAAAAAAAAAAAAAAAAA
>VXAC01007131.1:317566-372243 GCA_013399225.1 Rhipidura dahli
AAGCTTGAGCATTTTAATGTGTGCTCACAGCTGCTCCTGCTGCAGCCACAAGGACGCCTGATCAGCAGCAAGCAAACTAAATATTCATTTATAGGTCAATACTTTTTCTTATTATATTTACATGGGTTCTTTGTATCAGGTGTGGTTACATGTTTGAATAGATGATGAAGCACTAAAAAGACAAGCTTAGATGTTTCAAAGAACTACTCAATTCCTTTCTTTGGGAGTTCTCTTGTATCAAGCCAGGACATTCAGGCAGAAATGAAAAGCTAAGACAATTTCAGTACAGATTAAATACTGGAAAAATTACTGGGATAGAAACAGTCCAACTGGTATCACTTATCTATACTACAAGCAGAACTGTGGAGGTGCAAGTTCAGAGTAGCCCTACTGATGGAACACTAATGTCCTGACTCTAAGCATGAATTACTCATCCTGAGAGCACTACAAATGAAGCACACGATGTGTTTAAGCCATTTCTTGAACGGTCAAGGTCTAGGTACAACACTTATTTCCTGTGTCTGACCAACGCAATCACTGAATAAACATCGTCATTCTCTCTGGTGACCAGGGACAGCTCCTGAGGGAATGGCCTGAAGTTGTGTCAGGGGAGGTTTAGGTTGGGTATCATCGGGGAGGTTTAGGCTGGGTATCAGGAAAAGGCTCTTCCCTCAGAGGGTGGCTGGGCACTGGAACAGGCTCCCCAGGGAAGTGGTTACAGCAGCAAGGCTGGCAGAGTTCAAGGAGTGTTTGGACAACGCTCTAGGGCACATGGGGGGATTGTTGGGGTGTCCTGGGCAGGGCCAGGAGTTGGATTTGATGATCCCTGTGGGTCTCTTCCAACACTATGATCCTGTGATCAGAAAAACCATGCCTAGGACTATGGTTTCACCTAACACCGAGAAAGCTGAGTTTGAAATGACCCCTGCGCGGACCCGACAGGCACCAAGTCCATGCGAGAACGCCCCGTTCTGACCATTCCCAGCCGCAGGGAGCTTTACTGACCCTCCTCGAAGCCGTCGCGGAAGGAGCCAGAGCGGCTCATGGTCCTGCTCTTGTCGTCCAGGGACATGGAGCTGTTGCGGAAGCGCGTGTCGCTGTAGGGGTCGTAGGGGCCGTCCGCGTTGGACAGGCTGTGCGTGCGCAGCATGCTGGGGTTGGACAGGCTCATCTGGGCCGCACTCGTGGGGCTCGCTGCAAAGCCACCAAGGAACACCCAGTTAGTGCTGGAACCCCAGGTTTTTGTGCTTGTTTTTTGTGCAACTGCCAATGAACTTCTTTTCTGCCCCCACTTTGAGAAAAAAATTTTGCTATCTTCCCCAGGCTTCATTGTTTTTCTAAGTTCAATGAATTCAAGAGGTATGCAACCAGGCTAGTGAATGTGAAAACTCAAGTTAAATAAGGTCATTTTAAACACTGGGTGATTTGTCCATGCTTCTACAAACAAGCTCAGTCACCTCACTAACACCTCCTAGGCATGAACTAATTAACCCTCACTTAATTTAGAACTGTTCTTCCACAAAAACTGTGGTGTTTTGTCTATATAGAGCAGGACTTACTTTCTTCAAAGCCTTCAAGTTCTAAGAAAATTGCATTTTTCTATGTATTTTAGTCTCAACTGTAAAGAGCTTTAGTTTCCTAATAGCTGTATATGTCAGGACTTTCTTCCCACTATAATGCCCTGAGAACCGTAAAATATTAATTTTGCCTTAAAAGCCAATATTCCTCCAGTCAGTTTAGAGTACAAAACTATTACAATCACACATTTCTTTAAAGAACTTTTGTGCTAAAATTATGCCTGCAATTTAATAAGAACTACTTGATTTGTGGGTAAAAAAGCTGAACAAAATCACTGTTCATCTCGCGGGTTCCTCTTGGTGTGCTGTCATTGCTTGTTGCTATATAGACCATCAGCTGATACAGGCTATTGTAGAAGACAGTATAATTCAGTTCAGAGGTGCTCAACTTTCATATCACCATTCGCCCTTGAAATAAATCCAGTGACCCCTCTTGACTCCAATATCTCTAAGCTCTCTTCTTAAGAACATAGAAAAATATATTTCTTTTTTTTTTTGTGGTGTTCAGTGCTGTTTGTGGCCAAATAGCTTTCGAAGCTAATACAATTAATTTCCAACACTCTGAATAAAGAGTTAACTTTCTGGGCAACAACATTTTGGTTTTGTGTTTTTTTAAATTTCATGAACTTTCCTGACAGTTTGCTAGCTGTTGGAAATGTAGCTATGCTGTGTGTATATTCAGCTGAAATTTTGCTAAGTGTCAGTTTATTTAAAGACACTTATTGAACATGTTTCTTTCCAGAACACTCAAAGAAAGGCTCCAGAATGTCATTACTGTAACTTAAACCTAAACCAGAAATAAGTGACTGTGCAATCTGCTCCAAATTCACACAAGAAGTTCATGAGTACAAGCTTAACTATTTTGCACATAATTATTATATATAAATTAGTTATTATATAGAAGTTATCATAAACAATGTATTTATTTTAAATAATAATATTAATTATTACGTAAGGCCTTCTGAAAGCCATAAACAAACAGAAAATGCCTGTTCAACATAGTACTTCCCAAATGTCACTTAAAGACAAGATTTACAAACCTGAAGAAATTACAAAGGCAACGCAGTCATATTTAACCAGCCCCCTAGAGATGAGCACCACTAGCACTTTAAATTAGGTTGTTTCAGCTGCTGATAGGGTCAACTAAAATCTGCAATGCTTCATGGATCCTGCCAATCAGTTTTATTGTTTCCTTCATTTAAAACGTGTTTATCAATGAAATTAGGTGAAGGAATGTTGTTCTGACTTGAAACTCCTCTGACTTTTATATATTGCTTCAGATTGAGCTTTCTGCAATTTTCCAACAAGCCACTTGAAAAAGACAGATAAAGACAGAATATCAAACTGATGAGACTGGCACACAGAGTAAGTAAAATGCTTGGATTTTAGAGAATTATAACCATACAGCAGGCAACATCTTCTGTCCTCTAAGAACCCCAATGTGTGATAATCAACAGCTCTACTGAACAGCTTGCAAGTTACATTAAGGAATCTGAATGCTCCCAGAGGAGCAGTTTCAGAGTTACTGCAAGTATGGCACCTTTGGGCATACAAGATAATAATGCTAATTAGTAACACTCATTTCAATGCAAGAGCTTCCTCAGGTTCAGTGTGGGCCTTGGAGCTGCTGAAAGAAAATTATCTTGAGCAACAGGCTGTTTTCAGGACACACAATGCATGGCTGTGATTATTCAAACAGATAATTATTCACCAAGCTGCGAGAAGTTAAATCTAGTTCCAGAGGGTGATGTTACGCTGGATCCAGATGAAAATGGAGAATTGCCAGCAGTATCCTGCAGTCCTCCTGCTGAATGGGACCGGAGCCATTCCTTTGCATCCTCTTGACTACGGAGCTGGGAGGATGGAGTACACCTGCAAAAGCAAACAGGTTTTTCACTATGGATTTTGGTATTTATTTGACTTTTTGTTTAAAAAAAAAAAAAACAAAAAACATGAAATGTCACAAGACTTGGGAGAGAGAGAAAGAAAATGGAAGAATCCTTATATGAAATTAAAGGATTAAATGATATAAACCCAACAGATTGCTGAAATAAGGAGCTGCTCCAAGCTGCTTCCAAGCTCTTCCAATTTCACCTCTGTTTGGGGGGAAAAAAATAGACCACAAACTTCTTTCCTATTGGTTCAGGGGGGACCAAACCAGAGTGAACCAAAAGTTACAGGTAGAAGCTGTGCAGTGTAGAATCGTAGGATAAAATGTAGCGTGTGCTACACCATATGATTTAAAAATAAAACCGTAACTTGGAAAACCTTTCCTTAAGTTCAAAAATTCTAACACATATTAAATATTCTGGTACATGACTAATATTAGCTGACTTTTTGTGATATTATATCCAAATTCAAGTCAACAAAGCCATTATCAGGGGTTTTTTCAACAAACTGTGACCCGATATTTCATATTCCAGAGACTTTCACATAAGACCTGTGGAGGTGTATCCCATTTAGTTCAAAACTATCAGCAAGATAGTTAGCCTTTGTTTAGCCTTTTCTGAAGGCAATGAAAATAGCAGAAACATGGTCTATGCCAACATCAGTGGCAAAACACCCACTGGCTTCAGCTTCAGCTTGATTTATGGTGTATATGTGTGAAAAAAAGCTCTGTCAGGACAGGTGTTATGTGAGCTACGTGATAGGGTACAGGTATCAACAGCCAGAGCATCATGGAAACATTTGTCTGCTGATGGAATTCAGTGTCTGTCTTAGGCTATGCCATCACCTTTGGACAAATATTTATGAGTTAACTAGCTCTCCTTCTAAAAACTCAGAGCCTGTTATTAGCTGATATTATCTATTTAATTAATTTGACTCCCTTCAAGTAAATACCCTACAGTAAGATATCACTTATGAAGACTATTTTAAATCAATGGGAACACTGCAATAATTTCAAAAGTCAAACTGCTTTCAAAAAATACATTCACTCTTCTGCTTATGCCTCAACACTTCAGCAGCAGTCCCTGACAATCTGCATCTCTTAAACTTTACATAATAAATCAGTTTATTTAGAAAGGGGCTTTAAACAGTCATGTTACCTTAACACACTACAGATATGTTTTTATTTTCAGCATTAATACCTACCTCTTCACCACTCAAATGTTTTGGTCTTAAAAGACAGTATTTATTAGAGACATGCTTGAGGACCATAGAAACATTAAAACAAATTGCCATTTTAAAAGGGCTTTTAGTACTCAGCTTCATGGGACAAGGCTGCTGTGAAGAACAACATGCATAGCACAGAATAAATCACAGCTGCAGTTCCAAGGCATCACCCCAGTGATCCCAGAAGCTGCATTAAGCAATTCAGAAGCTGCAATTTCCTAAATTTTCAAAGATATCTTCTATAAATTCTCTAACAGTTAAAGCATTTAATTAACATAGCTAATTCTGGCTAGAATTGCTTGTATCAATGGGGAAAAAAATTATAAAAATCACTACCTTACAGATGTACAAAATACATGAAAGACAACTGCTGAAAGTTTGTTTGAGGATTTTTTTTTGTTATTTTCCATGAGAGTAGAGCCCTATAGATTTAGGTATTCTGAAGCAATTTTTTTAAAATTAATATGTCCAATTTCATCCTGAAAGGCTTGGCATGATCTTGTAAATCTTTTCTGTTTATCTAACAACATCAAGGTTCCCAGGGTTAAAACGATCTCAGGTCATTCCATGTAACAGCCACAGAAACAGCAACATTATTGTTTTTAATCAAGCCAGGGATGGTTCGAGATGCTTTTCAGCAATTAAGCCAGCAAAGCCACAGTTCCTGCTCAAGCTGAGAGGCCACTGGATGGAAAAAGCACTGTTGTCAATGGCCTTCTTTGAGGATTGAAAAAAAGAAAGCAAGAAAGAAAGAAAGCAAGAAAAAATCAAAGAAAGAAAGAGCATTGTTGCCACCTCTAGCAAACTGCGACCATCACCACCAGCCACAACAGAAACACAAAGCAAACTCCAAAGCCACCACAAAAGATGTTAAACCATGTGGAAACACCAATACCTGAGTCCCTTCTTAGGCAAAGTGTTCCTATCAAGATGTGGGTCGCTGCAGAAAAGTTAAAAGAAAAGAACTTCAGAGAAGAACAAAAGGGAAGGCATAAGATCAGGACGAAGGACGTACAAACATCTGCATCACCTTTTCAGAGGAAAAGGTGCTGGGGCCTCCCTACAGAAACATGCACAGACCTCCTCACCCAGGTGGGGTTTGCACAAACATGCAGCTGGTACCATGCCAATGAACCACATCTGTCCACAACCTCATTTCACTGTTTCTCCTACCCACAATGAAGAAAAATGGCTCTATAAACACCAAATGGGTGTTTAAAAATAGGCTTTTCAGCAGGCTAATGGTAAAACCTGATGAGAATCTTCAAGTCCAAACCACTTTCCCATCATTTCTTTCAGCAGACACCACTTAGGGAATGCACCTAATTACTGTACAGAGGTATTGAACCCAGACCGTTTAAATTTCCGAATCTTAAGTTCCAGTAGCAAAGTAAAATGGACCAATCGGTTGCCCAAAACTCAACTATTTCAGTTTATGTTTTTACAACTGATGAGCAGAGCCTGTTAATTTATTTTAAAAGAAAATATCCCCATGCTTAAGTGAATTAATTAAATGACAACTCTTACAGCTAAGTCACAGTATGGGACTGATTAAACTTTCATCAGTGAGCAAAAGTGAGCTGGAATGTTTGGATTTGTGTCATCTTTTCCTAACCTTAGCATTCATTTGTACAAGGATGGACGTACCCAAGTACTTGGAAAACACTCATGAGCCAAGCTGCAGTAAGAGACTGACGACACTGAATGACACAGGGACTTCACGACAAAAAGGACAGGCCAGAAAGGCAGTGGGGAAAGCAGCATGCCAGAGGAATGCTGAAATGCTAGTGAGAGTTTAGATTCATAGGAAAAAAAAAAGGGCATGATTTTCAAGTTGCCTTTGGCAAAGATATGAAGGGGACAAAAATACCCCCTCCAAACCAAAGGATATTCCCAGAAACAAGAGCAACACCAAAAACATGCCAACTCTGCTGTATGCCCCTCTCCAGATTGATTTGGGTGGGTAGGTGGGTGTTTGCAGGGACTCTCACTGGCATGTCTTTGTGTCAGTTCACACCTGGATGATGAACACAGCAGAGCACTCAACTGAGCACAGTCTGGCACAAAACAATTTGCTTCACTGAGATGGGCAACAAAACCTACAGCCTTGAGCGCACTCCTGTCCTGAGACAACATTACCTGTCCTGCCTCCTGGGCAAAGTATTTCGGCAGAATTTGGGGCTAGCAGCAGGGGAAGAAAGAGGGCTAGAAGGAGCAGTCCAACAAGACAGAAAACAAGAGAAGGAGTATTAGAATGAAAAGATGAGAGAACAAAAAGGAGTATCATAAAACACAAACAGAACCCCAAACTGTCAGAAAATTATGTTCAGGTGTAGTTTTGTCCGTTGAGACACAGCTACAAAAATTTTGCTACCTGAACTCATCCCCACACATCAGGACTGACGGTAGCTGATTTCCAGTGCTAGGAAGGGTTCTACTGCCATCTACAAGGGGTCCCTCAGAGACCACTGCCAAGTTCACCCCAGTGTCAGCTCAGTGTACCACCAACCCAGCTCTGATGCTGATAAAACCCTGTTCCCTCCTCCCTGCTTGGCCTCCTCCCGGGTCCTACCCTGTGTCCACACAGAAACCAATGAACCTCATTGCATACAGAGCTGGGGAACTGATCAGCCTGCAATACAATTCAGCTGATTGTTTTTCACTTGGATCCAGCTTCCAATAGGATTCACTGAGCATTCACATGAATGCTTGTACTGAAACATTGTAGGGAGCAACTGGATGTGGGACAAGGCAGCAGGGAGAGGATGAGAAGGGATCAAGTGACTACAGAGACGGGGACTTGTGTTTTCAGCATCACCTCCAGTCTGAAAGCCATCAAATCCTATGACAAAGCAAACAGTTGACTTTTCAAATCAAAATTGGAGGGTTTTTCTTAAATATCACTATCAGCTCAGTTAACAGGATATCTTTGGAAGGGTAACATACAATGCAGAATTCAAATATTAGGTACCATCTGGTAGCAAAAAAAATGTTGTCACACTGGCTATGACAGCAAATTAAAAACCTCAGGTGGACTCATCCTCTTGCTCTGAACCAGGGTCCCTGCCTGGAATAACTTATCTGTATGTTCTAGTAGCACCTAGAGTTATCTGCGCTTCTTGTAAGAAGCATTGCTTGATCTGTATCTGCAGCAGTGGCTACTGCTGCCAGGGCTACATTCCCACTTGAGACACTAACATGGAAACAAGAGAAAAACCCACTAACCTTTCAGACAACGTAGTTTTAACGCTGTTGGTTCGGACAAAGGGAGTCAGAGAATCATCCTTGGAGGCTGGAATCAAGCCACTGGAGGAATTATGGCTCAGCCCACCTGCACTGCTCAGGGAGATATCAATGGATTCGCAGCTGGTGTGCAGGCTGCTGACAGACTGGTATCCAATGCCATCCTTGCTGACTGCAGAAGAGCTGCTGGCATTGGTGCCCCACGTCAAACTGTTGGAGGGAGCCGAATGTGCAGAACTGGGGCTGGAGGCCAGGGGAGACTGGTTGAGATCTGTGTTTTTACCATAGAGGGGACTGCTGCCCCCACTGCTCAGCACACCACTGCCAGATGGGGAGTCAAGGTTACCCTGCTGGTTCATGGTAGCATGAGGGTTGGAGATGACTACTGAGTTTTTCATATTTTCAGCTGTTGTGATAGGAACTTGCTTACTAGGCTTGCCACCAAAAAGTCTGTAAAGAAGAAGACAACATAAAAAATACATAAAATGGAACATAAAACACAAGGATATCTCATATCTAGACCATATAAATCATCTTAGCTTCAGAAAACCAGTATGAAGTACATGATCCTAGATTGAACATAGGCGACTGTACATTTATAATCTCCTTACTGTCCCTTTCAATAAAGCCCAGAGGCAATTACAACAGCTTCATATCTATCTCAGGGTCTTCTTTGAATCATCAACTAATACTTCCACAAAGCTAAAATACAGCTTCACAGAACTAAGATAAAATCCTATCATCTTCTGTTCCTTAAGGAAAAAGGACACCAGAGAAATAATCTGATGTATGGAATACTAGATGTTAAAAGCTTACTGACGAGGTAAATTCTGTGCAAAACACCAAGTGCTCTGCACAGAAGCAGCATTTGCTGGAATGCAACAATGTACTCATACCAAACGTAGGCTTGTTTCATCCCACGAGCCAGGTTGGCTGGAAACCATATTTTTTAGCAGAGAATGTGATGTTACCTGCTTTTTGGCACCTGGAACTGTCTAGTAAAAAAATAAGGGAGTTTCCGAACTCAGGGAGGGAAGGGAAGGAGGAAGATGACTGCAGCATCCCTGCTGCCTGTGATGCAGCTGCACTGCCAAGGAAGGGAAGACTCCAGTTCCCTCATAAACAGCCAATGGGAAACTTCTCAGAAGTGCCAAAGTGCCTTAGTAGTAAACGTGCTTTGGACTAAATTAGCAGTCATTCCAAAACTGATCTTCAAAATTAGGAAGGAAGTGTATCTTCCACTCCATCTTCAAACATCCACCCCTAAACACCGCTTTTGTTTCTGCCACTTAGCTCCTGTAAGTGCCTTTGGAACCTCAGTTTTCCTCACACCTGTACAGATTCACTTTTTAATTATTCACTGTGGAGTATTGTGGGTGAAACCTTTTAGAATAGAGGACTACAGCACTTCCATACAAGTGTTCCTAAAGAACACTTAGGGGTGGGTCTGCACCAGACAGAACTTCCTCTGCTTTTGAGTATACCCAGGTTGTTCCACACATGGACACTAAGTCACTGTGTCCAACACTTCCCAGGCTGTGTTAGAGCTGGGCACCTGCAGCCCCCCTGGAGCAGTGTCTGTCCTGCACAGGTGCTTTCTGCAGCTCCAGTGCCCGGAACACACCTGAGCTGGGCAGCTGATGCTGGGCACCTGCCACAAGGCACCTGGACAACACTTCCAACTGAGAGGGCAGGTTTAGATCAGACAAAAGGAAGAAGTTCTTCCCTGTGAGGGCAGTGAGGCCCTGGCACAGGTTGCCCAGAGAAGCTGTGGCTGCCCCATCCCTGAAGTGTTCAAGGCCAGGCTGGGTGGGGCTTTGAACAACCTGGGATAGTGGAAGGCGTCTCTGCCCGAAGTAGGGGGATCCGAAAGAGACGATCTTCAAGGTCCCTTCCAACCCAAACCAGTCTATAATTCTGTGGCCTTCAGCAGCAAGATCAGCTTAGGGTATTCCCTAGGATATTCCTGAGCTAGAGCATACAACCTCTTCAGTTGCACTGGGGAAACTACTCTTAAAGAAAAGATCCCAGAGCTTAAAAAACCCCAAACACGCACACAACAGTTTTACTAGCTGTTTTTAAGCTACTCCCTGTTTATGATAACATGGAAGTTACATATATTTGCAAACTTATAGGTAAGTCTGTATCACTAAAAAGGTATGGATTCTAATTCACTGTGTCACACCAAAAGAAAATTACAGGGCCAAGAGGACATATGCAAAAAACAACGGCTGCAACTCAACTGACTATGAAAATCAAGCTCAAAATCTTCTTCACCGCCATCCTAAAAATCAGTAATAAGCAGATGAGGCCCAATTCAACTCTGATGCATTTCAACACATGACAACTTAAGACAGGCTGATGAAAACTCAAGTGTGAAATTGTAAATCAAATGAGAGAATAGTTAAATTGAGCCTCAGTATCTGCTCTTGACGTTTCATGTATTTCTAATGAAACATTTCAATTACACAGCCAGCAATGTAGCTTTTTAGTAATAAACTCCCAACCAAATTCTTACCAGTGTGCCTGAGGCACACTGAAATCACTGAAAACACTGAAAATCTGCATTTCTCATTGCATATCCTAGAGAAATCAAAGGCCTACTGGAGTTAGGTAGCCACTGATGAAAATTACATGTTCCAAAGTACATGGCTTATCCATTGTTATACCAGGTACAAAATAAAGTATCTTGAATCATCCTCACACAAGCTCTTCAAATAAAACCACCCATCTAAAAACAGTTTACAGCATCAGCCTAAGCTGCCATTACAGCCATTATGGTGCTTCAGATGGAATGTGGCTTTCTCACATCACTGGAAGCAAGATGATGGAGCATAACTGCATGGGTATTATGGGCGTCACGACAAAATGAAATGCAAAACACTGCAACTTGAAACAGACAAGCTACTCAAACCCAATAGAAAAATAATATTAACAGAACTTTGCACCAATATCAAGGCTTTGATATATGCTGCATCAACAGATTAGCTCCTCACCAACTATATGTTAATGTGTGTGGGGTACTCTTGGAGAAATAGAAGGCAGATAGGATTTTTGCCCAAAACCAGTATTAAAATACGAAAATTTAAGCCAGCTTAGACAGTAACTGTATTTAGGGTTCTTCTACGCAGGCTAAAATGTTGAGTCTTGCAATATACTGGGCTAATCCACACAACTTACAATAGCTTGCTTTGGGTGAATCTAAGCACGGCAGGTGCCACTGTCATCATGAAAATCTGAGATAACTCTCCTGTTGTTGGTTTACAATTTAATCCATGACTGGAATATTTCTAGGTTTGTTATATATATATCTCTGCAAGAACTCTTCAGTAACCTTCAGGTAAGAAAATTCTTATTCCTGCGATATCTGCATGGATAAAAGCCTTCAGGTATGATTTTTGCCACAAGGAAACTCAAACTGTAATTGCCAAACTTTCTGCCAGGCAGGTTTGGTTTTTTCCTAAACGTGAACTCTTTGCTGCTGTCGTGTGGTGTCCTAAGTATCCACAACACTGGCCAACCTGTTTACATGAAATTAAATGTAAATACAAAGACCTTGAAGAAGGACACTAAATAGTAAGTGCTGCACCAAAGCCAGCCAGGCCTGGCTGGAAGAGTACTGCTCATTCAGCTCCCACTAACACCACTGCACAACCAAGGAATTTGTTGCCTACCTGCGCAGAGTGGGAGAGGCCACATCGGGGTACTTGACTCCTTGCTGGTGGGTACTCTGAGCTCCGCTAGTAGCAGTCTGTGATGCAGGGTTCACTTTAACAGAATTACATGAAGCCACGCTTTCGTTGTCAGACGAAATCCCTTTCTCTTTATCAGTCTGATTGACTAATCCTGGCAGAGAGCTTCCAAGGATTACCTTGGCAGGCTCTCTGATTTTAGGGACAGGCAACCCAGCTGACTTGCTGCTTATGTTGGAGTCTATGCTACTCGTGCTAGATCTATTCCCAGCTCCACTTCTGCTACTGGATTTACTGGGCCGGGGTAAGCTACGGTACTGAAGATTAGTTCGTGCACTAAGTGCTAAGTAGCCATCATCCTGGTTCTGGGAGCCATCAACACTAGTCTTCCGACCAGTGGTCCTACCCATGAGTCCAGATGACTTGGGGATCTTTCCCAAGGTAGCCGATCTACTGGTGAGAGTTGCCCCACTGGCAGTGATTATGGTCATGCCTATGGCCGACCCGCTCTGTTTCTTAAATCCAAATGTATTAGCATTAGCAGCAGCTGTCCTAGAGTTACTTGTGGGAAGCTTTTTGGATTCATCACCACTGCTGCGTCCTGCATCTGATGGGGAACGTTTAACATGTCCAGCTTTAGGAGATAGTCTACCCTTTTCTGATACCTTGGCGTCATCAGTTTTCCCTACAAAAATAGAAAAAGAATTCTAATATTTAATGACTTGAAAACATCAAGCAAATGATGAAACTCAAAGCAGCATGAAAAGCAAAAGCGTGTTAGCCACTGCAGCGCGGTTCAAAGTTATGATCTAGTCTGCACTGAACTTACATGCCACTCTAGTGAGTTACACATGCAGACTTGCCAAAGCAAGTACGTGGAGTCTTTGCCCTCGAGAATATGAAAAGCAGAACAGTCTTACATAATAGTGACAGATAAGAAAAAAAAGTTTCCCTCTGTAGCTACCACAGCTTGATCGTTTTTATCATTGACACTAGTAGTGTTAGGCCGTTAGTATAACTTCCCTAAAAGGCATCATTCAAACATTTGTATTGTTCAAGACAGTATCTAACTTTAACTTTTTCATAAACAATTGTGTACAAGACTTAATAAAAGGAGAGATATTAAATTGCATTGCTTGGTTATGCAAATTCAATCAATTTTCATTCACACATATGCAAGTGCTAAAATCATTAATGCACTTACAAGAAAAGTCAGAAATCATGTTTAGTATAAATGAACATGCTTGTTTAGTAAGGGGGGAAAAAAATCTCCTCAACCACATATATTCTATGTTCTTGGTAACAGTGACTTCAAAAACTAAAATTATATTATTTATTCTTCACACAGCAATACTGTGACAAATAAATAGCTTGGCTTAAGACAAGAGTTGTCATGAAAACAACTGGTAGGGTGTACCAATCTGAAATACACATTTTCAGACAGAAATAGAAATGTGGACGCACAAAATGCTGCTCAGGTTAAAGCAATGCCTAAAAATACAGACAGGATTACCTGAAGTTCAGGTTCTGCCTCTGCAAAGTATTTAAACTGTTTTCACACTGAACACACTTTTTGGCTTGTTTACATCTTACGCCTATTCTCACCTGTTCCAGGTGTCTTTAATGTGCCTGAGGTGGTTGAAGGTTTAGGCCTTGGTGTGGTAATGCCAACCTGAGCTGACATGCCCCGTCGCCAGGAGCCCGTCTGGGAAATAACAGTGTTCTTCCTACCAGAAGTGCTTTTATCAGACTCATCTGACACATCAGAGGGGTTCCGCCTCCACTTAGATCCCGGCTCCATTTTTATGCCGCTATCAGATCCCCCGTCGGATTTCTTGACTTCATCACCGGACCATAAGGAATTCCGCTCCACTTGGGAATGCTTTTCTGCATCAGTCTAGGACAGATAAGGAATTGCAAGACAACTTTCAGAGCAAGTCCTCCTTCAAGAAGCTTCATAACTAAGAACCATTAAGCTGATTAATCAGCTAGGCAGTCATCTCTGAGTATCAACAAACATGACGTGCCTTTCATGAAGAAGTGTCACAGCAAGAAATAAACCCCAGCAATGACATGTTTTTTTTAACATACTTTGTGAGAAAAATACAAAAAACCACAACCGCCATGCTCCTTGGAATAAATAAAGGGAAAAAACCCTACTTGACTAATAAAGGACACATTCAGCTCCATGACATTCATAATCCTCCATCTCAAATTTCTGCCAAACTCTTTTACTGCAATGCCAAGAAAGCATTTCAAACCTGTGCAGCCAGCCTTCCTTTGTTCCTGCTGCCTTCTTATCTCTTGTCTGGCAATATGATCTCCAGAGCATGAGGAGGCAGCTTTTGGAACAGATCCGAATATGTGGAATGCTGTTAATTCTAACCTAGAATAGTAGAAGGACACCCAAGAACCAAAGAAAATCTTTTTAACAATACTCAAGACTGACTTCAATATATAAATTACTTCAGTTTCTCTTGCAGACTGTTTTTTCCCCTACTCTTTGCACAGACTGATTGTGCTACCAATTTCCTGTGGTGAATTTTGCTAAGCTCAATGTCAAACAGAAAAATTTCTCATCAGCAAACCTTCACCAAAATCTCAGAAATGCTTAAATTAAATCTATTACCCTATAGTAATATATTATACTTATATAATGGGGTATAATTTATATATTCCCCATGCACTAACACTTTCCACTGCTAATGATTACTCTTCCAGAATTCTACTCCTCCTATCAAATGCTGTTTATTAAATTTGGCAACACCACAACCAACCATTTTGTGATGCACAAACAACAAATATCCACACTCTTGACTCTGATCAGGATAAAAAATTAATAGCTGAAGTGTTCTCCAACCACCACAGCACCAAAGAAGAGACTGACAATTCAACACTTGACTGTGCAGTTCCCAGGTACGGGCTGATGGGTTTTGGTGAGGTGTTGGGTGTCACCTCTGCCCTGCAGCCTCAGCAGAAGATGAATGTGCTCAGAACCATGAGGTAGGCAAAAGGAATAATTTATTTAACAGGAAATTATTTTAAAGATCCCAAAGCATTATAAAGCTCACAGTCTTTATTCCCTCTGGATAATTAGAAAAACACAGCACAGGAGAAGCTGCAAGATTATTTACCATGTTTTTCGGCTTTTATTTTTAAGTTCCTAAAGCATGTTTTATGACTTTTCCTACCAGATCACACCATTAATATTAAAAAATTTAGGGGAACTGTGGTTGAATTTCCTCTGCTTTTTACTGTAATTACTTTTTTTTAAAAGCCTGAAAAACTAGTTAAGCAATCAGTGTGTGAAAGCTGACACCACACATCACAACGGTCCTTTTTTCAGTTGGGAAACAGGGCTTGGGTTATTTATCCACATATTGAGTCATTAGACTAACATGCTTTGCAGCTATGGATTTAGATAGTATTATATTCTTGCACTTCCCTCGTGAAACACAAATGTTTCCCTGCCTCTCCATTCAAAGAGAGCAACCTAGCATTGGCTTGAGTGAATCTCTGCTTTCTAACTCCCTTCTCTTCTATGCCTGCCAGGTTTTGGGGCTGGTGGGTTACCTTTCTATTTCTCACCATCAGTAGGCGTGTCATAAATTCACAGTGTGACTGTCCCTACGTCCCATGCCTCTCCAAAACCACTGTTTCGCACAAACTTCTCCTACATTCACAGATCCTGGAAGACAGCACAGGCAAGAAGTGCCAAATAATCAACCAACCACCTCAAAGCCACCATCCCTCACATGGTCACTTCAGTGCCTTGTTCCGAGTGCCTTGTCTGGAACTGTGTATATGCACTGTTAGTGTTCAAGACCTACTTGCTAGCAAAGGCCTTATTCTGGTTTTGGTTGACTAGGAAATATTCCTGCACCTTCTATTTCCCCTACCCTAATCTGTAAGATTGGTACAACCTCCACAGAGAGAACTGCACTGCAAGAAGTCCTCTACCTTCGCTCTCTTCCATTTCATTCCATTACTACACCCACGGCCAAAGTTTTCCTGCAGCCTTTGAAATGCTGCACCTCCACCTTTGAAGCCCTCTGGCCAGAGATGTTTCTGTTTAATGGTAAACACTGAGAACAGCATAGACACATGACTAAGGAATCAAAACCAAAACACAGTGAAACCTGGCGTGGGGATTGCAGCTGAAACTCCACCCCCCTGGAAGGGTGAAAGTGGAAATTATCTTTGCTGGAGGTCATGGCAAGACACAGCGAGCACAAGCTGAGAGCAAAGCCTAAGCTGGGAGTAAACCACCAGGATTTCTCAACTCACTCATAAGGTTTTGTAAATCTGAACCTGTGAACAGACCAAACCCATCTTTCCTGAGAAGTTGTCTTGATACAACTGCTCAGGGATGCTGCTGTTTTCTATTTAAAGGAACCTTTCTATCTTCTGATCTTTTTAGCATCATGTGAATGAATTTATTACTTGGTCTCTTTATCCCATCTTATTTCAGTTAAATAACTTATTTTCAAATGCCCACCAGGTCTTAATTTCTCCTTAAAATATGCATATGATGTGACTTTAAAGGTACACTGTATGTAGTACTGTGATAAAGGTAACATACTAATTCTGTGCATTATGAAGCAAAAATACTAGGGCACCAGTACTCATATAACTACATTAAGAGGTTTGGTATTTGACATAATCACAGCAGGACATGGGAACATAGTAAGGCAAACTCTGGTTCCCATCACTAGCTTGTTCAGAAACAACTTGCAAACATCTTCATTGCATTGCTGCAAAAAGGGGCTACAGCTATGAATGTCTCTGAAGATGGAGTTAATACCATATTTAAGTCCTGTTTCTCAAAGACGGAGAAGCTACAGTTTCTGGAGTACAGGGTACTCAGCAGCTCTGAAAATCAGCTACTCAACAGAGATTTTTTCCTACTGCACCATGCCTTTCTTTGCAGAGATGATTCTGCCTGAGTTACTGATTTTATCAGCAGACACTGACATGTTCAGGCTCTCTCCCTTTGATGTTGCTGCATTATTTGCCTGGACTCCCAGCTGCACATGCATTAGCTTTGAGCTCCTTCCTTAATTATCTGAAATCCAACTTCTGTACCCTCTCTCAAAGAGATGTGACAGAATCACAGCAGTTAAAAAGTGCCTACTGTTTAGGAGAACCAAAGCAAGGGACACCCTGAGAAGAAAAGTCCTCATCCCTCTAAAAATGCAGGCTACTCCTTCGTGGCTCACCACCCTGGGGAAGGCACACCTGGGCACTGGCCATCACAAAGTCCTTCAGGTAAGACAGAAAACGTGGCTGTGCAGCATTCACTGCATCATGAGCTCTGAGGTCAACTCTGGGCAGCAAAAAATTAACCCTGCAAGCTACGCATTCCAGCACTCCAAACTCTTTTCATTTTCTTGGCTGACAAGAGTTGGGTAGTTTGTTCCACTGAAAAGGAACTATTTTATGGGCAATAATTTGCAGATAACGGAAATACCTGGAATAAAGATCATCATTCATGAAAAGTGAGGAGAGAAGAGGGTCAGAGACACACATCACACCAAAAAACTGCAAACAAGATTTGTACGTTCTTGGCTCCCAGCTTCCTCTGCCAATAACTACACTCTACTGCCTGAACAAGCTCCAGCTGCTTTTCTTCTGGTGTCTGTCTGCACCCTCTTGGATACTGTAATAGTTGTGGAGGAGGAAGAGGAGTTTGTCAACACAGATTTTGATCTCTCAGAGGTGTTTCCAAGAATCTGATCCATCAGAAGATAGAAGTCATATGAGTTTCTATTTTTTTTTCCTTAGGTTAATGTTTAGTCACGTCTCCCTAAGTCTTCCCTTTTTTTTCCCCACCAACAGTATTACAATGTTGAGACAGTAACAATTGTCAAAAAATACTTCTAGCTGCCCATCTTACTCTCTGTTAGGTACTGACAAACATGCTTGATAGATCTGAACTCCTCTCAGCTTACATGGGACCTGTATTAGCAGTTCCCAGTGCCTGTGCAGCCGCTGATAGGCAACCAGAGGCTACCTGGAAACCCACCGTGCAGGCTCAAATATGCATTGCATGGCAAGGGAACAAAGACTCCTCTGTGCTTGCACCACAGCTCTGGAGACAGAGCAATACTTCACAGCAACCACACATCTACATCAAAACTGATGTCAAAAACAGATTTGGGGTCCATTAATGAAAAGGACTGGAGAAGATTTAAAGAGGGAAGGAACAGAGGAGCAGGTCGCACCGACATCCCTCTCCTATACCTGCTGCACTGCCAGGTCACCACATCCCAGTGCCTTTGGCACCCAGCACCCGAGTCCGTCGAGCAGAAGAACAAAACTGGACCCTTTAGTCCTGCACTTTTCCAAACAAAATTCTATGCAATTGGCAAAAAAACCCAAAGCAGTTTATATTACTGCAAATCTCTGTGTTACACAGTTGATTTGAGTGGAAAACTGTTAGATGCCTTCACTTGTTCTACTCTCTTTGGATGTGTGGGATCCGAGCACAAAATGTACATGTATCCTGTAATGGAGGCAAAGTTTATCCTCCTACGAAATGGTGCCAAACATAGAAAGCCTTCATTAACCACAGCTCTGGTAATTTAATAAAATCCATTTTATTTGCATAGCATGCTTACATTTCTGATGGAAGTGTAAACAACCTTTAAACTTTCATGTTGACTTTACTGAATTCCATTATTTAAGAAAAAAACATAATACCTTTTTTAGACCTAAAAAAACCATATATAAAATCCCATTTACATCAGTTTTCTGTGCAGCAGTGCCTCTAGGAAGGCAAGACCCCACTGTGGCACCACTATGGCAGAGATGCCACCAGTTCCACCCACAAAGGAAATATTTGTAAATGCCACAGATGACAAGGTGGTTGCTTATTGATACTGTCTATACTGAAGGCTGGCTGTGTGCTCAAGTTCAGCCAATCTGAAACAGCAACACCTCCTGCACAGAGAAAATAATAAATATCAATGCATAAACCAAAGCTCTTACCTGTGCATCTAAGTTCTTACGGGAAGAGGCAGGTGTGTTGGCATAGGAACTGATAGAGGAGCTGGTGTTAATGTCATCTGTACTGAGATTGTCTATGGTGTCACTGATCCCACTGCTGACAGAGCTGCTGTCATCCCAGCTGGAGAAAAAGCACAACAGAGGTAGAAAACAAGGGTCAAAAGACAAGACATTATTCAAAAGAAAAGTATTCTTTCTACAACCCCTAGCCCACTTGTGGCTGCCAGAAAGGCCAGGGTATGCCATCACCAAGTCATGGGCAACAGTGACACAGCTCTTCCTGACTCAGCTGGAACGTGTGCCTGCAGTCCCAGAGCAGGGGAAGCAGAAGCATGAAGGGATATCAAGAAGAAATTCTTGCCTGTGAGGGTGGTGAGGCCCTGGCAGAGGCTGCCCAGAGAAGCTGTGGCTGCCCCATCCTGGAAGTGTCCAAGGCCAGGTTGGACGGGGCTTGGAACAACCTGGGATAGTGGGAGGTGTCCCTGCCCATGGCAGGAGGAATGGAATAAGATGATCTAAAGGTCTATTCCACCCCAAACCATTCTACAATTCTGTGATCTCCAAGCAGGCATAGCACTGACTTGCTAAGCTGTAACACAGAGATGGAACTTACATTCAAGGAAAAAAAATTCCTTCTGAAGCAACCTTTTGTACCTGGGTGTTCCACAGACCTGGGCATCAGCCTGGACCTACCATCGACAGCATCAACAGCCTCAAAGAACTTCAGCAACTTAAAGTTCAGCCCTTCAGATGGCACATAACCCCCCTGAGCTGCACCACACACCCATTGCAAGGAGAGCTACTGCTCAGGACTACCTTCTTCCAGCATGTGATAGAGCTTCAACATTTTCCAGTAAATGAGAAATGTATAGCTGGAAGTTTAGGACAAACAAAGCACCAACAACAAAAATAAAAAAGGCCTTACCTGAAGCAATCTGAGTGTTAGAACAGAAAGGATCAAAATGACCTAAAAATGAAGCCAAATGCTCTAACTCCTAAAAAGTCTGCAAAAGTAAGCTACTCAAGGAAGAGATTTAGAAACAGGCTTACAAGTGCTCCATCCCCAAGAACAATGAAGCTGGGACTGAAATATTGCCTGAGGAGGGACTTTGTGAAGACATTTCAGTGCACTGGATAACTATTCCTAGAAATGCAAATATATATAGACATTTATCTAATAGGTCATTTGCAAAAGGTAGGAGTTCATCACCTGGCAGCTCTCTAGCTGCTTATAACCTCAGCTTCAGATTTTGGGGGCTCCAGACCCTCCCCCCTATTGCATTTCCCTTTGCTTTACAAACTTGTAACGAAGAGACTGCAGTGAGGTTTTTGGCTGGGCAGTGAAAGCCTTACTCACAAACCAATATACTGAGCAGTTAATACATGCATTTAAACTTGAACTGTGTGTCAAGAGAACTGTGTAAAGAGAGGCAACCTATCTCTTCCTGCTTGAACTTCATTCATAGCTTCACCACTGATTTACTATAGCCTTACTACATAAACTTTGTCAGCTTTGAAATGAAAAGCATTTCATTTTTTCTCACTTAGCACTACAAAACACCTACCTTCATGACTTTTAATGATGTTTTAATAATTTTAATTGCTTTTTCTTACTTGGGAGTATTCTGTTCACCCACATCTGTGCAAGGCCTTTGAGGTTACCTGAGCACAGCTTGAAGAGCAGCACAATTTGCTGAACCACAAATGAAGTGTGGCCACGGGGACATCCTGCTCTGCATGTCACAGGAAGGGTTACTGCTGGCAGCTGCTCCGTGCTGATTGTTCTGTTTCCAGTGAAGGTGCCCATCAATGTGTCAGCACAGGCAGTTGGGCCCCTTCCCCCGTATCCCTGCAGATAAGCCAGCTGGGAAGCTCAGACCAGCACCTCCAGCAAGCCAGGAAAGGGAATTTGGGATGCTCAGCCACGATGCTCAGCTGGCAGAGAACAGGGATGGGGAGGGACAGGGACAGACGGGATGGGGAGGGACAGGGACACACCAGGACCCACCACTGGCCCCACCACTGGCCCCGGACACAGGCTCTGTGTGATGGAGCCTTGGGGTCACCCTTCATCTGGTGCTCTCCAGCTCATGAGAATTCACTCCTGCCAGCTCTGATCGACTTTCAGGAGTGTCCCAGTTACAGGAAAGGCTCTGGATTTCCAAGAAGATTTTCCAAATGTTGTTTGATAACCCCTCAGACACTCTAGCTCTCATGACTGACAGGGAATGCTGCAGTGTTGGTGATGCTACAATTTAAAGGAAAGAGATTTTTTTCTTAGATTTGCCTTTACCTGGATAAAAGGGAATCCACTGCAATACAAAACAGAAATCCATATGAAAATAAAACTCACAGCGTGAGACCTCCTGAGCCTGAGAAAGCCTGACAGGCAGATTTGACACAGCAGTTTTTATTTGCTGTTTTGAAAAATCTTTTCCAGCATAACTGAATGAAAGATGTTCTGCCCATGCCAAGAAAAGTTAGGGGGGAAACTGAAAATCTAGAAAAGGATTGAAAAACTTCTTTGAAACACCTTTTTATTTAGAGTAGGCAATTAAATATCACAAGGCAAAATATTGAAAGCTATATTACTTCTAAATTTCAGTTTTGAAAACAGATCCTACAACTGATATTTATTTCTGTTTCCAAACCGGTAACATAAAGCAATGACATCTCCTAGATTTTATAAGTCTACAAATAAGGTTACAAAACAGTTAATAAAATTACTGAATAAAAAAACATGCTTCTCATTTTCTGAAGTTTTGTGTAGCAACAAACTTATCTTCTATTTCTGAACCTATAATAAAATAACAACCATAACAGTAATAATATCAACAAGGTCAGTGCCTTCCATGTTTAATAGTTTCATTTCCTTCTTATGGAGTTATGGCAGTGGGTAAAAAAAAAATATTTAATACGGTAATTTCCCTCTGTGTAACTCCTAGTCCCATCTTAAATGTACAGAAACTGAAACATTTTATTTTCAAGCACTCACAATTCTTAAACTACCACAGGCCCCAGTTCACCAGCATCTAAAGAATGTGTTTAATGTTAATCATAAGCAGTTTTTCTGGCAGCAGCCAGTCCTGTTGGCTTCAGTTGGGCAATCTAAAGCACTATGAAAATATTTGAGTGCCCTTCTGAACAGGGCCATGTGCCTGAGGACAAAGGTAGAAACATGCACCTGAATACATCGATGGCTTTGGTCTCCCCTTGTGTGTCCTGGGCTGTAGGTCCTCTGTGTTCTGATGGGAACTATGAACTACTCCAACTCTGTATTGTCAAGCTTACTAACCTGTTACTAAATTAAAAAATATTATCTCTTCTGAGGTCTGAAGAAAGATGTCTGGATAGATTTTGGGTGCCACAAGGTAAGCAACACAGCTCTTGTGGGCATGCTGGTGACACTGGTGCTGAAGCAGCTCTGACAAGGTAGGATGTGCAAACCCACACATCTGTCTAAACCCTGATAGCTTTAGCTTTATTTAATAAACATCACTTCAGTAGAAGGGTGGGAGGGCTCAGCCTCTAGAAAAAAAAGCAGGATGGTAGAGAACATGAAAACACCTTAAGAAACTGAAAATAATTTTGTAAACCTACACAATTACTGATGCTGCCCTTTGGAGTAGCACTAGAGAGGGCTGGTAGAATTCACTGAACTCTGTAAACTAGAGGCCAATGCAAGCCACTTTATGAGCACTATGCAGCTAAAAAGTACTTCCGTGAACCCACACATTTTGTTTAAGGTACCTGTCACCAAACTGAGGCATCTGTTTCACGCACTTCTTGAAACCACCCCAAGCCCTTCACATAAATTAGTTCATTTTTACCTTGATCCAGTGCCTCGATGGTTAAAGTCAAAAGTGAGGAAGCAGAATGGGGCATCTAGCAGCCCTAATTATGGTGCTCTTGGCTCCCAGAGCCAAGATAGCATCTTTGTAATTTAGCTGGTGCAATTAATAATTTCTGATGTCAGCAAAAGTCTACTCAACCATAACCTAAAGCTGAAATGTTCGGGCTTTCCTTTCTCTATTTGATCAATTACCTGCAACTTTACTTTGATTACTGAAAATTACAAATTAAAAAAAAAAATTAAAATCTTAAAAGTGTATTATGTATGAAAATTATACAACCACCCACTTAAAACCCATCCCCACCATCCCTTGAAACTCCCACGAGGCTGCCTCCTGCTCTCCATGAAACCGAGCACCCCAAGCACCTTCCTGTGCCTCCCCACCTCACCCTGCTCACCCCAATGCAGCACTGCTACCACAGGTCGCCCACACACAGCTCCAGATCAACTGCTCAAAGCTGCTTTTTCAAACAGGTTTGCAAAGCTGTTGGGCTCAGACTTGTATTTTTCCACAGTCTATCAGCACTTTTCCATCTTGCATAACCATCATTCACAGAATTGGCTCTTCTCTGTCAACTTGGACAGCACGCAAAGTCGTTCTGTGATCCTCAGGACAGCCCCGCTCACTGCAGAAATCTTTCCCCTTTGCAAAGGAGACATTAAAATCCTTCTAAATAAAGCTATTGTCGAAGGCTGAAAATGCACCTTCTCTATGGGATGGGTGTGGATTTTAATTTTGTTGGATCTTCACTCTACACCAAAATTACAATGAGCTGAATGTGCTGAAAAACACATTTGTCCAAGAAAAGAGCCTTGGGTCTCTACAATATTTCAAGTGGAAACATGGCAATTATCCTCTTCTATTTAAAAATTTAACTATTTATGAGTAGATAGGTGAACAACAACAACAACAACAAAGATCAAGGTACAAAATGATTGAAACTTCACAGCATCTTCAAAGATTTAAAAGGAAAAATTAAATGTGCTATAACATGGGACAGTAAATACCACAGTTTCCACTGTTTTCTTCAGGGATTTCCTACAGTAGTGAGAACTGGGCCAGAAATCCAGAAAGTACACAGACCCTTGCACAGTTTTCCTTTCAAAGTGTTCTGAAACTGAAACATATCCATTTGCAAAAGAATGGATGGAAATCTACTTCAAGAGAAGTTTAATTAATGTGTTTTACACTGTTATTAATCACCCTCCTTCCCTATGTCTCCAGTTTCTCTCTTCTTACATCTCACTATAGGTATTTTAACATAAACTACTTTGTTTCTTACCAAAAGAGGAGCCCAGGGACAGGACTGTTACCTTGAAACACTTTGTAAAGCCAGACCAAGAAAAGTAAACCAGGAAAAATGAATACAGAGCCTTTCCAGTTGTTCTTTCTGGAGCACAATCTAATCCTTTTAATGACATTTTTTGGTGCAGAGTTAAAGTGCTGGAAGTGCGCGGTGAGCTACTCAGAGGTTTTCATGTTTAGTGACTACTGGGGTTACTGCCAGCAAGCTGAACTGCAGCTCTCTGTCAAGCTCTGTTTAGAATTCATACAAGATAAGGTTTCAGGATTTACATTTAAAATACCTATTTGTAGAGGGAATAACTCACAGAACAAAATTAATCAGTGCTGAAAAAACCTGAGTAAGAAAAGATTTGGAGAAACTAGAAAACTGCACATGCTCTTTTCATTTAATCTTCCTATATCAGTGCTAATAACCTTTTAAAAATAACACTGGATTTTATTTTGTCCCTTAAAATCAAACCAGGAATTTGATCAAGCCATTGACAAACTTGAACACAGCTGAGCACACACACACAGAGGACCTGCTAAAAATCCACCTGATCTCAAGGAGTTAAAACACCCTAAATTTTCACGAACCCATTTGACTTTCCACTGAAACTCATCTCGTCTTGCTCTGAAGCTGAAATTCCAAAGGCCCCTTTTTCACCTGCAGGCTTTGCTCAGAGTCCCTTCAGCCCGTGGCTGGCTGGGGTCACCGAGCCACCAGCAGCACAACTTCAGCTGTATTCAGTTGCAAAATGCCTGACTGGTGGAACTTGTTTTTTTGGCCATTGTTCACAACCAGGGTTCCTCTGGTACCTCCACTGCTTCGGGGAAGGGGAGAAAAGCAAGGCACTGCATGTGACCCAGGTGCTGGAGGAACTCCCAGCTAAGTCTGCAAAATTTAGTGTACAATACTACAACCAGCTACCAGCTCCTTTTACTTGCACTCACAGCCTATAAACTGTATTTCTCCATTTACTGTTCTGTCAGAAGACTTACTGTGTTTATAAAGCTGTTTACAGACCAGCTCCACACTGGGTGCACAGAGCACCCCTTGGCCAGCTGCACTCTCACCTCCCTGCTTTGGAAGCCATGGGATTGATGCTCATCCCTGGTCATGTCTGTGTCACTACGATGATTCCAGTGAAAGCTGGAAACAAAATCAGTGTCTTTATATCGCAATAAGGCCAGTGTTGAATCGCAGTCATCAGTCATGTTAAAAAAACATGCTTTGTTTGTTCTGCCTTTGTTTCCATGACAGTAAGAAGTGCTGAGAAAAGTCTTCTAATCAAAGTCAGAAATCCTTGTTTACATGCAAAGCCTCGGGTGCCTTCCAGAAAATAAATCCGTGTGTTCATGTGACAGCAAGGGAGTGAACAAATCCAGAGGTCAGGCCCAGGCTGCTGGGGATGCAGCGAGGGACTGCCCCAGCTCCCTGCAGTCCCCCGGGATGTGGGAATGAGGGAATGGGGAGGAGGCCCCTGGCAAAGATCTAGGTGTAGGTCACCACTGCAATATGCCTCCTACTCCCCCTCAGCGACGTCCCAGCCCAAGCACCTCCTGGCTCCAGGCAGGCAGAGAGGGTGGCCTGCCCAGGGGATGGAGAACTGTGAAAACCAAAGACTTGATGGCATGGATTTCTTACCCTGCCTTACTTATCAGTCCTTCTTTCTTAATACTTACTCCTCCCCCAAAAGCAGATACTATGGATCACATCACCTCTTCGTATGAAGACACAATTTAAGACTTTGGGGGCTTAAAGAAGGGGGAAGCATCCACTGAACACGGTGACAGAGCTGCTGACGCCCACCTCGAGCTCCTTCAGCACTGGGCTGAGCTGGTGAGAGCTCAGCAGCTCACCAGCAGTTACTGGTACCGGGCAGCTGCTTCCCCAGAGGCTCCGAAACAGAATAAAAACGGGGTTAAGCACCGAGAAGAAGAAGAACAGATGAGCTAAATTCTTACAGGACTGACGGAAGGAAAATATGGCAGGAAAGCAATGAAGGGCAGTATGGAAACAAAACTGTGCAAGATGCATTTGAATTCCCTGCTGCTGTGTGCTTTTGAATGACTCAAGGGGCTGGACCCACCTGCCCCGTGGCCATCTGCCTCCTGATCAGAGGCACTCACCCAGCCACTCACCCAGAACAAGCCGCCAGCTGGAACCACTGGACAGCCTCACTCAGGAAGAGGAGGATACTGAACAGCCCAGAGCCAAAACTTCCTGCAGCTGGCAGGTAGAACACGGCTCCTTTGCTTCCCACCTTCTTTTAATCCATCCTAACACTGCAACTCCACCACTGACATCAGTGCAAATCTTTTAGGTCTGTAGACTGTAACCCCAAGCAAGAAACACACATGCACAAACTGAAGACAAGATATCTATGCATGAACACTCAGAGCAATTCCCAGTCACTGTTATGCTTTTCCCTGCTCAGAAGACACTGCAAAGCTTCTACACAAATTGATCAAGGTCAAAACCTGTGCACAGCAAAACTGATTTCACACATGAGAACTGCTCCTGTCTCATAGCAGCATCAGCTGCAGCTGAGCACACGGAGACAAAGATAATGCACATGGTGGTCCCATCAGAAAGAAAGGAGATAAACAATAGAAATTGTCTTTCTGAATGTGTGACAGCCTGCTGAAATACCTCTTAAAATAAAAGCTGAACTTGGCAATAAAAAAAGTGTTAATTTGATCACAGGGCATAGCACTATCCCTCAGGGAGCCAAACCACTGAAAAACAACAGTTGTTATCACACCAGCGATTTACAGAACAAACAGACACATAATCAAGTAAAATATTTTATTCTTTGTAAAATGGAGCTGTGTGGAAGATGTCAGCTGCTACCAACCCTGAAAGCAGGTTTTTGTCCTAGCAGAACTGCAACACTCTAAATAGTACCGATAACTCCTGGTTCATGTGAGCCTTTAAAATTAGGCATATTTGGAAGGAACAACAAAAAGGAAAGAGGTCTTACAACCGGACTCAGATGAATCAGGAAGCTACCAGAAATTTGCACAGGACTGAGAATAGCTAGATATTAAGTACTAAAAAGCAAGTGCACTCTGGGCTGGGATCTGGCCTGAAACAGACTCGCACACGCCTTTGTTTCCCTGCAGAGTGAGCTCATTCCCACAGAGGTTCCTCCTTTGCACAGAAAACAGACTTAGAGTGCTAAAATATAACAAAGCCCCATAGTTTTCTGAGGCTAAAAGCCTGCAACACTAGTGGAAAGATAGCCAGCTAGATTGCAACCTTCGAGTATCAATAAATCTCACAGAATCACAAAATTAAGCCAGAAAAAGAAAACACAGTACTAGCTGACAGTTCTCACATAGGTAATTTTCCATCATGTTATTCAAATATTTGCCTTCTATAAAAAATACACTGATTTCATGCAGCATACAGCAATTGAAAAGAAACAGTGCAGGGAGAAAGCTGCTCAGATTTATCCATCATCTAATGTGTTTCCACTGCTGCCAGTACTTGCAAATCTTAATAAACCTCCTTAATCAAAGGTGTAACAACACATTTCCCATGCTTTCAAAAGTGCAGAAAGTCTCTTACCTTGCAATATTGCCTGGCCAAAGCACTTCTCCACCTTGTTGCCCATGAAGAATTCCAGGAAAGGGGCTCAGATTTATTTTGCAGGTTGATACCTTCATTAGGCTACCATCCAATACCCCTCCTAAATAAACCAGCCTGTAACTTGACTATCTAGGAAGAGACTTGGAAAAAAAAAGTTGGAGCAAGGTTGTTTTCCAACAGAGCCCTCCACATTCAGCAGCTCTGAGAGACACTGGAAAGTAAAGCCTAGCTAGAAGGTGATCATCAGAAACTTCCCCTGGAAAGAAATCTGATCCCTCAACAAAATTAACCTCTGAAGTGCTGAAAAAGCGAGAGGTCAAGACTTTCTGCTGGGACTAGGTCATGTGTGAAAGCTGCAGGCTGATGGCAGTAACCAGGCAGACTGGTGCCTCCGGATCAGGTACCGTATCCCACCAAGTAAAAGCTCATGTCAGCAAGCCTGTCCTTGGAGCTACTGAACGGCACTGCTTGATCTCAGCTGAAAGACTACAAGCTCTAAAGGCATTTTTCCTACTCTGCTTCAGCAATATGACTGCTGAAGCAAGTATTGTTTAATGTGAAGGCAGCAGGAGACGTACCTAAAATGTTTTAATACAAAATATTTGGAATAATACATTTTCAATAGGAATGGTAATAAAAATGGCAATTTATCCATTGGTATCTCCAGCAAACACCTTAAGAAACTGAGGTAAGAGATGCAATATTAATGTGACTCTCTTTATTTAGCACTGTAAAGTAAGGGAGGCTTATTCCCTTTATTTCAAACAGAATAGAGATGGCTATTTATAAATATTTGGTTGACAAAAAATTCTGGTGTTTAGCATTCAAAACTCTTATTTTAGTCTAACAGAAATACTTTCTGACAGGATTATTCCAAGACCTCTGCGTTCTGATGAACATGTGGGATTTTTTTTTTCTAACATGGGAAATCACACCAGGTCTATTTACCATGAGCAGTAGTGCTCAGAGGCGGTAACCACCCTCATTCTGCACAAACAAAACCTGTAAACCTTAGAAAACCTGTAGAGACAGTGAGAACTGGAAAACTGGTCACTTACAGTCCAGGTGGACTCGTAACTCATGGAGTCTCCTGTGTGCTGAGAGGCACTGAGTCGGAAATGACACGCGAAGCCCAAAAAGAGAAATACCAGAAATAGAGGATATGACACGGTGGTGTTGGATAACCAAGACTAGTTTGGCATGGAAGGCAGCACTGGAGCTGGGAGTAGAAGACTACTGGGAAGAGTCAAGGAGCCCAGGGGAGTGTGGAGAACCGAAGGACATGCTCCAGGTGACTTGAGCAGAATGGAATCACTGGGAGGAGTGCTACAAGTGTGAAGAGTCGCTGGAATGTGCAAGTCCACCTTCACTGTTACAGGGAGATCTGTTCACTAAGCAAGAAACTACACTTCTAATCCAGCCAGGATAGATTTCTGTTGCCAGCAAGATCCCCAGCAAGGGATCCTGTTATGGAAAGGAGATGGGAAGCCTTTAGGATGGAGGAAATGGAGAGGACATGATGCTGTTGCCTTAGCCTCACCTCAAGAAAATTATGAATCACTCAGCCCAAAACCAAAAAGAAGAGTAGGAAAGAGTAGTGAGAAGTCAACTATACCATTATATATTTATTAACTCCGCTTGAGTACCCTTGTCTTAAATAAAACACACCTTTTAGCAACAACAACTTTCAATGTTGGTTGAAAGAGTTAAAATGCAAGAATTCAAAGGTTATAAAACAAAGACCTTGTGAAGATATTCTGCTGCCAAAACCTTCAAATAAATGAGTTGCAGTCTGAGCTTGCCTTTCTACGCTGGAGTCTGTATTTTAGTGGCTACTGTGTAACCATGGCAACACAGAGACCGAGTAATTTAGAGGCTGGTGGATGTGACAACTTGCAATTTAGAACAATGCTAATAATAAAAGCGGCTTGGGAGAAGCATCATTTAACACAAACGTTTGTGGTTTAAAATTAAAAAGGCTTGTTCACTAAATTTTATATTTTTTTTCCATCTGGATGATTACCTATATTATGTTAGTCTGGCGATGAAGAAAAAAAAAAAGGCAGAAACATGACTCTTGGGTTTTTTGGTTCACCTGCACCTTAAGAGCGCAGCCAACCCACTCCCTTGGTGATGTGAACATGTATAAATGCAAAGGTGCTGATGTCACTATCTTCGCTGAAAATTAGACAAGAATCACCTGGCTTTTTAAAAAGAAAGCTATTTTATTATCTATAAAGAAAGAAGGAAAAGATCCTCATGGACTATTACTCCTTTTTTGCCTGTGGTGCATTTTACGGCTATCCTTTATCAAAGAATCCTGCAAACTGCTTCTCATTCCTTATTTTAATTGCTGAACAGCGAGTAGAGATAACTCTCAGATACAACAGGCACTTAAAAGAATCACAACTGCAACAGTAAAGCTTTCTTTTTATCCCTAACACCCTTCCTGTCTTCCTCCAAATACCTTTCACAAGTGGTATTTCTCAGTTATCTGCCCATGCAGTTGTATAGGAAATTAGGGACTGACACACTGCTAACGGTAGGAATAGCCAGAAGTATTCTAATTTTAAAAAAAAAATCAAATCTGAAATTGTAACCTAGGGATAAAAAACAAACAAGCAAAACCCCCCCCCCCCCCAAAAAAAAACAAACAAGGACACTGCATCTGTTGAATCATCAGCTCCAAATAAAGCCAAATTCACAAGATTAAGGCACAGCACTACACTCACACCCATCTACAGCCCCATTGTCCTTCCCTTCCCTGGCAGCCCTTCCACTGCAAAGGAGGGATTTTGCAACGTAATACCCATAACGCTAAATACAGAGGCATATTTCCAGATGAATTTTACATGTAGCAGTAATCACAGTTTCATGGGTCAGGAAGTTCAGAAGATTAGTGTGTTATGGCTGCAGTGTACAAAAGCGTTTGTGTTAGAAGTTTCACATAGCAATGGGGTGAGATAAGCTGTGAACAGCTTTACATTAAGTTCTTTTATGGTAGTTAAAGTTGGGGAGAAGTAAAGAGACCCCAGGTATTAATTTACCTAAAGAACAGCTGCTTAGAAAAGGCTGCAAAGTGTCCTAATACTCAGTGTCATAAAAATCACTGCACCTCCAATCCCCTGTTCCTCCCCCCACACCCGTGTGCTATTCCCATTAACCTCAGGCACAACTGTGATCCTGGTCAGAACTGAGCTAAATCTGCTTGCAGCAAAAAAAAAACTTATCAAAGAAATGCCTCGTTCCATTTGATTTGCAAAAGCCTAAACCCACAATTACAGGTTTACATTCTAGGTTAAGGCAGCTCAGATCTTGCTGCATTTCAAATACTCCCTCGGAGAACACCAAAGTGTCTTAAAAATTTGTGGCTTTACTATAATATGTCAATTTCCTTTTTATTTTTGTTTCTCAGTACCTGAGATCTATCAGTTAGGACCTTACAAAACGTCTACATCTGATAACTGGAATGATTACAAAAGTAACACAAGCAGCACAGGCCGTTAAGACATCCCACTTCACTGCTGGATAATGTGTGGCATGAGGCATCTGCCACATCTTGCCCTGGAAGAGACTCCATTACCACTGGGTAAACCACTGGTATTAAAATAATTAATTATTTTGTTGAGATTATTTTGTTAAAATAATCTCAACAGTAATTTTTAAATATTTCTTTTTCATTTCTTTCCTCCCAAAGGACATGAAGATTATTTAAATGAAAAAAAAAATTTGCAACACCAAAACATATTCTGAACAGACTCAAACACGCTTTTGAACCCACTTCTACCCTTTGAAGTTGAGCACATGGAACAAAAATACATCTTTTTAGAGTACTTTCACTGATTATCTGCATGAGAAAATAAAAGCAGGACTACAGCAGCACTGCTGCACCATTACAGCTCTTACACATGACACCATAGGGATAAAATTCTATGTATCAACCTAAACAAATGACCTTTGTGTTAAAGTAAAATTTAAAAACCCTACCAAAACAACAAAGAAGCCCCAACTTGTTGAATTCATAGGTAATTGTTAATCTTGAGAAGCTATTTCTAGCTAAAACCAGAGGAACACTAGCAGCAACATAAACCCTCAGGAGGAGGTATAGAAAATAATTTATTAGAATTTATTAGAAAATAAACTGTAGCTGCTATAACCCCACGGGTTTTCAGTGAGGTTCCAAAGGGAGCTTGGAAGACAGGAAAGGTTGGACTGGAAAATGAAGATCCATTTTTCCATTTTTTAATTGCCCTTATTCTGCCAAATGAAAGAGGCACTGAGTTTGCAGGCTAATGGGGGTATCTGCCCCGAAACACTCCTCACATCCTTAAATCTCAGTGGGAAGAGTCCTCCATTGCCTCAGGCTTTCCTGAGAGCACACAGTTATATTATGGTGGCGCTGCGTGGATTTATTTATTTTCATAAGTGAACACATGAAGTGTAGAACACTCTGGGGTTTTGTTCAAGCCCCTCAGATGGGATCATACAGAAGGAAGTAAAAAGGAACCATCAGTGTGTGCTGCAGCATGAGCATGGAATGCAATGCAAAGGAACTGGGCAAGGAGAGGTTTAGGGAAAGGGGATTCTGACCCCCAGGAGACTGTGAATTTGACCAGAAAATTCAAATACGGGGTAATAGTAACGATTACTGCATAGTATAAGACAGACTCAGCATCCACCTCCAAGGAACTGCTTTTCACTGAACAACCATTAAGGAATGCCCCAGCTTCCTCTGACAAGGTGAGATGCGTGTCTGATGGGGAAGAAAAAGACTATTTGTGTGTGTGTGATGTATGATTAAAAATGGCTTTACAACATTGTAACCTGTGCTTCAAAGATTGTTTAAAAAATGCCAGCAGCCTCCACGGAGCACTCATGTTGACACAGTTGTGAGGCACACTTTTCACTATGCCCACTTCAAGTGAATAAGCATGTCAGAGTGAAAAAACACAAACGGCTACTTTCTAGAAAGAAAAAAAAAAGGGCAGAGAACTGGAGAAAATCCAATAAAAATGGGGGATGCTGAACAGCAATTTAGCTTGCACATTCTTATCTGAGAAGAATTCCAAATGAATGCTGAATCCAGGGGTTATACTTGGATGATCCAAAATGTTTCTATATTTAAACACATTACCAGATCTCAAATTCCTTAAGTAAGAACTACTGTCAACGTATGAACTATATACCATGTATTTGCTTTTGTATCTATGATTCCTATGCTAATTCTTCCAGCTATAGAAAATAAGCCCAACTAAAAATATATAGGACAAATAGCCCATTAGTAAGAACAGTCGATATAAAATGGAAAGAAATCTGATCTTAAAGTGTAGTTCATGTGGTGAAACACAAGAATGATGTATCATTCCCATTGTTTTAAAAGCAGTTTTCTTTACCTCCTTCTCCAAACTATAAAAACCAGTCCTCTTTCCAAAGAACATAGCACTGCTAAGCAAGATTTTAACACAAATGCCATCGACTAAGGAAAAAAGTGTAATTCTTCCTGCTGAATAGAATAACAGGAACTGCTACAATGCTGTAAGACTTTATTGTCCCCTGCAACCATTAAGGCTTTCAGCTTCATCCCTACCAAATGGAATTACAAACTTAGTGCAGCTGGCATGAATTCTTCTCAGGACTCTGAAAAAATGCTTTGGGGTGAATCCATAACAGCTGTCCATGTATCATTTAGAGTTTCTGACATCATGTCTGTATCAACAAGCAATATTCTGGAGAACAGAAACAGATATGAAAGAAGCTATACAAATCATAATCTAGGAGCAACAGTGAGGTAAAGAACAGCTCAGAAAAAGAGAAAATTTGAATTACAGTTCTGTTTTGGACACCAGGTACAGGGCACTGAGTCAGAGGATGCATTCAGCCCCAAGAAGGATATGCCAAGGGTGATATCTACATAACTACATTTAGATATTTCTGGCTGCAGCTCTCCAAGTGGTTGTAGTATGGTTTTGATAAGTGCTATAAAATTTGATTTAACCTCCCCTCCCACACACCCCCAATAAAATACTAAAATCATTACTGTTTAATCAATAGCAGTCATTAACCATGTCAGGGCACCCACTGTAAAACCACTGCTGTCATCTCTATGTATCTTGTTCAGTTATGATCAATAGTTTACCCATCTTAATTGCTTCAGCCTTCCCCTAATTAAAGCCATCTCTGAATTTACAGTTATTTATTGTTGCTGTGGCTGTTGTAAAGCTCATACACCCCACTAGAAACGTAAACTAATTTATTCTAATGAAAACACAACTACTAAATCAAGCCAGCATCATTATAGTGTTTGCAAATCCTTTGTATCACTAAGCCTATAAACACTCAAACCATATAAACACTTCAACTGCATAATCAGCAAAGAGCAAAGACACCAACTCTCAACTTGAACAAAAAATTATTTTCCTTTCTTTTTGAGGGTCCATTTCTGTTTTTTCTAATGAAACAAAGGGATGTACTCCACCCATTCAACTCAAGGATGTTCCAAAGATTGTATCCAAGCCAAAAGACATGACTCCTCCTCAGGTTACCTCGCAAAGTATTTCCACTCTCTTGGATATGCTATTCCATGTGAATTGTTTTTTTCTTACTTTGATTGCTTCTCTCCATCAAATAGACTAACTTACCACTTCTAAATTCACAGTAAACTCTTAATGCAATATAGAATTCTGCACAACTCCCCTCCCTGCCACTGTTATCTATGCCTGGTCACAAAAACTAAGGTTTTTTTAGATTTATAATCTTCCTAACACAAAACGTAACTGAATCAAACCACTCACCTACAGGACAGTAGCTCTTAACTAGTGCATACTTTTAAACAAAAGTTTCTCCTAGCTCACAGGTATTGCTTAAAATGCTGGCAACTCCTACAGACTCATTGCTCTAGAAATAGAATAGGAATTCTTAACTAAGCGATAAAAAAAGCCCAAGCATGGCAGCTGAGGCACTAAATTTAAACTAATATTTTAAAAATTGCAGCTGATTAGAGGTGTGTCCTCCATGAAACTCCTTATCTCATGAACACCTGTGGTAATCACAATTTGCCCAGGTGAACTTCTGACCTCAGCTAAGCCCTAATAAAATCATAGCTGAAAATCACCTGAAAATGGTCCTTCAGATTCTGTGTTTCAGAAAGCTTCACAGATGCTTGACTCGAGAAATACCCAATTGGCAGACTTGCTTTAAGCAAAAAGTCAGCTTTTTAGCTATTCCACCGGTTCCATTGCTCAAAGATGACTTACATAGAGAGAAAACACTCCTCTTGCAAGCAGAACAGTGAAACCTTCTGCTTTCACCTGACCAGAAGACACACGCGTTCAGTGGGACACGCGAACATGGATGGCAATGACAACAATATTGACATGCTGAGCTACTGCATGGAACAGCTGCTTTCTTTTGGAACTGAACTGCCAATTCCAAACACCTTGTAGGGCCCACATTATCTGACGCCTGATATCTTTATCTGATACCTGAAAAATCAAACCGGTAATTAACTTTTACATTATATTCTTACAGTTTCCTAACAGGTAAATATTTCTAACATATACCTTATGAACTGTTAAATATTTAGTTTGGAATGCCACATAACGATATAAGCATTTTTTCAGGGAGTAATTCTGCCCACATTATCCCACCTCTCCAAAGAGCCAGGTCCCACCTGTTTGTCCCCCCCTCAGAAGAAAATCAGAAGAAAACAACTAAACTCTGTGCTCTAGTAAAAGATACAGCAATGTTCACAAGCATGCACCTAGCAATTTACCAGCGAGGGGTTAATTATTATCGTACCTCATGGCATTATCATGCAACCTTTTGTTTCATTTCATTTTCTTGACAATCAGGTGCAAGGACAGATGTTGTCAGGGCCAGAAGTGACGCTAATCCCGGCCTTCTTTCACATTTGCCCCTGCTATTCCTGGTTATCTCTGGGCTATCTGGCTCTTTATTCCATCAGCTATTTATTTGCACGTGAAAACTCTGCAATATTCATTTCCATGCCGAATCATTTTACACATGAAAATGCTGAACACAAGACCTAAGATGCGCATTACTGGCTGTGTGCACAGCGTAATTAACATGTATATGATCTGTATGCAAATTATGTCATTGGAAATAGTGACTATTAGCATAACAAGCGCTTATTATTTATTGAGATGCAACTCGAGCGAGCACCCTGCTGGGGTCTGACATCCTCCCTCGAAACAGCACCATCTTTCCTTTCTTCGTTTACACGTTCTTCTCCCCTCTTGCCGATTACCAGCGCAGAAAACAGAGAGACTCCCTTCTGAGCCTTTGTTTGAGGGTGGAAGTCCTGTGTGTTTAATTGCCCTCGAGCATCTGATGCAGTTCAAAGCCCTGCGGAGCCTCTCCCCCGGGCCCCGCTCCCCGCCCGCCCCAGCGGCTGAACCGCGGGCTGCCCAAACCATCCCCTCATGCGAGCAACTTCGCCTGCGTTATCTCTCTAATCCCTAACTGATAACAAGTTTAAAGCAGCACCGAGGCTTCTTTCTCCGTCCTCTTTTCTTTCTTTCTTTTTTTTTTTTTTTTTTTTAAGGAGTAAAGTGTGAGAAAACAAAAGCTCAACCGTGCAAAGTCATAAACCTTTCCAATATCATGCCTATCCCTCCTATCCTACTTCAGAAGAATTTAACCTCCAAACCATTTCAGCTGTGTAATGTACCAGAAAAACACAATTTTACTATTTTTCAGCAGGTGAGCACGTCTTGCTCGCTAGATCGGTTCATCAGCCGTGCCTGCGGAGGGCTCTGAATCACTGACGCCGGCACTGCTTCCCTCACCCTGTAGCAGCCCGCAAGTCCCAGGGTCTCGGCAGGACTCCTTAACCTTTCTTCGCATTTCTGTGAGAGCAAAAGCTTCCAAAACTGCTCCTTGCCCAGTAATCCCTTCCCCAGCCCTGCTGGTTTCACGGAGCATGTTTGTTCTCTCAGAGGCTACACCCACTGCCTCAGAGATGGCTGTGTTACAGTAATGAACTAATTAGCAGGGGGAATGAGTTCAATTATTTATCACTTTGCCAAAACTGAGCTGAAATTTGGCCTGAAATTTTCTAAGCTGCATGCCAACTTAAGGATGGATTTTGGTCTAACAAGATCAAAACAATTCCTGGGAATCATTAGGAAAAAAAAAAGATGATTTTACTATTGAGTTGTATTGATCTTCCCTGAGAAACACTGTCCTGCAATACACAATGTTGATTTGGTTCTGGAGGGCCCTGGAGAACAGAGAGGGTAAGTCATGAAGGGAAGACGAGAATATATGTGAAGAAAACCAGAAAAAAGAAAAGGAAAGGGAAAACAAATTTAGATGGAAAGCCTGGAGCTGAAGTTTGGGGCCTGCTGGAGGTGGTGGATCACTGTTCTACAGTGATGGCTGTGACTCAGGGAACCAGCACAGAACTATCCAACACTTTGGGTTGGAAGGGACCTTAAAGATCATCTTGTTCCAACCCTGGTGGCATGGGCAGGGACACCTTCCACGAGACCAGGTTGTTCAAGGCCTCATTCTGCCTGGCCCTGAACACTTCCACGGAGGGAGCATTCACAGTCCCCGTGCCAGAGCCTCACCACCCTCACAGCAAAGAATTTTTACCAAAGATCCCTTCTCTACCCACCCTGTCAGTGTGAAGCCACTCCCCCTCATCCTGTCACTCCAGGCCCTTGCTCAAAACCCCTCTCGTGGAGCCCCTTTAGGCACTGGAATCTCCCTCACTCAGTTCTCCCTGGAGCCTTCTCTTCTCCAGGCTCAACAGCCACAACTCTGTCAGTCTGTCTTTATCAGAGACAACTTTACACTACAGTGGTGACACAAAAGCATCTGAGAAGTTACCAGAAATGTTCAGAAGTCACTGGAATCCTGCCAGAAATATTTTGTTAAGAAGAGGCTTTAAGACACTGTCCCCCCCCACCTCTACTATGGCAAGCTTTTTTTGGCTAAAGCTCTGCAACTGCTAGTTCTGCTATTGCTACAGCAAGCACCTCTGCTTTAGAGAAATTTGGAAATTTTTAATTAAATATTCTGTTGGTTTATGACAAAAATGTAACTTTACAACGCTAAGACAACTCCCTTGGACCCCTTGTTAATTTTCATAGTTAAATCACCTGGGGGAGATATGGGAGTTCAAGGACTTCAACCTTAATTCTTTCCATCCCACTTCCTGTCTTGATAGCTCCACAATAGTCAAGAGTCCAATCAATACCTTTCAGTATCCAATGTTGATATTATTTCCAGTGAATAATTTGGCAGGAGAGACAGGGAGAAATATTCTTACAGAAACAACCCTAACAAAGGAAACCAAAACAGAGATCCTTGCTCCAATCAGGCACAGCAGTGACCTCAATTAAACCTTGTACATTATGACCTCAATCTCTGCATCACGACTCTGAAAGGGAAAAACAAGAACAAAAAACAAACTCTTATTTTCTGTTTTATCCATGTGCAGTAACGAAATAATTCTAAACCAGCCCCTTGTTTCTCCGTCCTATTTCAACACTGGCAGAGTGTGGCCATCCACTTAAGGCTGAGCTGTGAAATGGTGTCTCACTTTGCTATCAGAGACTTAAACTAGCACTGATAAACACAGCTCTGTTTCAGTGAATTCCTCTAGAATTAAGGAGTGGTCACTGGATATATTTGTTTAGAGACCTCAATGAACTGAACCGCACAAGGGAAGATGGGATGAAAGGACAAAAGTCAGTAGGTCTATCCTCTCCCACCCCCCAAATTAAATAAACAGATTACTTGTTAGATTAATGCACACACTCAGAATTTTAACAGGCACACCTAACAAACTATGAACAAAGTCCTTGCCTTCAAGATTAATAAAGAAATAAACAAAGATTCATCTGGAAAACCCCTTCTTGGTTATTCCCACCACTTTAATGTGTGATTGTGCTTTGGTTCAAATAGATTTTTAAAGACACAAAAACAAGAGTTGTCAGAGATTAGTTTGTAAGACAGTAAGTGCCACAGAGGTTTTTCTTCTAATCACCCCACTTTTCTTGTCTGCCTAGAATCCATTCTAAAGTTATAGCTACAGTTCACTACGATTCCTGAAAATGTCCAAAGAGAGTTTTGTTCTCCTCCCATGACCTCACCCAGACTTGCTTAGCCAAGTCAAAAGTTACCTTTGGCTCTCATTTTTTAATTTCTAAAATAATCCCTTGTTTCTAAATGATGTGATAACATACACATTGCCATAATAAATTCAACCACATCACCATATATTGCAAGGCCCCTCATTTTAATTGTGTTAAAATCTGAAGGTGAAATCAGAGCCCGATGTCAATAAATAAGAGAAGAATATACCCAAAGTGGGGAGTGACTCTAAGATTCAAACACATTTCACGGGCAAAGTTGGGTTGCAGTAATTTGCTGAGGTTACAGAAAAATGTGATGAAAGCCCAGCCCTGACAGCACAAGGCATTGTTTGGAAAGAGATGGATGGCTGCAAGGGAAAGCAAACTGGTGGCATAGAGGGGATGATGTAGGAAAGGTAAAATAACTCACCGAAAAGAATGACTAGAATTGTGGTGCTGGAGGGAGAGGCACATATGGTATGACTCACAGAAAAGAATGATTATTTTATCAGTCACATGTTTAGCTCATTACAGCTGATGTAAAGTCAGCCCATAAAAACATGGTGTGAGAGATGAGAATGTCATTAAAATCGAGAATTGGTCAGAAGGTACTACGGAAAGGAACCAAAACTCAAAAGTCACAGCGTAGAAGACACCTCAGATTCTACCCTCTGGGTGTTGGTGTTGGAGGTCAAACCACCAGCATACTTTGACCAAAAGGAATAACAAGAAGCTTCTTGTTGCCATATGGCATTTTGGCTTTTAACCTCTATTAACAAAGAAACGACTCAGTGGTTATAGTCAGAAACCAACAAAGAATTTCAACAGAATTTAGAGCCCAAAACTCACAGCCTGACTTCAGTTTGAAATCACAGTGTTTCAATTTCAGAAAATTTCTGTTTTTCCTTTGCATGCACATTTAAGACATTGGAAATGTGTAAATGCAGATTTCTCTCCACCACCTGATCCATCTCATGAGTCCTTTGCTTCAGACATGACCTCAAAATACAAATGGATAAATTCTCTACCTAGGAGTAGATAGAGGGTGCACACAGTCCCAAAACACAGGTTAAGTAGAATATAAGGCTTCCCTGGGTGAGTGTAACCTCTGTGAACTTGACCTGGCACAGTATATTCATATTTCTTTCCCTTCGGCTCATGCTGGTGATTATTCCTTCCCCTTTTCCCTCTCCCTCTCATCATTTTCCACAGAGACACATAAATGCATCTCTAGCCATTTCCTGATAATATTCTGTTCATCCCTTCTGAATTCAGAACGGTTCCAGCTTTGAAAATGCAACATTGTTTCAGCAATCCCTGAAAATTAAGTCTCTGCATAAAAATGCAAATGAAACATGAAACTCTGCATGTGCATATCAGATGGTATCAAATAACATGGATGGTTTCAAAGAAATGTTTAAGGCATTAAGTCATTTTATGAAGAGTATTTCTAGCTGCAAGTTTCACAACAAGAATAAATCAACCTTGACAATGAACATGAAAGACAGAATGAAACCTTTTTGTACACTCAGGGTGGTTTGCTCATTTCCCCCAAACCAAAACGAATTAATTAGTTGATATATATGAAAATTAACTTAAACTAACGACATAATCAGAAGAGATAAATTTAAAGTTAAAATCAGATTAAAAAGATTAAAATATTACTTGGGGCTGATGAGAGCACATGGTAACTCCACGGTAGCTGCTGAGCTGAGCCTTTGTAAGTTAAGGAACAACAAAAAAATAACATATAGTTAAAAAAAGCTGACCTCAGCCCTTGGACTTTGCTCAGGCACTAATCAGAGTTCAAATGTTTAGCATTTATCCTCTGGCTACTTATTGACCATCTATACCTGGCCACACATAAACACAGCCTCTAGTAAAGGGGTGCTTACCCAGGCTCCCTGTGCTAACCCCGCACACAGGTTTCACACTTGCCATCAATGCCACTTACATCAAATTAATTAGCCTCCAATTGCAGCAATCAGTTTTAATAAAATTAGATGTTTTACTTTTAGCGAGAATGTATAAAAAAACTTTGACTAATAAAAACAAATCACACATGTTCTCATAGTACTGCTGCAGCAACATGATGTAGCTCCAAGTGTTTCCACTGTGGAGTGTGCAATTATTTATCCTGGCCAAATGTATATTTAACTGCATATACTTAAGCAACAAAAAGAACATCATGTGGAAGCCTTAATGCCTATTTATACAATAGCAGAGTGGTTTTAAGCCCCATGGAGCTGTGTAACACTGAGCAGTTTAAGCCTCAGGATGCTGGAGCTCAATGCAGAAAGATCAGGAGCAAAGTGACCACTTGTTCTGTGGAGTCTCAACATCACTGTGGATCTCATTAGCTGTCATAAAAAGGTCACAAAGTCATCTTATCGTACTGCTGAGAATTCCCTATGTTGTAAGCAAGCCTAGGAACTGAGAAGAGCAGGATAGGATCCACAGATAAGAAGTATATGGATCCCCAATATGGAATATCTTGTTGGACACAAGGAACTTAGCATGACACCAAGGAATGACATGACATAAGCAGCAGCTCCAAGAATCCCAGGGCAGCAAAAATACGGTTATGCACTTTTGTCCCTGCCACTCCACTCCACTCCCCAACTGGTAAAATGCAGCACAGCTGCTCTACAGAGATCGAATTCACTTCCACTGGGGACAGACATTCATTCCACATGGTCCATCCACTCCATCCTCTGCACTGCTGTCTGTGGACGTACATGGGAAATGAGACGTTCCCTGCACTATGAAAACTCAGTTATAGCTGACAGGTAAGACCTATGGCAGAACGGGGAAAGAGTGCACCTCTTTGTGAAGTGCCATGGAATCAGGGAAGGAACCTTCATTTTATCTGAAGACATCATCTGCTCCCATGAGTGCCAGGTCAGGGATACTTTCACTTTCTTTGACATGAATCAGCCCAAAAGCACCCCCTGCTTACTTCATTACCTGCTAAAAACACAGGAGCTGCCATTCAGGACAGCTGAATGAGATGACTGAGCCATACAGAGAATTTTAAATATGAGCTCCAAGTTGTGGATACCTTAGAGCTGCTTCTGCTATGCTGCAGATGTGGGTATTTATTGGATATATCAGGGTAGTAGTACCACTCAGCTTCAGACATTTTAGTTATCTGTCCAATTTAGGAGTCTCATTCCCTTGTATATGCATCCATCAAAGCATCCAGATATCCTGAATTCCTTGGAGGGGTCTCACCTATGGTCTTCACCCCACCTGCAGTGTTTGAAATCTCTTCACTGGAGGGAAGGAAGGAAGGAAGGAAAAAAAGAAGAAAAGAAGAAAAGAAGAAAAAAAGAAAAGAAGAAAAGAAGAAAAGAAGAAAAGAAGGAAGAAAAGAAGGAAGAAAAGAAGGAAGGAAAAGCTAAACAAAAGCTAAGCAAAACTCAGAAGAGCATGTGTGCAGGAAAACGCATCCTACATTTGGACTCAGGATTCTGATACAATACTATTACAGGAAACATTCATCTGCTAAATAGAAAGCTTAGGTCCTGGCTATTAACATTAATATTTCTATTACCATGGAAGCAAATATTAATAGACTACTGTTATAATCACAAGAGAATACATAGCTGTATAGCAGGAGGAAAAACAAATAAATATTGAAATGTACAATTATGGACAACAAAGATAGACAAATAAAGATCAAAGGGAGAATGTTCAGGTTTTCCAGTAATGAGATATTTATTAACAAATATTTATAAATAATAAAATAATATTTGAAAAAATCACCAGTCTAGAAATTTGCTTTACAGCCACAATGAGCTTCCACGCTCTTCAGACAGCCCCAAACCAGGATTCTGCTTTGGGAGCCTGACAGCTGTCTGCTATTAGTTTTATCTATTCAATCTCCAAATCCTAAACTCAGAGGTTACTGGTGTAGGTCAGTTGTGAGACTGTGTTGACTCTCTTGCCATTCGACATGGAAAACCAAACAACAAAAGTCTGCTCTATGTCAGCAAGCATTTCACATTCTTCAGTTTGTCATGCAAAGCACAAAGACCCTGATACAGTTCAAAATGGTCTTTGTATCTACAATCTTGTTTACCCTTGGATTACAAGCTTAATTTCCCACATGCCTAAAGTGTTTTGAAAGCCACTTCATACAACAGAAAAGACAGTGCTAATCTCTGGCAGTGGAACCAGAAATAGAGGGTTTCAGAAGAGCCTTCAAATCAGCACCGAGATTAACTTTATACATTTTGAGTGGGGGTGTATGAAAGGAAACAGATTTCTCTTCAGGAAAATCTAGTTTCAGTGGTGTAGGATCATGATTTTACCATCCATATATGCAAATTATTCAACTGCTTAAATCAGGCCATTTTGCCTGTTTTCACAGACTCAGTACCTAGAATTCTGGAAGAGGCAAGATCCTGTCACCTGTCCACTCCCCACAGTGCAGCCTTCCAGGGAAGCCACAAACTGTTCACATGGGCAAAAAGAAAGTCCTGGCTTAGTCATAGTGAGTTGCTCCCTTGAGGGCACCTCCCACCTTCCTTCAGCTTTGTAGTGAACAGCAGCTTCTGGCTTAAACATTTTAATCAGATGCTACAGGAGAGATGTAAATATCCCCTAAAATATAAAGGAATGCAGAATGAGAATCACAGCTACAAAAACAAAGGGCATGACACCAGGGGAAAGGTTTCAACAAGAAATGCAGCTCCTAAAGCCTAGGTCCAGACTATCTCTTACAGATGTTTACATCTAATCAAAACAGGCAGTTCTGAAGAGGATTAGAATTAGGGTGATAACCAAGCACATAAAGCCTGCCCTATCTACTGACTTTGGAGGGAAGAGCTTGCAATTGCAGGGTGTTTTGTTTGGTTGGTTTGTTTTTAGTGCTGAGTGGTGGAATTGCACCTTCTCATATGAAGAAGTTCTTGAAAAAGGCAAAGAACTGCTCTGAGTTGCCCCATCAGCTTGTGGAGATACTAAACCAGGTATTAATCAGAGAACACTTGAATACCTGAGTAAGAGAAGAACAGGATAATTCTTGGCTTCTTGGATGCACTCAGGTCCTAACTGCAGTGAAATCTGCTTTTTTTTTTTTTTTTTTCTGTGAATACATGGAAAAGGAATTGTCCCATAGGAAAACCAATTTTACTTTTACAAAAGGTCATTTAACTAAAAGGCACAAAACTACTTCAGCTGCCAGCACCCCCCCATGTCAATCATATATCTGCTACACGATGTGGAATTTTGGAGCCTGGATAGAAATTTTATACAAATACAAACTGCTGGAAAATTATCTACTTCTTGAAGCCATCCCCTGCTCAAAACTCCCTCTAGCCTTCCAACAGCTCCCAACCTCACTAAGTTGATTGCTGGAATCACACTCTTAGCTGGCATCATGCAATGAGTTAAATTAGGTCAAGCCTGAGAAACAAACAAAACTTTAAGAGTTATCTCCATTCCACTGTGCCTCTCTAAACAGAATTAACGCTATCAAATCCTACAGAGGTACTTCCCAGAATACTTCATCCAGTGTACCGTATGTACACCCAAAAAAACCATGTGTGTAAAAGAGAAACAAAAGGAAAAACAATATTACTGTGTCTGCTGAACAAGAACCTGGGGACTCCTGGGGGTCATCTTTGACCTCTTCCATCTCATCTTCAAGGGAGCTCTGTAAAGCATCTTCAACACATCACAGAACACACGAGAGCATGAAAATAAAAACTGTGGTGAATACTAAAAAACCAAGATTCAATAAAGAGCCAGCCCTTACAGAGTGAAATAATTTGCTCCCTCTCCCCAGTTCACCTCTCCATGTTGCACAGGTGATACATCCTCCACCTGCCTCTTTCCTGCAGCACACAAACATCAGATCATGGCTTCCTTTGCTTTTAGGTGTTTATCTTTAGGAGTTAGATTTAGAGCAACTGCTCTTCAACTTGTGTTAAAAATGAGAACTTTTGCTTCTGTTTTAAACCTGAAGTTTACAAGAAGTCCGTCATCTTTTAGACCACTGAAACAGATCTGTCAAAAGACACTGCTACCCTTGACAAACCTTGCCATGTTTGAATGTAGAGTGTCCTTTTCTTCCTTTTGGTAATGCTCATTTCAGCCCCCAGGTATAACTACAATACCTTTGTTTTTAACTACTATTTCTTGCTTAACTTTGCAATTACTTTATGTAATCTGAAACTCTATAGGATTGCAGCTCGTGGAAAGATTCCTTGGAAAATAAAAGTATATGGTATTGTGATTCTAATCAGCAGATCCCAGGGCCATAAACTTCAAAGAATCTTTGCAATGTGAGTTTCACCTGCTTCTGAGAGTCAGTTTTCAAGATAAATGTGGGATCTTTCAAAGACAGAGACAGATATCTACAGGTACCAAGGTACAACCTGCATATTTAGAAGCAGTAGCACTTTATTCTAATTTAGTGATAAAATCCAAACAGATGGTCAAACAGAACATGAATCATTTCACCAGTCCTGTGACTTTGCTGTTAAGCAACTCTATTTGGGCATATACACCCAAACTGCAGTGACTCACAGCACAGACACAGCAAGCAATGAATGCTCAAAACCACTTTTCATCTATATTATCCTAAAACAACTTAAGAGAATTTAAGTTATTTTCTAGAACATTATGTTTATTTAGTGTACAGGGTATTCCACTGTCCCAACAAGGAAAAGAAATGGGAAAAGTAGAGCTTATAAATTATCTTAATCCTAACAACTTAATGCAACTGCCAGGACTTTCTGGAAGTGAAAGAACTGCGACCTGATGGCACGAAATCTTCCAAGTAGAGTGGAAATTGTGTGGCAGCAACTTCCTCAGCTGAGACCTCCAGGGGTCTGTAGATGACTTCAATGGATGTAGTTACTCCTTCTCCCCACAGAAGAGACATCCTCCCTCTGCAAACTCATTCACATAAAACACCAAAGGAATCTCCCTGAAAGTTCCTCTGCAGTGAAACTCCACAAACATTTATGTCAACACTCCTGAGAGAGCACTGCAGGGCAGGGAGATGCTGCGGGGGAAGGAGATGATGGGAATTCCACTGCCATTACAGGACAGGAATATCTATTTCTGGATATTAGACCAGCAGTTGGGCCCATCTGAGGTTTAAGATATAACCCAGTTGTGTTTTAACAATTTAAAATGAAGACTATCCAGTCTATGTGTCTATAGGTATCTATTCCAGAACCATTTTCTCTGGTTTTCCCCTTTTCTTATGTATTGTGCTGCCAGTGCTAGAGCAGTAAAACTCCAGTAATGATGAGATGGGGAGTGATGGGATAGTTCTGCTACACTTTGACTTAACTTTAGCTTCACTGTCTCAGTTAAGAAGGAAAGCTGAAACCACAATCAGGACTTTAAGCTGTTTTATCCTACCATAAAACTACATAAAGAATACCTAAACAAAAAATTCTTTTTTCTTTACCTTACATTATAAAATTTTCCATTGTCTACAATAAAGCAGCACCTTAAAAAAATAAAAAAAGGAAATTTGGTGCGACTTAAAGGAAATTTGATGCAGCTTCTTAAGCAATACCCATCAGCACCATGACTCTAATTCTGCTTCCAGTGGTATCTACCTCCTCCCAAAAGCAGTGACATCTTCTCTCCCCACTTTTCAAAACAGGCCAGTATTTCCCCCAACCTGATGACTTGCTTCAGCTTGCTTTTCAGCCCTTCTGAAGTGTGATACAAGTTCCCCTGGTTATGAAGGCAATCCAACAATCTCCCTCCATAACCAAGAACTGGCCCATCTTTGTAATAATCTCATTGCTGTAGCAGGATTCAAGAAATTAAATTGCAGTTAGTGAATTTAAACATACTCCAGACAAAGGGGTTTACTCCACATATGTGAAATACTGTCTACTACCTGAGCCAAGAGACATATAAATAACCTTAATCTGTTTTTATAAAATGCAAAATAGCAGCAAAATACTACTCTTCAGCTATTTTTGAAAGCCATCATTCTTACCATTAGTACTGCACTCAATGACATTCTTATTAAGAGCAAAGTATGCGTACTCTGCATGGAATGTCTTCTGGCTTTCTGCTCAGTTCCTGCTTCACTTCCAATTCTTCTTTCCTGTCCATCTCCTGTCCAGGCTCCACAGTCTCCTCTGGGATTACCCAAAAACCTTTCCAAAAGCAGGAAATACTTCTAAAATGCTACTGACTGCCAGGAAACAGCTTCAGTCACAAACACAGATTAACTCTTCTGCCTACAATTTAATCTGAATGTGGACTTGTTGTTAACCAAGCGTGTGACAAGACTGTTACTGTAGTCATCAGATGTGATCAGGATACAGACACACTCTTGAGGAGCAAGCTCAGCACTTTTTTTATTGTTTTACCTGCAGTCCATCAGTGCTGGAGCTGCTGGAAGCACCAAGATAACACAATCCACTCTTTGACAGGACAGATCCTTACAGTCAGAAGCTGGGAATACCTTTCTATGTTTTTATGCAAAGCCATGTAATTCATGCAACCTCAAATAAAACTGTAAAAGGGAGACCTTGCAAGTTAAACAGGCTCAGCAGTACTTCTTTAAGCACTTCATCACTGATGATTTTTTAACAGGTCATAGAGACACTTCCCTGATAGCATTAATTACTCTTGACAAGCTCACATTCACAGTCTCCTGTCCCAGTCACAAGGATGGGACAAATCAGCACAGGTCTAAATTTTCCCCACAAAATAACAGCCTCTACAGGTAAGCAACTACAGAAAGATTTATTCAAATCTAACTTATCTATACATATTACAAATGCAAGTTAAATATATGAAGGCAAGGGCAAAATTTAGTGTCAGATTGAGCAGCTGCGTCTGACAATATGAAATCAACTTAAATCACCAGATGGCACAGAGCAAGTCCATGTATATGTCCAATAGGAGATTGATTTCCAACCTTGGAAAAAAAAAACCCCAAACTAAATTAAGAAAATAATCACAAACAAAAAAACTTTTTTTTATTTAAAATGCCTTTGTTCTAGGCAAACACAAATTATCTTGAGGTCAAAAAGTAAGCTCAGCTGTGTTGTGCAATGATTCCATTAACCTTGCAATCAAGCATTAAATTCAATTCCCTTGTTTGGATTTCCCTGCCGCAGGGAAAAAAGTACCTTGTAAGGTCTGTGCTCTACCTTACCAGAGCCAGTAAGTAAAAGCCTCACAACTAAACTTCTACAACTAACAGCACAAGAAACTAAACAAGCTAGCATGTTGCAAAAATTCCTCTGATAACTTTTTAATGATTAACCTCATGCTCACAGGTTCACAATCTTCCACACTTGTTCTCCCATGCATTCAATTAACATCTGCTTTGAACAAGTTAAATATAATCTTAATATGTTTTCTGCATGTACCAGTAAAGCAACTCAGCACTCCTGCTCACTGCCTCCATTCACAGAATGAAGAAAACAATTAATTACTGCACAGTTTTATTCAACTCCTTTTCCTCATGCCCTTTTTCACCCTGGAAAACTGCTGCTGAAGCTAGGATTAATTTTTTTTGTTTAAACTGCACACCATGGTCACCCAGCAAGCAGAGAGGAGCTATTTTTAAATCACTGCCCTATTGTCAGAAACCCCTCATGTCCGGCATAAGTTATTATATTCTAAATAGAAAAGACTAAAAGCAACACATCATAGTATCACCAGCTCTGGGACCAAGGATAATTTTTCTGACATGCAGAGTCTTCATTGTGTGTAAAGCCTGCTCCCTCCAAGTGAACTGAAAGGATGATTTTCAAAGCTGAAACAACTGACAACCTAGGGATTGCATTTCAGTGGGTCACAGCCCTGTTCTAGGTGGAATATATCTAAACACACAAATAATCCCTCTTGTCAAATGTCCCTAACTGGTGCCTGATGTGTGGTGTCTTCAGGAAAGGAGCTCAGCAAATAAAAAGTGTTGCAAGCACAGAAAACACTAGATGGGGAAGGAACCAATGACAGGAATGTATCACTTGTTATCTAAACAACAATACACTTTATCTTAGACAAATGCTGAATTTTAAACAGATGCTTCTGCTACTGTGGCAATGATCAGAAGGCACAGCAGCAGCAGAAGAGGATGACACTTGATTCGTCTCCAGCTGCATCACAAGGTGGCAACACCCTCACCCATAGGACCAGCCATGAGCGCTGGTTGGGTTTCAAGCTGCAAATTTCAGAAAGAGATATGAGCTCCTGGAAAAACCCAGGCATATTTTACAACTGGCAAGCATACGTTGACCTGTAATTTAAACTGAGCTGGGATTCTCTGAGAGGTTTTAGATTTGACATCCTGCTCTTTACTAATATCACGAGGACGCCAAAGCAGATTTAGTTCTAAATCTTGGCAGATTTACATTTACTTTGCTTAGAAAACAAGGCATGATTCTCCATCACTGGTGTTTCCTTAGTAATATATGCATCAATATGAAGAAAGTATCAGTAATATCAAGCTCAGTCAAGTGCATTATGTTCTGGGGATGACTTAGAGATAACAAAAAGAGGAAGAACTTTAGTTCATAAATTGTTTTGAAAGTGTACCTCAAAATTCATGTTTTATACTTAGAGGCCCCTCATGGAAGAAAAAGGATATGGGTCACTTACTACACCAACAGTAACACTGATCAGGCTTTGGAAGGGAAAGAAGCAGCTATATGCTGACCTCATTAAAAGAAACAGTATTTAACCCATTTATTTCAACTTTAATAGAACATTTCACTGTGTTCCTTTGTAATTGCACTCCCACAAATTATGGATTTCCAGTCCCCTAATTCTTGATATTTTACCCTGACTGTTCACACTGAATCACTGGACTTAGGAGAATCAACAGACATGAGAAGAAAATTTGGTCCTTTCTGTTCCAAGCACTACCAGAACAGGAGTTTAACATTTTCTTGTGCTGCCTCCCATCCGCAAAAATGCAGGGGAGATTCCCGCAAAGCCGTCAGGAGACACAAAGTCAGCACCTAACCTGATATCTCTGTGACCATACAACCCAAAGTACCCTGGAGGAATTTACATCCAGCGCCGAGGGAAGGCGGTGCCCTACCTGTCGGCGTCGCCGAGCCCCAGGGCCGTGTTGCGCTGCAGCGTCTCCCGCACCGCAGCCATGCCGTCGGGCAGCCTGTTCAGTCGCCGCGTGTACAGCCCCAGCCCGCCGTCCGTCAGGTACCTGGCAACAAAATGTAAAACACTGAGAAACTCATACATCATCACAGCACCTCTCTTCTGTGTTCTGGACTGCAGTTTCCCCGCTTTTACAGAATTAGAAGCAAGGAAAACTTCGTTCTTGGTTAGGTCGGACGTACCTTCTGCCTCTTGTCAGTCTCCATTACACCTCGCACACTCTCTCATCACCAAGAGTTGAATTTCAACATAAAGGTGACAAAGGATTCTTAAAGACAGCTTAACTTTCGTTACGGAAGTAATTTAGTATTTGTGAATGTTGTTAGTGATCCCTTCTTGCCCAAAAAATACATGGTTTATACTACCCTGAATTTTTCTGCATGGGTTACAACACAATCAAATTTTAAAATCTTTTACAAGCTAACCGCAAAAATCACATTGAATTCGCCCCTAGATTTTGTTAATGAACAATGAACGTTAAGTATTCCACAACTTACAGAAATCATTATGAATGAAAAGGTTTTTGCAACCTTGTTTTGGCTCCTGTGTTCTACTCTGGCCGCAACTGTGACCTACAGACACCTATATTTAAGAATTATTATTTCCTATTACTATTCTTAGGCATTAAGAAGTGCCAGATGTACATATAACACTTCATAAATTGCTAAGATAGCACATTTCTCACTTTCTGAAAAATTAATCTGAAATTGAACAGAGATGACACATAATGGGCAATGGCATGGAGCAAGCCCTGTGTGACCACCACCAGTTCATCAGCTCATGTAGGTCTACATGAGCAGCACTGACAGCTGAGTAAACACACCATGAAGATTTTCCCACACCTGAGACTGAAATAACTCCAACAGCTCCCACGGTTGCTGTTTCCAGCACACTGCTGGACATAGAACATATCCCGCCGAGACAGGGGCTGACAGGACTGTATCTCCTCAATCCTTCAGCCACTCTTAGCAAATCGACAGCAAACCCCAGAGTAATATCCAGATGCTCAGGACACCTTCCTCTGGCTTAAGAAAGCACAGATCTCTCTCCCTGAGACACCCTCATCGATAGCAAGAAAGGAGAGGTGCTCCGATGCTCTGAGCTGCAGGCAGGCAAGATCTCACGGTACACATGTGCTTTATCCAGCTCAAATTTGATTGCTACATTTATAAAAACGGGATGGTGAGCAGTTGGGAAGCCTTGCCCTTTCTGCTGATTAGCACTGCAGTTCAGTGTATTAATCTCTACAGGGGCATCCCAGCAGCAACCCAGGAGTCTCTGTGGAGACAAAGATGTTGCCAAGCCTGTCAAGTCAGACTCAGGAGTATTCCCCATTCAGCAAGCCTGTAGGGATTCTCCAAACTCATAAACAAAGACTCTGAAAAGCACGAGGAGCAGTTGCACTGTAACGTGGAATTCACCTTAGGTCTGGCATTCTACCTTGTCTTTGACGGTTTTTAAGTATTTTATCATAGAAGAATATGGTTTTTCCTTAAACTACTAAAATAAAGGGAAAGAAGAGCTTCAGACCATATTGTTATACAAACATGCAAAGAGTATTTTGCAAAAACATCTAATGCACACACACTAATCTGGAAAAGGCAGCTTTTTGCTTTGCTGTCAGATTTCTGGCATATTGGTCCTTTGATAAAAAAGATCTGTTACTGTTGAAATATGATAGTTTTTCATACCTATCACTCAGAATATGTGGAAATAAATATAGTATTCTTAAGAGTTAGCCGTGCTGAAATCAATACATATTTCATCTTCTACACAGAAGCTCAGCAAGCTAAAAGATTAGAATAACACTGCAGCAGCGTCAAACTGGAAACTAAGTCACATTTTCATTGGTTTCAAGCACTGATAAATCTTACGTGAGCCAGTGGAAGCTGGATGGCTTTGGCACCTTTGACAACTAGATCATTACACTTTTCTAAACAAGCCCATGTGAAGAAGCACAGCCATAAATGATGACTTTTACCTCCCACACCAACAGGACAGGTTTCTTACATGCCAGAGCAACACAGGATAGACTTTTGTATTTTGCAACAGGTTTGTGTAATCACAGTTTGAAAGCTTTATATCTTATTTTTATTTCACGCAATATCCTCTACCCAGGCATGTTTAATACGGAAAAGATGCCAAAACCAATGATGCCTGAAGTCCTGCATGCAACAGCAAGGTGAAGGAAGAAGGAAAGGTACTAGCATCTGAAGTCTGTGGAAAAAAACACATTTAAAATAATTCACTTTAAAATACATTTAAAAACCCCTCTTTACTATCCACTGGTTAGTACAGAGGATATTAAAAGCTACTGGTGCCACAAAACCTCCAGCCATTGCTTTCTTATCCCTACTCTCCAGCCCTTCAAACTTCAATAATCTTGGCTTTAAGAAACTATCTTGCTCTTATGAATGTATTATTATTGCTGCAGATTTTTGCTTTATGAGAAAGGAGAACATAATGAAGGCACATTTTTCTAAAGGAAATCTTCCAGTGTTTTATTATGCAGGGGAAACAAGACCAGGAAATACTGTCCTGCATATAACTGTAACAGTACTCAGAGTTACTGGAATTTATTGTCCTATCACATCCACACTACGTGGAACCCAATAAATATGGCCTCTCCTCTACAATGGCACATTGCAGTCCAAACAATTGTACTAGGCTTAAGTTTAATTTATCTGACTTTGCATATTAAAAACCATGACAAATTTGCACTAAAAGCCTTGCTAACTTCATGACTGCTAAGAATTCTGCAAGCACATTCAGTGCAAAACAAACAGGACTTAGAAGTGTTTTTTACCTGCCCCAAAATAAGAAGTAGTTTAAATATATGATCTGGAGAAAAGCATAGTATCCAGACTCTGACTTATAGAGATAGGTAAATTGTAAAAAAAATTTAATCTCACAGATGCTTTATGAATGGTAGCAATAGCCAGAGAGGAATGAGTGCTTTTAATGAAGTTGAATATAATAATGTGTAATGAATGGACAGTGAAACAGCAATGATGTTGGTTAAAAGGATTTTCTAATCTTTCCAGGAATTAATGTACAAATACTCATCACTATAGTTTTGCTCTTCATCAGCAAGGAAGAAAAAATTTAACAAACCCCTGCCAATATGAAAAGACTCAGGTTAAACAAGAGCAGCATTATGCATTTCTAACACACAATTAGGACTGCTAGCCCACTTTCTAGGTGACACTTTTTCCTATTAGAAAGTGGCTCCCTGCCCTGCATTACAGGCGTAAAGTAATTTGCTTTGGACAACCCGGACCTTTAAGCTTCTCTTTTCTTCAGCCAAATACACCCTTTCCGTGCCTCTGAAATTTTGAGTGCTGTAACAAGCCCTTCCAAGTGTAATATTTTTAGGGTATTTCTGATGCTGAAGTGATTTATTCCCCTTTCCTGAAAGGCACACTGAGGAAACAGGAATGGGTTATGCCAGGGATCAGCAAAATCCAGTGGTCTGAATCACTTGACTTCTGTCTGCACTCCCTACTTACGGATGGATGCAGCCAGCCAAGAGCACACTTACTTTTATGGTCTGACAACTCTACCACTTCATATATATTCATTTCACTCCTTAACACATGAATTTGAATTTTCCAAGTTTGAAAATAGATAGCCAAGGGAAAAGCATTCTTTACTTAAGGATTAGGAAGAGAAGGAGCAGCAGGTACATCAGCAACACAGAACAGACCAGGCAAGCCTACCCTGACCTGCTCAGGATCCTGTAGCTCCATAATCCCAATCCCACAAGCAGGAGAGCAGACACATGCCCCAAACGGGACCTGACTCTGGCAGCTCAGGCGTGTCTGCCTTCCTCTTGGTGCTTTGGATCACGGGTTGGCGTGGAAGTAGCTGCCCAGGTGCCTCCTGGGCAGAGGAATTGCCCAGCAACCCAAGAGCTTGAAACTTTACAAAAACAAAAAGCTTCAGGGAATTATTTCACATATCAACATCTGCTTTGACATGCGGAAGTGTTCTCTTACTGATGTGGCAGTAACACTGTTATCCTTAATGCCTTCCTTTAAATCTCTATTTTCACTAGGCTTCATCTGTCTCGTCATTACAGTCAGTTAAATGAGATCAAGAGGCTTAACGAGCTTTGAGTATCAAAGAACAACTCTCACTTTGCCAGTCGCTAAAAACCCACAGCAGAGAATTCCCCCGTGCTATTTCTGAAATATAGCTGAATGGGATCAAAACCATCCTGTTATTGCAACTATGAGTATGTCCTAAATCTGACTTAAAAAGAAATGCTACTCTAACAGCTGGATGATGACAACTCCAAATTTCTCAGTTTAGTGTGAATTTGATCTTCATTTTTCATCACAACACTGGCATCAGACCATATGGGATTTTCCCATGTTTATATCCCTCAAGTCTTCCCAGTCACTTGCCCTGCCTGACTGGAACCAGTACTTCATCAGTACCTAATGTCTCTAACCAAATGGTTGAACATTGACCCGGTCTACAAGCCTGTGGCTGGTTTAAATTTCATTATTGATCCCTGTGAATTTCAAAAAGAACATTCAGGAACAGGACTAGGTCCCTGTAGTAGGGACTCCTACTACAATACCCAAATCCCTATTATTATACCAAATGTTACAGTTCAGGTTCACAGAAGGGCAAATCTATTGCTCAGTTCATAACATTTAATTTATATTTAAGGTAGTCTATAATTTATGAATTAATAGACTTTTACTAATAATCAGCAACTATTTGTAATTAACAAACTAATAAATGAACTACAAATTGTTTTGCAGATGCTTAACCCGAACATGGAGTAAAACTGGAACAAATGACTTGTGGACTCAAAAATCCTAATAATTGCTGGAGAGGAGGAGATATTTGTTCCACTAACAGGTAAGACAGGAAAAATGAGATTATGCAAAACTTAGTAAGTATATATAAGTTTCATAGTTTATTTAGAGAAACTTCTCATGTGTAAATCACTAACAGCACGAATGGTGCTGCTTACTCACATTGTTCAAACCGGTCTAGAAGCAAAACACCTTTGCCCCATTAACTGCTTAATGCTCAGACCTTTTTCCATGGGGAAAAAAAAA
>VXAC01007131.1:372273-457378 GCA_013399225.1 Rhipidura dahli
AAAAAAAAAAAAAGATAAATCTGCAGAAATAAGTGGCTTCTGTGAAATCAGTACTTTTCTATCTGTAGATGTATTAAAGCTGCCTGGCATATAAGTCATTCAGAAGTTATCAGATATTAATTTTTGGGCACTGGTGTTTGAGGCTGAATTTTTTTTCTGTCTTCTCAGCTTCAAGCAGTCTGCAGGCAAGGAATTCCAAGGACAGTGTAGTCTGTAAGGGAGCTGGGTGGCTGCTGCTCCTACACATCCCCACATCCAGAACAACAGCTTCTGACTGAGCTTTTGAAGAAACTGGTTTCCTGTGGAATGAGCAGTCTTAGACATTGGCAGTCAAGGAGAAGCTGTCAATAAATAAAAGAATATTAGACTAAAAGAAAGTGCCTCTCCCACGGCTGCACCCATTCCTGTTCCAGAGGAGAGTCTCCAGTGTATTATCCTCTTTCCAACACTCACTCCAGCTGTCAGCCAAGGGCACCTTAAACTTGAATTCAACCTTCATCTCAAGGAGGAGGTGGGCTCCACCACTGCTTTTAAAACTTTTTAAAATCTAGTCAGCCAAGACAGACTGGGCCGGAGTCAGACTGCAAAACATCTGAGAGGTCAGTCCTTTCAGGTGTGCAAATGTCACTCTGGACCCCTGGGAAACATGGGTGGAAACCCATTACTGGAAAGAGGGAGACACCCACACCCACCAAGCACCATCACCACCCCCAGGCTGAAGGCCCACCAGAATCAGGCAGCCGTTCAGTGGGGCTTTGCACATGCCAATCTTGATTTCAATGCCTAAATTCTTTCTCAGAGTCCTTTTCAATGACAATCATGGAACTAAGCTATAGAATAAGTGATCCATTTTTTATCATCCTTTTCAATTCTGTTCAGGAGAGGAATGACCTGTGACCAAACAGGATTAAGGAGGGAGTGCAGCTTCTCCAGAGGTTCTCAGCAGCATCAGCAGCAGAGGAAGAGTAACTCCACAGCGACTTTGGATTATTCCCTCATGCCCACTCTTTTCCTGCAGATGATCCACATCGACACATTATGAATGACTGCATCCCCCTCTACTGGCTAGCCCCGGACTGGGACCCTGGTTTGTCCTTTATAAACTGTCCCTTCACTCAAATTACAACTACCTGTTGGCAGTGATGCAGCAGTTCAAACACTGCTGAGGTGTTTATTACAGAAAAAAAGCCCAAAATGGGAAAATTGCTATTAAATGGTATTTTGGTAACTTAACAATAGGTCAGTGTGTAGAAGTAAGCAAAAACACCAAACACCACAACTACTGCATTCATTTTATTGATTAACACTACATATGACCTAAAATGGGTACTTTATCATTACAGTGAAAAGACAGCTGATGTCTAAGGTCTCATAGGCCTACATTGTCTTCCCATGCTGAATCATACATGGCAAGAAAGGTTCTATGAGAGCCTGTTATCCAAGATACCACTTGATAAAACACTGTTTTACTGACGATGCTGACACAAGAACTACCCTTGAAGTGAGTGCAGTATTTAAGAATATTTAAAACAATATACAAAATTGATAATATTGAAAATGCTTGTGCAATATCCTACTCGTGTCTCCTGCAAAGAACTGTAAGTATAGTTCTTGGAATAAGAATACTGTCTTTATTTAAACACTGCCATGTTTTTTTCTTTTCATTCTTACAGCACCAAGACTAATGTCTATGACTTTAAACCCAAATTCAGCTTCAACCTTGTTTGCTACAAAGTCAGAAGTCAATGTTTCCTTATCCCTTTTCACAAAAGTCAAACTTTTGACTTTGCTTGCCCAACCCCTTCATTATTTGTGTTAATTATCCATTTACCGTATATAGATACTATTCTGCAATGTTGAAAGGATCAAAATGTAGAAGTATTCTGCCCTTGCAAGACAAAAGACAGTTCAAATAAACACTCTGCTCAAACACAGAAGAAAAATGAAATAAACCTCCTAATGAGTCTTAGTCATGTTGAAGTGCTAGAGAGCCATAAAAGGAATGCAGTTTCACCCACCCAGTGTCTTTAGATGAAACCTTATCACTAAAACCATATCATTTAAAGAGCAGCCAGTAAATGACTAATACACTGTAACTCAGAGCTACAGAAAAAATACAGTGGTAATAACTATGGAAAGAAATAGGTCAGAAAAGACCAAAGAGAGAGCACTGAATCCATGCACAGGGCACACACATTCTCACTCAGCCCAGGACTGGCTCAGACACTCCTGATTTCCAGCCAGCCATTAGTTAACCTGGAGGAGCAACCACTCCTGCTGCAGCTTAGAAGGAAAGGGTTTCTCTCACCTCCTGTTAACAATAACAAATTCTCATCAGCAGCAAACTGCAGAGTCCTCCTCCTTCTCCTCCTGTGAAACCTCAGCCCTGGTGAGCCCTGGTCTGTTACACCACCTATGACCCTGACATCTGAAAAAAATGTGTCACTGTCTGACTGGTAAATAACACAAAACCAAGAAGCTGAGCTGCTGGAACCCTACAAATCCCAACTACACTTCAAAATTCAGTGAAACCAGTCCTCAATTTCAGCTCTTTTTTGCCTCCCAACAGATGCAAATGTAAGCCTACTTCAGAATTCTATTTCAATGGTGGTTTTGGTCCATGAAGGGCACAGTGCTTCTGGGTGAGTTTGAGACCTGAGCAGAAGCAGGAGCAAAGCCAGATTCCCCAGTCCTGGGGAGAGTGGCCTGTTCTCCCTTTTAGCATCCTTCCTTCACGTTCCAAATTCAACTGCTTCCAGTGCTAGTAAAGAGATCCCCAGGGAGCATAAAGGTTTGAATAAACAAGAAGGAATCATAACCCCGTGAGGACTGTGCATGCAAACACATTAAGAGGCTGTGGAAACAGAGATGTGGAATGGGAATATATCACCACCAAATCATTAAATATGGGGAAGTTAGTAAAATGGTAAAATGTATCCCCCCAACAATAACCACTGCACCCACGGGAGGTTGGCTGCAAGGAGAGTTTTAGCACAGTGCCCCTGACCAGTGTTGGAACACAGCTGGAACAGCCATGCTTCTGCAAAAAATGGTTCTGACAAAGATGTGTTTGCAGACCCAAAGCCATTTCCTAAGAAACTTGTGACCAGCACTAATCAGTATATCCACGCTGTTAATTCTGCACAGAAAGCCACACACTTAGGGTAATGAAAACAGGGACAGAGGATGAATTAAATGAAAAGAAAATAATTATAAAAGGCTTTTTTTTTTGACCAACAACCCTGTTGCTACATTCCAGTAAGAGATAAAAAGGAAATTAACTTTACATCTCATTAGAGAGAATTGGGGCTAAGGAGACAAAAAAAAGGTAGGAAAGTGTATGTTAGTAGCCAGAGGGAGACTGAAGTGGACAAAAACCTTCTGAACAAACGCAAAAATCCATAAGAATTAACATGCCCACCTGGGACAATCTTTGGAGTAGAGAGGCAAAACAATTCCGGGCTCTGAGGTGCCACTTTACAACAAGGTTCTGAGCCTCCAGCTCAGCCAGTCCCCAAAGGTTGTGGGCTGAGGGTTCACTCCCCACCTCACACAAATCCTACTCCTGCTGCTTCATCACTGCATTATATTCTAGACCCTACAATAAGGCAACTTCTTACCTTTGATCCACCCCCTGGAGACTTGCTTAGTTTAAGAGCGGCTCTCTGTCCCTTTGGCAAAGATACTCTTCCTAACCCTAAAAAAGCAATCCCAGTGTCTGCCAGAGCTCTCCTTGAGCAGACTCATTAAGGGAGGCCAAACGAAACTTCCCATGACCCAGTACATTTCAGAGAAAGCACCAGGATAACAGGGCTAAACTAGTTTTTCTTGGCTATTGGATTTATTTTGGCTGTAACAAATATTTTGGCTTCCTTCCCTATCAGTTTGCCAATGAAAACACAGATCCAAGGTTTTCAGACTCCAGGATTGTAGCAATTCTGAAAAAAGACAAAGTGAAACACATACCAGCTAATAAAGAGCTATTCATGCTCTAAATACCCTCTTGTGCTGCTCTCCACATAGTGTAGCTCAGCTTCTGGAAATGTTGAGCCTGTTTGCCCTCCCATTGATCTTGGTGATTTGTTCTGCAGCAAGTCACATGGATGCTTTCTTTACAAGCAACCTCTCTGATTATCAGCAGTTTATTATTCCTCTCCCACAGAAACACAATGACATTCTATTTTTTTACAATTTGAACAAAACAGACTGGGGAACGTAATTTATGGAGCAGGCTGCCAAACATCTGTTCACACCGAAGACGGCAACCCAGCATCATTAGGTGCCACTGAAGGTAACACCCTTATTTTTTCATCCTTCTCCATTAATATTGGAATGCTGTTATTGCAATTTAATACTGCAATATTCCCTTCTCAGGGAATCCACTCACACGGTTACCCTCCACAGACTGCAACCCCAGTGCTGTGGGGCTGCTTGCAGCAATACTCCCTCCAAATGCCCACCAGTGCAGCAAGGACAGGATGCCCAAACTGCCCATCTCCAAACCCTGTCCACAACCTGGAAATGGAGCTGGATCTTTCCAACAATGGATTGACCTACAATACCAACTCTGTCCTTGGAACTCAGTCAATAACTCCAACAGTGCTATATAAATTGATAAACCAACTCACACTATTTAACAAAACAGATTTTTGTATCTAAAGGCAAAAGATGTGGAGAAGAAAAAGATATGTGTACACACTTCTTGTCCTAAGGACCTTAAACTGAGATCTCATTTATCAGTATCTGGCTGTTACATGAGTTAAAAGTGAAAAGCATCTGACTCTTTTAAAAACTAGCGGGGAAAAAAAAGAGTCAGATACTGAGTTAAAGATCTCTCAACACTCAAGGCCAGGAGTGAGGTGGGGTGGAGTATGTGACTCTTCTGCTATGTTAATCCTTCTTGGTATAGAACTCACTGCACTGCTTTGGCGACAAAGGCACCAACTGGCAAAACCATTTTATTACCCAGAATCTAAACACCACTCTTGTACTTTCAGACTATGGAGACTCCCATTTTTAACCTTGCAGGATGAACAGACACAGAAAAGGAAATGATACACTGAGATAAGTGAAGGCACAGATTTTTCTGGCAATATCATTCATAAATTCGACAGCTTTTCTATTCTTTCTTTTTCCTCAACCTGGAATCTGAATTTTACACACTAAGTAAAGATCTGCAAAGACTGGGGCTCCTCTATGAGCAGCAGAAGCCTGAGCTGACACAGTTCTGCCAGGGATAATTCTCAACTACCACTCAAGGTGTTTTATGGAAACCACGGTGCTACTTAGAATTTACTTTCCTCACTTCCAGACCAAACTACAAATTTGAATAGAATTCATAGTCCAGAGGAAAAGCAGTAACTGTTACTACAATAAATATTACAAAATCCAGGTGTAAGTTGATTTTTATGAGGAAAACACAAGGTGCTTTACTGATTTGATGCATTATTAATGCAGCAACAGCTACTGGTGTTTTAAATGAAACAGAACTTTATACTGATTTTTGCATCAGCTACTTTACTATATGCTTCCCTGATGAAGCATTAAAAATAAAGTGTCTGACTTTTCAAAAAGTGTGAGAGTATCCAAATATTTATAACAGACAGAATTAACGGAGATTTCCAGAGGGTGTAAATTAACTGGTTAATGACAAAGCAGCAGCTGGATTCCAGTAAGAGACACTCTATGTCCCAAAAAAGCCAACACCACTAGAAATGTCACTAATAAAAAAAATTACAAAAAAGCAAAGGATGCAAGATGGCCAGACAGGGCTGCCACAAAGGGAAAAAAAGTGCCATTTAATTCTCAAAGATCAGTTTTTACATCAATCCACGGCTAATGTACTTGAGCTAAGTAAAAATGACTGCTTTATAGTAGGAACTGCAAATAGACAAACTGAATACTGACTTTGGAGCAAAGAACTGTGGAGCTTTTTCCATTCAAGGCAGAGATAAAATGCTGATGTAAACCCATGTTAATAATTGTCTATCATTTCATATTTTTGCACACTGACTTGTTCTTTAAACTTTTTGTAGCATGAACAAAACGGTTTACCTAACACAGAGAGGCAAACTTATTTCCTTCCACTGAACTGGCCCCTCAGAGCCTTCCCTCAGGCAGTGAAAGAGTTCAGCCAAGTACAAAGCACGCCTCACTCCCTCCATCTCGTGGGCACGAATGAATGTTGCAACCACAGTGAGCCTTGACGCAGGAAAACGTTTAATCACATGCAAGAACCTCTTCATATCTAGGGATATTATCTTAACATGCACTTAAAAGTTGAATTTTGTTTAAATCCCTCTGCAGTAGTGAGCTGTCTCTCCAAAGACTTATTAAAATAAGCAGAACATCTTTGGTGTTGGCTTTTTTTATTTCTCCAAACAATCATGGAAACACAGTGCCACAAACAGAATGGAAGCGTCACGTGAAGCGAGGTGTTAACTTGATGCCTTAGGTTTTAACTTTTCTATTTTTCAAATCCTGCACTGCCCAGTGTGTAACTCTGAAGTTTCCTGTATCCTGTTCATTGCTGCTCTCTGTGCTGGGCAGACACAACAAAGCCTCTCTGGGGCTGCTCTCCAAGGGCAGCCAGATCATCCTAGGCCCAAAAAGTATAAACCAAAAGCCTCTGAAAGGGGGGCAAGCTGAGGGGAATTACATCATTAAACTGCAGCTTTAATTGGAGAATTAACCCTGACATGCAAATGAACCAAACCTATAAAGGTGTGAAGAACTCATGACCTCTCATCCATCTCGGGGTCCATCTGGGCAGCAGCCTCTGGCTCCCCAGGGGTACCTTTGAAGGCCTTTCCAATAAATCCCCACCTTTATTCCCATGCTCCTGTCTAGTCTCTGTTTCTAGGAGGCCTTTTAAGGCATCAAACTCACCCACTGGTGATGTCATCGGCCCTGATGTTCTTGCCCAGCACGTCGCCGTCACTCATGTAGCCGGTGGCGTCCATGGCGATGCCCTCGAGGTCGATGTCATCGCCGGCCTTGTCAGCGATGTCCACATGGCAGACACTGCTGCCGCGGGTGGCCAGCTGCCGCCGCAGCGGTGCCGGGTACAGGTAGCGGCCGGCGCCCGGCTCGGCGCTGACGAAGCGGCTGGCGTTGCCGCGGGGCGGGTACCCATTGCCCATGGACGGCGCATCGCCCGCCTGGAGCCGGGGGCTGGCCTGGCCCAGGCGCCACGACAGCGGCGTGGGCCGGCCCGTCAGGCTGAGGATGCTGCGGCCGCTGATCTCCGTGGTGACGTTGGTGTCGAACGTGGTCTCCAGCGTGCTTGAAAGGAGAGATGCAGCGGGTCAAATGTGGCTCTTACAGGGAATGCTGTGAGATTTCAGGGGCTCCCCAGGCCCTGAATGCTCACCAAGTTACAGATTGTACGGAACAGCACCAACAATTTACTGCTGCCAACACCTGGGGAGACCCTTTCTTTTCATTTTTCAAGTCCTTCCCCGTGTCTCTGGAGAGACTCTTGCACCCAGGCCACCAGGTGCTCCACATACACATGAGAAGACTTAAGCAGGAACTTTTTAATGGATTATCCACAGTATCAAAGTGTAACTTTCTCATCTTCAAGCATATATAACCCCATTACACCGTGGTTTTGCCAATCCAGGTGAGGGAGTGGGATAATAAGCTGATGAAGGGAAAAACCTGCTGAAGTACTATTTTTCTGATATATTTCCTTTTATTGTATGCATTCACAAAAATTCTAACTCTGGAGATGTGTCCAGCACCAAGATGGAAGCTATTTCTACACCATGGGAGAGGACTAAATGAAAAAAGTAAGAAGGGCCCAAAAAATTTTTTTTTCAAAATATATTTTGCATATTAACAAACCAATAACAAACTGTAAATTGCTTTGAAGATGTCCAAACCCAAGAAAAACAATAAATTACTCATATATTCATGAGTTATGTGTATTTTTAAAAATATAGGTAATATTTATATATGGAACCCTAAAAATGGGACTGCACCATGAGTTTTCAGGTGATGTGCACAGATTGCAAGACTTGACTCTGAATGCTCATAGCTGAGTTGCAGCTAATTTATTTGCAGCTAATCCATAGCTGCAACTTCTTTTACCCACATGAACTCCTCTTTTCCTTTCCTGGTCAATTAAGTGCCACTTTTTTTTAATTATTGTGGATATTAGTTAAAATAAACAGCACTGTACCATTTTCAATATAATGTTACATGTAAACTGCAAAAACCTTTGTATCTCTGGTTAGAATAATTAAACCATAAAGAGCTCTTGCATTAATTGAATCTTGCAAAGAAAAATAGCTTTGGGAGTTCATCTTTGCAAGCTCTGCTTCAGTTTTAGACACAAAGCCAAAACACAAAGTGTTCTCCCAATAAACTCATTTAAGGCTGGGGTACCTAAGGCCCCCCAAGCATTAGGTAGGACCCCTTCCTCATTAGGGGTCTAACAGCTTATTCTCCCAAACATCCTGTTCAACACTGAACCGATCAAACTCACATAATGTTTAAATGTAATAGCAATCTCTGTTTATTTACAGCATACTTTAAAATCTTGCTGAAGACTTGCAAATGCTGCTTTACAAAGAAAAAGTAGTTACATAGAAGGGATGACTAACAATATTAGAAAATTTTGTTTGTCCAAAGTTTGGTCAGGAATTTAAGTTATGCACTTGGTAATGTAGGTCAAGCACAGTTCACCTCTTATTTAAACAAAATATTACACATAGGAGAGAGGTGTAATGCACTGAAATTACTCTACAGTAAGAAGAAACATTTTAAACTGTAACTTATATTCAAACATCACCTCACACATTTAACAAGAAGTGATTATTCTTGACCTTTGAGTCAATACACAACCCATCCCTCATTATACATCTCAACAACCAGCAAACATCACTCAAATTCTGTGCTTCAAAGACAAAAATTACAAGATCAATATCACCCACTGTCAGTGTTAATCCTTTTTCTAAGGATGCAACCCAGCCAGGTGTGTAAGAGATGTAAAAGAAGAGCACAGTGGTTTCCATTTTCTTACAAACACAGTGGTGCCCTCACCTGTGCGTGACCTGGGTTCCCCGTAAGCTGGACATAGTTTCCTCCAGGTTCTGCCGAAGGTCAGCAATGTTCTTCACCGTTCGCAACCGCCGAGTCTCCGGATCCTCTCCTATGGGGAAAATAAGCCATGAGCAAGGACCAGGCAGGAAACAGCACAGAACTGAGCTGCCACCTGTGTCTGAATCTGACTCTAATGCATTTTTTTACTGACTTTCTAAGCTGGTTAGGATTGAGATTCCGTTCCCCTCGGCAGGCACCTGCAGTCATCACATCTTGACTGAAACGAGCTCTGCAGGGTTACCTTCATTGCACAGGCTGCCTTTGAGATGCTGCTGTCTTGTCATTTCCCATATGACCCAGCTTAAATTCTGGTTAACTTTCAACCTCAGTAGAATATACACTCCATCAATACCACCCCTTCCATCTCATATTTTGACATAATTAACATTAACCTGACACAGGCAATTTCTCCAGTGCTGTATTTTGACTAGATCTTCTTTGTCCTGTTTCACACAGATCTCATTCTACAGTAACAGCTTTCCACAAACTAAACTGTGCTGATGGGGTGCCCCATGCTGAGTGATGTTTCATGTAAAGTAATGGAAGGCTGTGCTTGTCAACATCACAACACAGTTACTGTTCCTAAAATACCCTACATGACACAAAGCTGGCAGTTTTCAGGGCATTTAGAAATCCTGTTCTTTAAATACTTTGTTCTAAAACACATTCATGCCCTGCTCTTTAAAAGTAGAGTTTATGTACACAAAAAAAATACTCTTCCTATTGCCTCAGCATAATTTCATTTTATCAAATTAATAATTTAATTAGTGCCTCAGCATAATTTATTTATGTACTCTCAGCTGTCAATTCAGAAATGCTTTGGTTGCTACCTCAGCTGAGCTTTATAGAGTTAAACCGTCTAAGTGGCTGAAGAGAAGTGAATTTCTAGTAGTGGCAGTGTATTCTTTGTAAGCTGAAAGCTGTAAGAGAAAACCTCAACAAAACTGTCACAAACCTTTTGTTGGGTACAGAAGGAAATTATTTCATTCTGAAGGGTTTACAACTCATGACTACAGAAAATACTACAGTAAGTGTAAAACTTTCCACATTTTGTATCAGCCCTCGCTGTAGAAGTGATGCATTCTTGAGCTGCCAGGATGCTGGTCACAAGATGGTTTAGATGGATATCTATATATTACACACACCAGAAGTGTGAAAAACCTGATAAAAAAAGCTGTTGCTGGAACTTTCTACAGTCTCTGCTTTAAATTTCATGTTTCTAGAAGATGCCAGGTTGGTGGCACAGAAAAACCCACTCACACACTGTTGCCTACAAAGCAGCAGTGGTACAAACTACTGACCAAAGTGCTGAGCTCCCATGCTAACATTTTTCTTTTAATCAGTCTCTACTCTCTGGGAAATCATCTCCCTGAGTTACAATTCCTATAAGCCAGAGGGTCAAACAATTATGGTCTGGCTGGACTGGAAACATCCACCTAGTAAGAATGATTACTTTAGCCAGAGGGTCTCTGGGACAGAAAGCATTTTCCATACTCATGGATCTACAAATTTTTGCAGTAAAAACCATAAAATATTTACAGACCTTTAGCTTAACAAAGGTCACAGTGCTCTTTCACAGACCATTTCTCTCATTGAAGTGAAGGCAAAAGGTAGGTAACTTCTTAGGAAAACACACAGGAGACAAACTAAACCAGTTTCTACTGAGATCACTCTTCTGCCCATATTGATACCAAATTTTCACTTAAATAACATCCCATTGCTTAAATTGTAAGTACTCTTAGAAGACAGGTATTGGATAGTTGGCCCCTAGAGCTTTATTCTGAAATCACTTAGCTCTTCATGAGCAGGCAGCACCCTTAAACAATTCTGCTTCCACCTTCCCCTACCTATGCTCTCTTTTGTTTTATATGTGCTTTTAAATTAACAGCATCAATGGCTGCTATGCAGGGAGAGAAGATATCTGCCTTATTTCTTCTGATTTATTTGGGCTGAGGGACTATTTTGTTTAGTTTGCTCTGTTTCCCCCAAGGCCCCTTTATGGATGCTGCTGTCGGGTCTGGCTGTGCACAGCTGGGGTTTGCATCTCCCTTGTTTGAGGATGTCAGCTGTCTTCCGCCTCTGGATCCCAAAACTTTCATATTCTAGTTGAGTAATAGTTTGCATTTACATAACATCTGTCAATAAAAACTGAAGACCTTTTGTGATCCAGAAACACTTCTCAGTTTGCAGGCTGAAATACATCCAACCCAGCCAACACGATGATTAAGAGGTAATGCTGAAAAAGTTTAAAGCAGCTGGACTTGGAACTCTCGTATTTCAAAATGAACCCAAAAATGTTCTAAAATATTTTATCCCTTGTGGCTTTTATTTGCCTTTTAAGTACTTAATCCACCTCTACATAGCTTGTACACACAGATATGCTCACTTACGCGTTCCAGCAGCTCCATTCCTCACCAGTGACTCTGCCTCTCACCTTTGCCATCAGCACACAGGTGGAAAAGCAGCACTGACAGAATATGCAATGCAGTATGAAATTAATCTCACTGTCACACCTTTAGCCACATCACTTTTCCAAGAAGGACATTCGGTTTCAAACCCCACATTAAACTGGGGGACACCAAGACTTAAGTAGATGAAAAAAACTGAGATATTCTACAGATGAGGTATCCTGCAACAGCACACAGTAAGCAAAGTCATAGATATTGCTGAAATGGGAACAGGAGGAGAGTCAGACTGTGACTTTAAAAACACATTTTAGATCACATTAGTAGTATCTAATAGATTCTAACAGAATATGGTTGATGAAAATCACTTTGTTATATTGATAAGCTTAAATTTTTTTGCTAACTAGCATATACTTCTTAGAGTAGCAGGAATTCTAGATAAATATATGAGGTACTTTCTAATTTAGACTGCTCATAATCTAGCTACAACCAGTTTCAGCTTCTGTATGCTGGACACAGTAAAGTGTAGTTGGATTGTGGTGTCCTACTGCTGCGAAGGCTGTTTCTCAAATTGATCAGATTCATGTGAGTGATACTGAGATTCCTCCAAACCAAAACATCAAGGAAATGAACATAGTCTCTTCTGTAAGCTCCAGAACAAAGTTTTAAAAAGAAAATAAAAAATATGAAATGCCTGGGAATTCTTAGGATCTTTATAATAGTTTAATCCTAAAAAATGCTGCATGTCTCCTAGAAAAACATTAAGTAGGCAGAATTCCTAATGAATTCCAGAAATTTGGGGAGTTGTGCTGAACTTAAGCATCTAGAGGTCAAATTATTAACACCCGGTTTTCATTGCTGAAGACCTGAAAGAAATACAGTTATTAAGAACTAAAGCATCAGGAATAAAACCAACTTTCTCCAGCCCTTTCTTGTTTAACCAGACCACAGCCAGTAACGGGTCATGCTGCAAGACATACCTGAGAGGTCCTCGAGGGCAGGCTGGGCAGATTTGACATAAAGAGCAGAATCCATGCTGACCCCTCCTGTGCTGGCCTCGGCTGTCACGTTCCCTTCATTGTCTGTCTGAGATCTGGAAGGCAAAACAACACAGGGATGCGCAGCCACTCTCCAGCCAAAGTATCTCAAGTCTAACAACGAGGCAAGTGCACCTGCCATCAGCCACTCTGTCCCACTCTCCAGAACAGACCAGCAGACTGATTTTACATAATTCATTAGTCCCATGCTGAATTATGTCCTAGAAATGGAAACAAGCACTCAGCTGTAAAAAATAAAAAATTCATAGTTGAACACAGGCTTCACATCATCAGAGGTGACCCCTCATCAGATGGGGTCTTAAAACACTTGGGATTTCCAGGTCTGTTTTAATTATCGATAGCATCAATTGTTGTGGCTAATATGATCCTCTCCAATAAAGTCTGTATTGCACAAAGATGAAGCAGGTAGCATGTGATGGCATGTTACACTCCTGCTAGGCTCCCTTCAACATCACTTACGTTTTAAAAGAAATTACTGGGCAAAACTAACTTCAAACTCCAATTTACTATCTGACATGATGGCTGCCAGGTAATGAAAGGTGATATACAGATCTATTGTCAGATTTGAGTAAGATATTGTGGCTCATTTCTCTTTACTAATTGTGCTGTGTTTTGCTCGTAGAGCCACACCAACAAGCAGCTGGAAGTTCTCCTGCCCCAAGGGTAAATGCTGTAAAAAAGTGAAGACACAGTGGGGAATTATTATTGCAATACTCTTAATTTCACTTGACCCTGGTAGCAGGATGCTCTGCCTGGAGTGGGGGTAAAACAACTGGAACAATGCCCTATTCACAGAGCTGTCTGTGGTCAAAGGAGAAGGGGTCTCTTGCTGCTTTTGGTGTTGAATAATGCTGAAACCAGCCTGAGCCATCAATCCCAAAGCTCAGCCTCCTGACAGGGAGGTGAAGATGTGGCAGACCTGGCAAGGCACCTGATAAAGGAACCAACACCGATGCCACTGGTAAGTAAAGATGCTGAGCTGACACAGCTGGCCAGGAGACACACGACTCACACCCCATCCTGTAAAAGCCCAATCCCACCGTTTAGTGCCAAGGTCTTCTAACACATCCCTCCCTGGAGTGTGGGCAGAGATTCCTCCCTTGAGGGGGGACATCCTGGAGGGTGAGGAAAAGAGATTTGCCCATGGTCAATTGGCATGGGTGAGTAACATCAATCTCTACTGAATAATTACTTTTGCTAACTTTAATATAATTCCTTTGATATTGCTTCAAAAACAGTGCATTATACTATACTAGTAATCACAGCTGTCTTTATTGTGTAGTAAATAACTCTGAATCACATATTTTAGTCTAATCATATTCAAAATAAATCACTTATTTTTATATAAATATATCTGGTTTGCCCTCCTTAATCCTACAGGACAGCTGAGTTACATGAAGTTCAATCACACCTGTGTAATCTTTTGAACATGAACAAGACAGACCAAGTCTGGGGCTAAGCCTAGATCCAGCTGCACCCAGACTCCTCTTTGAGAAGGAGTTTAGAAAGCAAGGGGGTCCTTTCTGCACTTCCTGACTCAGTGGGAGGGCTTCTCTAATAAACTTTGTCTGATGCTCCCATTCTGCCCATGACAACCCAATACAAAACACAGAACAATTTCTTATGTCTTTTGCTTAAAAAAAAACCCAAACAAAAAGTCTACAGGCAGCTGAAGAATACAGATTAAAGTAACCTCAACTGATGTCAGAAAAAAACCTGAGCCTTCTTCTGCAATGCATTAACAAGTGCACTTTGCAGATTCAAATAAGTCTGGATAGTAAATATAATAATGTGTTATGTGTGCCTTGCAAACCAATGTAATCTAACTTTTCTCTTTCACTTTAAAGCTAACATGATCACACAGTTTGGCCCTTATTCCCTCCAGTGCTGAAAAGTAAACACTATTTTTCAATTTTCCAGCTACCAACAGGTAGTTTCACTCCTGGTTTTGGTAAAAGGTCAAATAAATACTGTGTAGAGTTTATCAGTATGTTTAGATTACAGAAAATGTATGGATTGCATCTGCTTTTACACTTCAGATGATGGTATCTGTGTTCAGACTAAGATCAGTACCAGCAATGAGAGGACATTGTAGTGATAAACTTAAAACAACCCACCTCCAAAAATTTCTGCTTCCCAGGTCCCCTGGCATTTTATTCCATACACACAGGGAGAATTCTCAAAGGGGACAGAAGACACAAGGTTTGCTCTTTCCAATCTGCATTCCTACATAGGCCTTTGGCATCCCTCTCCTTCAGGTTCATTCCCCTGACATTCACTCTTACTTAAAAAATGTGACCAAGCATTTTTTATGCTACATATGCCAAGAGATCTGAGGCAAAAATGTGTACAGAAGAGCTGAAAAAAACTAGGGGACAGGGCAACAAAGACGACCAAAGATCACGAACAGGACCTCCACAAGTAAAAAGTAGAGGCTAGGATACCTTAGCCTAGAAAGGACACATCTTAAGGAAGGGAAGGGGGTGATAAAGGTCTTTCAGATCATGAGCAGCAAGAAAATGATGAAGACAGAGCAAACACTTGCATCCTTTTCCTATGGAAGAGCTAAGAAGTGTCAAAAAAACCCCAAGAGATGGCGGTCCAAACCAAAAATCCCACCCTCTGACTGAGAAAATTCTTGTGTCCCAGTCATGCCATGTCCTTAAGAATCTCTACTACTGATTTCCCTCTTGCTACACTTCCCCATGAATCCTCTATTGCCACTGTCAAACAGAAGGTGCTTCAAATAGAAGATGGACTAGGCAGAGGTTAGCTGTCACTTCATCTGGCTGCTCTTTTGCTTATCTCAGGGTTAACACATACAACACCACAGACTTGTTGTCTGGCCTTACTTAAACTAAGGGATTTTTATTTTAATAGTTTTTTTTTTTAATTTCCAATTCCTGCTTATAGTGAGGCAGCTCCACCACTGTCAGCCACAATGCAGAGTGTGTCTTGGCACTGTTACAACTTTCAAAGCTATGATGCACAAAACAAACCAGACACATGTTCTTGTACCCTTTGGAAGAGCAGCATCTGGTCAAGGAGGTGTTCAGATTGTCATCTCTCCTGCTTGTAGGCTCAGACACAACCATTACTCCCCTCCTATCTATCACAACTTCTCATACACCTCAGTCTGACAGCCTTCACCGTCAGTTTTGTGAAAACATATAAATTGCCTACATTCTTAAAGCAAGAAACTTCTCCACGATGCAGAATTTACCTCGCTGCTTCACCCCCCTGGAAGAGTGCCCAGAATGCCCCTTCTGGGCACCCCGTTCCCCAGAGCCCCCCGTTCCACACGGCAAGGCGCGTCCCGTACCTGTACATGAAGGGCGCGACGGTGGCGGTGTTGGGGTGGCTGTATTGCTGCTGGGGATGAGGTAGCTGCACGCTCACGGTGTTGCTCCCCGTGGTGTGGGTTGTCACCGCGGGCCCGTTCACGGCCTGGCTGCTGCTGCTGCTGGGGAGGCCCCCGGCGCCCTTCCCCTCAGAGGAGGCCAGGCTGGAGGAGGAGCTGGAATGACGGCTGTCCAGCTGAGACTTCTGGTGCGACAGCCCTGAGCCGGCTTTCCCGCCACGGCTCCTCTCGCCTTCCTTTGCAGGAACAGGGGCACTTGAGGATTTCCCTGTGGTGTTTTTCATTCCTGGTTTTGGTATTCCACTGTGCAAAGGGGCAGAGGCCTCCTTCTTGGCACTGTTCAGCTTCCCTCCTTTAGGGATAAAGCTTGCGATCTTGGAGGACTTTTTTGGCATCTCTGTTGTTGCTGTTGTTAGTGCTGTCTGTTCTTCTTTAGGTTCCTCCTTCAGGTCCAGCTTCTCGGTGATGGATGTTCTCTTTGTGATGTCTTTACTTTTATCCTTCTCTTTCTCTTTTTGTTTCTCTTTCTCCTTCTCATTACCCTTTGGAGAACTTTTCTTATTAGTCAGTGCGCGGCTGAAAGTCCTTTGTGCAATTCCCTTGAGTGCAATTTTGGGGCTGCTGGACATCGATCCTGGGTTGTTCACATTCTGATTGGTGGCATCAATTTCTTCGCTCTCCTCGAAGCTGAGAAGCGCCTCCAGCTTTTCACAGCTGTTGTCCCGAGACGCTGGGCACTCCAGCGTTGTCCCTCCTGCTTTGGAACCTGCTTTGCTGTTGAAGAGTTTTAGTTTTTCCAGCATGGATTTCTGACCATTGGGAGCTGTTTTGGTGATTTCCAAGGGTGGCTTTGGAGGCTCCATTGCTGGCTGCTTTACGGATAACATGGAAGACGTCGCTGTGTGCTTGGCACTGAGGGACTTGCTGCGCCAAGGTTTAATAGCAGAGCTGGGCTGAGGGATGGCTGAGGAGTTATTGCAAGGAACAGCACTGCCGCAGCTTTGAACTGAGGATGAGACATTTTCATTCATTCCTGTGGGCTGGGAGGCTGTGCTGTCTGCAGGCTCTGGAAAAAAAACACAGAAAACAACCCAAAAAAACAACACAGCAGTACCTGGTGTTAGAGTTACTATGAGATTCTTTCTGTAATGAAACATCAAGAATTTCACACTGATAACATTAAAAAGGCACATCAGTATTTTCAACATCAGTGAAACAAGAGAAAATAAAAACCAGTTTTCATTTCCTACCCAGAAGAAGAGCAACAAGCTCCTACTGTATAATTTACATTTACTTGCTGTTTCAAGAAAAGGAAGGAAGAAAAAGAATCTCATCCAATTCAAACCAAAATGTGTTCTGCAATGTGTTCTCCCTTATTAAGTCCACAATACTTTTTCATTAGCAAAAACACAGCACTATTTTATAACTAAGGGTTCCCTCTGCTCTTGGCAAAATACTTGCTGTCCAAGTTTGATTCTTAGAAAAACCTCAAACATATTTAAAAATGCAGGAGTAAGGAAAAAAGTAAAACTAAAGTCCTTTCAGTTATTGGGGGTGGGGGTGGTGAGATCTTCACATGCAAAGATAGAGAAAACTCCATGTTCAAAAATAAAATCAACTGTAACCTAAATTAAGCATTACCAATTATCCTAATCCAGCTGTGAGAGAAAGTTGTGGCAGTAACTGCACAACCCTCCCCCCACAGAGAAAACAAATCTTTTATTTAGTTAGTTCCTCCTGATGTTATTTGTTCTTGTTAAGAAATTAGTTCCGAGCTTAAAGAGAGCTTGAAAAATCACACTCACCCACCAGTGGCCACTTCTCCTCTGAATCAGTTTCTCCTTGCAGAGTTTCCCTTTTGGAGATGTTACTCTCTCAATTATCACAAATATGTTTTCTGTTAAACTGCTCATGTTTCCAATTAAATTTTGTCATCTGTGTCTGTTCGCCTGCCCAGCAGCCTGCTGGGGATTAACGGCTCTTACCTATATTTCCCTGCCCTCTAGCACTAAAGTAAACTGTGTACAGAGCTGCATTTTTTTAATTCAAAAATCAACAGCAGTGGAGAGCGTGCGTTCTCGGCAGCAGGAGCAGCCCTGTGAATCCTGCCCTGTAAATCACGAGCTGCTGCAGCCACACAGGGACTGTTTTACTTCACTTTCAGTTGCTCAGTGAAGATACGGCTCTGTAAACCTCCCTCCTCTGATCCAAACCAGATCTACTGAAGATTTAAGTCACATACATCTTCCTGATTTAGCACAGAATCAGGTTTCTAAGAGTATTAGAGACTCCTTAATAATAAACTCAGCCATTTCACATGGTTATGGACAAAGTGGAATAGCAGGAACTAATGATACTTTTAAAAATATTACTGAAGTCAGAAGGTTGCCAGGACTCTTAAACAGTAACTATTATACTGGCCCATTTTGCTAGTCCTTTTCCTATGGCAAAGTACCCACACAGAGCTGGAAGGAATCAGGAGCTGGATTACAGACACAGACAGGAATCACGCTGCTTTTAAGCTTGTGCCAGCCTGCTGACTGCCAGGGCATTACTCCTGTTCTACTCCAGTACAGAGGGAAAATCAAGCCACCAAATTTCCCAAACAGTGATGACACCTTGCCCTCTTGCTGCTCTGCTCAAGCCTGCTGAATTCAACCCAATGTGTTAAGGAGGGCCAGTGAAATAATGGCACAGGAATCACAGAATCATTAAGGCTGGAAAAGACAGCCAAGATCAAGTCCAAGCATTAACACCGGACTGCCAAGCCCACCGCTTAACCACATCCCTAAGCTCCACACCTACACGTTTCTTCGAGCACTTCCAGGGATTCCACCACTGTGGAAAGAGTCCCAGTGACTCCCAGTGTGAACAGCAGCAGTGACCTAACACTGACACAGATAGAGAGGAAGAAAGGTGACAACTTCAGAAGCTGCCAGCAACGCTCCTCCCTCTGCTTTCAAAAGCTCTACCACTGCTCTTTCCTTCATGCCTCTTACCGTACACCGCTGCTTTGTTTTTGTTTTCATTTCCTGAAGTCCTCCTGCTCATCACAGCCCACTTCCCATCCCCACACTGCACCAGGCTCCTTTTGCACACTCGGAACAAGCAAGCCTTTGTCTCAGCCTGCCTTCCACAGAAGACATCCAGCAATGGAGTGAAAGCTTCAAGAAAATCCCAATTGTGCACAATGTACGGTTAATTTGTATAGATTATTTTTAAAAATAGTAATAGCCCATCTCAGTATTGAGATATCGTTATAGGAACTGGAGATTGACAGTACTTTCAGCACTAAGTTCCTAATCCACATGTCTTCAGGCCTCATCACTCTAAACAAATCTCAGAACAAAGCACAGCCATACCCAGAAATCATCAGAGCTGTCTGGGATTCATGAACATGCCTGGGATGGATTTACAACCAGGCCCAGGGAGGCACCCAATGTACTGATCAATATGGGCAGGGAAGCCTTCACTTGCTCAGAGAAACAGGACTGGGAGGTGACAGAATGAAAATGACCAGTACTGGTTGTACCTACAAAGTAGAAGGGCTGGTTGTGCACCCTGTTAGTGCAACATACACAGGCACAAACACTCAGCTCGGGGTCTGAGCATGCAGACAACTGAGCAGATTTAGGAGAGAAATCTGCCTCCTCAAACAGGTTCTTCACAACAGCAGGAGAACAATACAGGCAATGTGTGCATGGCATGAACAAAGCCGGCCTGCATTCCCAGCACTCAGAGCCTACACAAAGCCACTCAACTGAGACAAGAGGGACCTGAGACCCAGGTGCATAACCTGGCTGAGAAGTCTGACCCTGTCTCACACACTGAGCTGGCTGTTGGGTCACTGCACAGCAGCAGAGCCACCACATCACAACATGGCTCTGACCAGCTCTACAGCGTTCTCTGGGAAGTGAATGGAAGGGGCTGGTTGATTTGGAACCTCAACTACATCCTAACAGCCCAGATGAGTGCTCCAGTCCACAGACCTCTGGGGAAAAACTCTTGGCTTGGATCAAGTGAAACAGCTTGTTTTCCAAATCCCAAAGCATTGCTCAGGATTTATTTCCCAGAAAAATCCAGAACTTTTCAATTTCTCCCTTTCTTTTTTAATGTTTTCAGGAACTTTATTTATTTATTTATTTATCCTGTTTGGTCACTGACTAAAATAGGCTTTTCCCAGTTTATTTGTTTATAAACACAACGTTCTCTTTGTCCCAACACCCCCACATACACCCTCCTGTCTGGAAGTGAATTTTGCTTCCGTTGCCAGTGGCGTAGGATGAGCACAGCGCAGCTCCATTTACAGACGTCTCAGAGAAACCAGAATTAGGACAATACTTTGACTGTAACATTAAAAAAACAGAATATTTTGCAACAGGAATGTAATTTTCAGAGTGTCTACTTAAAATCTTCCACAAATGAATTCTGTGAGTACTGGATGCCATGCACCTGAACTGAATGAAAAATATTCACAAAGCCTACAGTTAAGCAGCAACCCCTTGGGAAAGGAAAGAAGGTACTTTCTTACACAACCACAGTGGATTTTGATTTTTACTTGGGTCAAATACAGTGAAACTGGAAACTGAACATCCTCGAGTGATTTGTTATGTTGCACCATGCACAGTTAGTGTAAAAAAATCAAAGGTTCACCCTAAAACACTCTAATGAAAAATTACTCCAGCTGAAGAAAACTTCAGTTTTTCAGATTCTCCGTTTCTTCCTCACGAACAAGTGCTGGCTCTTTTACTCCTCTGGCCAAGTTTGGTAAGCAAAAGGAGTTCTGCTGCCAGAATGCAGCTTCAAATGCTGGCCTTCCTAATGAAGCAGCAACATCAATTCGTGGAGAACACATCAGCATGCAAAGGGGAAAGTTTTATTCAGCATAGCATAGACCCTTCTTTCATGTAAAGGGGAGCAGGTTTCATGCATTCAATTAATAAGCTTATTATTTCCCATGTGTTCCTTTGTGAAGGAGATATTTTCTTTCTTCAGCAACCTGCATTAACTAAAACTGACTATAAAAGAAATGTTTTCAAACCCAAGCTACAGTCTACAATAAATAATGATCACTTTCCTCTTTTCAAAGTCAAATCTTGGCCTGAAATCTATTTTGTTCCTAGTGTTCCTTTTAAAAAAGATGTTGGTGGTCCAGTTCCAATGCCAATACACACTGTAGCATGGGTAAATCTGATTTCAGCTGCTCCTGCAAAGACTGAACTGCATCTGCGCACCCACCCGTTTGTGAAGAAGAAATAAAAAAAGAATCTGAAGGCTTATGATTTAATTCTTCCACAGAAGTGTTTGAGAGCTTGTTATAATAAGGTCAGAAGAAAATATATGCAATTTCCCATCATTTGTCATGTTCACTCTCAGTAAGTAGACTTTGATTCGCTATAACTGAAAACTTTCAAAAGCCATCATTATAAGCATGAAAAGCAACACACAGACAAAGGATGTTCTCATAGCTACTCTCCTTAGGAGGGTCAAGAGCTTAACAGCATTTTTACTCATTTTTGAATGAACAAACTGTTATTTTTTATTTCACAGTTATGGGAAAAATAAGTTCTTACAACGAGAAATATCTTTTAGTCCAGCCCATAGATTAGATAACAGATTCAAAAGCTAATCCACAACCAGATTCTAATTTAGGAAATAAAAGCAGCTCTGCTCTATGACATTACAGTGTCAGAACTGCAGAAACCACTGTGGCAGTTTCATCAGTTCCCATCTAGGAGAATAAATGGTGAATCTTGACCCTTCCCATCCACCCACCACAAGACTATCCTTAAAAGCACTATACATTAAGTCCTACAGAGAAAAACGTTTTAGCTGAGCTGTTCTCTTCTTCAGTAATCATTTATCAAACCCTGCAAGTATGGAAATGTCTGCATTCCTGCCAGGAACCGACTGTAAAAATCACAATCTTTCCATAACCCAAACCACGAGCAGGTAGAGCAGAACATTCCCAACAAGAGCGAGCTGGCACACAGTCCCTCCTGAAAATAAGCACAACTCTTGTGGCCCACAGAAATTTCCATTTCAATTGCAATGCTGGTGACCAGGGAGAACTACAGTTGGCAGGAAGGGACTGGCCGAGCCACCAGCCTGGGGTGGGCATGGCCTCCACCCACAGGATAGCTGAAGCTTTCTCTTCTCTCTTCTTTTCTGGACCACAAAAAAACCTCACAAAATTTACTTTTTCAAAGCAGAGACTGCCAGATAGAGAAATTTTGTACAACCTGAGAAAAGCCTGAATAGGGAACATTTTGCTTTGCTGAGGATAAAACCTCAGAATCATAGCTGGAACCATAGTTGGAAGAGACCTTAAAGATCATCTCCCTGCCACAGGCAGGGACACCTTCCACTAGACCAGGTTGCTCAGGACCCTTTCTAACCAAGCAGAATTGTTTCCTTCAACTTCCGCCCACTGATTTTCCCTTTAACGGCGATTAAATTTACTGTAACACAGCACAAAAATTACCTTTACTCTGTGATGTTTTTCTTCCCTTCCGTCATATCTACTTCTTCAACCCCAGTGTTGTAAACTCTGCAATTGCAACAGCAGTTCCACGCAGTCATAGAAACGTGTTCTGCCTCTGAAAACCCTCACCAAAGCCCATGGATATGTCAGAAACTCAACTTCCACGTTTCTGTAAAGCTGCCTCCACTCACACAGAGCTCCAGCACATGGAACAACAGTTCTGCTGTTGGCTGATTCACTTAGCCAAGACTCAGCATTTTTTGCTGAGGTGAGGGGAAATAAAACTGGAGCACCAGCAGCTCCTTTTCTCATTGTCTCGCCATAACCAACTAAGACATTTGAATTCCTTGTTGTTTTTGTTTAGTTACTGTAAAATTCAAAATGCTGTCGACATGAATGCCTAAGAAAGGTTGGAGGGACCTCTGTTGACCACATACCAGTTAAATGATTATAAAAATAATGAAACCAAGTTTACTGTGCCATTCAAAACAAGTTGCATTCTCCATTTAATACTAGACAAATACCATTCTTGTTCATTCTTCTCCATTTCCTTCTCACTATTTGTACAGTCTAATCCCCCAAGACTTCTCATAACAGACTTATTCAAAAGCATTAATGAATTCCAGGCAGAAAGCTGTTATGGAGTCTTTCATCAGATTTTACACTTAGCTGGAGTGGACAATATGTACAGTTAGCAGCCTTGGTCTGACACATCTCTCCTGCAGGTTATACGAAATAGGGACCATGAAAATCAGAACTGCAGTCAGGAAATACTGTCCATTTAAATCAACACCAACTGACAGACAAATATTACGATTTATGGTGGGGGTCTTCTCCCTTTCAGTTCTCTGCTGCCAGTCACAGACTCTTCAGATATATTTGGTTATGGACGAGGAACAGGCAAAAGGCTCAGCAGAGAGGCCACACATGGAAGGGCCCAGGAAGGCTGAATGAGGCTCCTACCCAAGGACAAGGGGCTTCTCCAGATGTGGTAGAAACATGCAGGCACTTGGGGAAGTCTGGGATGTAGCACCACTGCTCTTTGCTTTCCCATGATTTAACAGGGAACCTTCGTTTCTATGGCTGTTTTTCTGGCACACTTCACCCAGCAATAAATTTATGAGAAACTGTAAATATTTATTTTAAAAGGAAACATGTAGGCACTGCAAAGGCCATGAAATGCTGGACCAGCTCTTCAGCTGGTATAAATTAACATGGTTCCACCACCTCCAACGCAGCCATGCAGATGTACACTGGGCAAGAAGCTGCTCCTCAAGGTCAAATTTGACATCAAAGCTCAGGATTTTTATCCTCATGAACTGTACTATTAAGAATATGTCACTGGCTAATATTTTTAGGGGTTTTTTTCCCCCCTAAAGCTTTATTTAAATATATTTTTTGCTTGTTTTTTATATTCCTAAAGCTTATATCAACTCTGTCAAAGTCTTGTGGTCTTGTAAAGCTTCATTTCAGCCATGATTAAGCCTTCAGCCAGCCTTTGTCTGGGTAGAAGAGGACACATTTTCAAATGCCAGATTCAGCCAGCTGAACAGTTGTAAAATTAGGCACAAATATGATTCACTGCATACTCATATCTTGTCCTATAAACATGCCACGCTGCTTGCAATTTCCTGACAGCCTTTAAGCTGTTTGATGGGCACGCACCCAACATAAATATGTCACTGAGGATTCACTAACATGAGCCAATCTTTCAAAAGTGTGTTTGATTAGAAAAGTGAAAGGGTGCAAACACTACCCCAGGATATATGAGCATCTCAGCTGGCCAAAGATGAGCATTTTGTTTGACACTAATGACTCTCATGAGAGTCACCTCCTGACACGAGGCAGGAGCCTTATGTCTGGGGAATTCTTCTGCACTAATACATCTGGAGAAATAAACTTGAGTCAGTAAGGTTTCATTCACTGAGGTTGAAGGAAGAGGTGTGTGCTGAGAAAGGAGAAACCAAATGCCTAAATTTAAGGTCCAGCCACCAGCTATGCAACTGCACTGCAGCAAAAGGAGCTGCAGCAGAATGCATCTGCACACCCCACAGCGTGGAACCAAGGGAGAACAAACGTCACTCAGAAATGCTTTAGGCGTATCACACGTGGAATCAGAGCTTTGGAGAATCATAGAATAAAAGACAAAGAAATTAACCACTCCTTCCTGCTCAGCAGCAAAGTAAGGCATCAGGTGGAGTGCTGTGTCCAGCTCCAGCAGCCCTCTAAAAGGGACTCACAGCCTGGAAAGGGGCCAGTAGAGACCATCAAGGCATTAAGAGATTTATCACATTAAAGAGATTTATCACAGGGAACCTATAAGAAAAAGGATGGAGCAGTAAAGATTGCTTAGTCTAGAAGAGAAAAGGCTGAAGGAGACATTTCAAGCCTTCAAATACATGAACACTGTTATAAACAGGGCAGAGATCAAGGAAGAGCAAAAATATGACTTATTTTTAGCCACACAGAATGGCTTTATATGTATATTTTTAATAGCTACTTTTAACACCAAATGGATACTGGAAATGACACAATTTAAGGGATTGTCAAGTCCCTGTCATGAGACATTTCAGAACAGACTTGTGAACACCTCTCAGGTATAGGTGTTTTCTACATTGGCACAGTTTATTTTCCTTCAGAGCTGCAGCAGACTCCCCATGTTATTTATAAATGCAATTCTACAAATATATAGTGTAAGATGCAAACTTGTTAAAATTTTAAACACAGTTCTTTAAACAGAGTTAAAACCAGGAGCCACATCTGCACTGCAAAGTTATGACTCAACAAAAGAAAGTACCAGGTTCCTCAGCACATCTGTCAGATTACCTCACAGTCCTTCCTTTCTCTCTGTGGTTTTGTTTTTGCTCTTGCAACATCAAATTTGTGATCACTGTACTGCATTCAAGGCAAAACAAATCACCCTGAGCATGTGGTAAATATCTTCAATGTATATTGTATTTAGAAAACTGGATAGGATTATTCCAGCATCTGCTTTTGGTAGTGCACACAGCAGAACAATAGAAAACACCAACTACCCTGGGAATTGATTCACTGACACAAATTCCGTAAATTTGTTTTACATCTGACTGACTTACAGGCAAAACCCCTGGTCAACAAAACCAGAGCATCTCTTGAATGCCAGCACAGAGGCAGCACCCTAAACACTAAGCAGAATATGATGCTTGCCTTATGTCTGACCCAAATGAAACACTGTTACATTTTTACAGGGTGGGATGACAGAAATTTAAGTAATTATCATATTTTCACACATGAAAGACATGTGAGATAACCACATTTATTTCCTAGTGAAAATATGAAAGTGTGGGCAAACTGGTTTCATATTTTATGGACTTATGCCTTTTTAAAAAAATGTAACAGCTTTTCCACTCTTGCAATCCTTTTAATTTTAGTGAATTTTGCACACTCATATTGAATCATTGTTTCAAAGTAAATGTTAGATTCATTCAACATTAGATCCATTTCTTAAGAAATTATTAGATTCACTTGTAAAGAAAGAGAAACCTAAAAATAATACTGAACCCAAGATGGATATAGAACAGGAGTGAAAGTAACTGTTTCAAAAAGTCAAAGAAAGGAATTTTTTTCCTAAGCCTATAAGAGCACAATTTTCAGTCATGAAGAAAGTTATAGCTACCTAAAATGTTTAAATAAATAAATATTATTTAACTTACTGTTATCTGTTGCGTGAACCAACTGTTCCACTCTGTAAAATCACTTCCCAGCTTTCTGACATCCATATACTGTTCACCCATAAGCACAGGGATCTTTCAGTCTCAGGAACTCAACTTATTTTTGCTAGTCTCAAGTGAATTGTTAATATCTTTCTGCTGGTCCTGGTTTCCAAAACTTTGTTCACTCCACCTCTCCCCCAGCCTTCCCAGCAGCCTTGCAGAGCTGGGCCCAGCACCAGTGGCACAGCTAAAAACAGGTTCAGTGATGACCTGGCAGCTTGTACCAAAAGGGTCAGTGCCTTTTCAGTGTCAACTTTAGTGCAGGAGAGTCCTCAGCTGGAAATCCTCAGCCTGTAGAGAACACGGGTTGAGACACCAGGCTTAATATTTCACATTTATGTTCCACCAGTGTGCCACTGGATCCTGCAGGGACTCACACAGCAGGGAGCACTCTAAAAACTGTGGGGGTTTGTATGAACTCTCTCTTCTACAGGACATCAAGCACCTGAACACTTCAGCACTAGCCAGTCTTTGATTAGTAAAAGATGTAATTCAAAATATAAGACTTATTGTAACAACATGTAGTAACAGAATCACGGGACAGGAGAATGGCTTGGGTTGGAAGGGACCTGAAAGCTCATCCAGTTCCAATCCCTGGCCATAGGCAGGGACACCTCCCACCACACCAGTTTGCTCCAAGGTCCACCCAGCCTGGCCCTGAACACTTCCAGGGATGGGGCAGACACAGGAAAACCTGTGCCAGGGTCTCACCACCCACACAGTAACAAATTTCTTCCTAACATCTAACCTAAACCTACGCTCTGTCAGTGTAAAGTCATTCCCCCATGCCCTGTCACAAGCTGCCCTTGTCAAACAGCCCTTTGTAAAAAGAGTCTGTTCAGCCATCCCAGGGACCTTTATCCAGCACTAGGTCAGCTGGCTTCATGCCACAGGAACTGCATCCAGCATCCCAGCTCCCTGCTGCAACTGTCCTGATAACCATCCCTGCACCTGAAGCCATAAAAAGCCTTCTCTTTCCTATTCAGGCTGACTACTACTATAAATGGGTAGAAGAAAATTTTAAATGCTCTAAGACAAATTTCTATCGTGCTTTCTAAGTCTCAGAGCTCTTTTTTCACCAATTTTGGTTTTTTTTCGTTCATACACTATTAGTGGGCACGAAGGCAAAAGCCTGGGTTTTGTCTCTCTTTATAATTAATAATTTATTTGGAGTGGAAAAACTGCATGAGGTTAAACAGAACATTTCCAGCAAGGAAGTTTGTGCAATGCCACTTGACTATCCTGTACTTGGTACAGGAGCCAAACCCAATCATTCAGAACGCCAAATATTTAATCTAATTTTACACAAAGCTACAAAAGAGGACTTGTCCTCCATTTTAATGTGCTTAAATGGAAGATTTTTCATTCAGGAAAACTTTCCAGATCATCTACGTTCATCTTAAGGACAACAGGGGTCAGTAATTACTGAGCCAAACTGGAACCTCTGTCTGAACATCAGCTCTGGGCAAATATTACATTTTGACTCCTTATGTCTGATTTAATCTCTCCCCATGGCTAAACATCCTCATTCTTAAAATTTCTATCCAATCTGAGGTCTCAATTGGGCTAATATCAAATTCCTGAGAAATGGATAACCACACACTATCTGTTGAGATAAGGAAGAATTGTTATCACTATAGATATCACTACAGGTATCTTGTAGGTAATAAGGGAACCGTACAACCTTTCCTTCAGACAAAGAACATTAATTAACCCTTTAAGTACCAAACTGCAAAGGAGATTTTTCCAAAGCTCTATTAATGCAGAGCTTTCTGTTTTATCAGCATCCCTCTGTTTCAGAGCCCATTTGAATACTACTGAATATCTCAGCCTTCAAGACATTACCCACAAGAACTCTGAGTTTTGATCTCCTTATGCACATTTCTCACCTTGATCCGTATGAAGATGAGAGCACTTCTTCTCAATTAAAATAAAGTAGCCTTTTTAAATTGAATCTGAGGGTTTGACATAATCCAAATCTGCCATTTCTAAATGACCTTAAGCAATGCTGAGTTCAAGACAAGCTCAGTATCACACAGAACCAAACCACGAGAGTGTACTGTCATGTACTTTTATATCGATACAGGACTGAATATGAAACATTTTCATCATCAGGAGTAGAAATTCCAATGGCTCAGATCCAGATTCAGGATTTTCTACTCTTTAACAAGAGGGCATTTAGAGAAATAAACATGGATTTCCTGGTAAAGTTGACACGAAGATACTGATTTAACTCTGAAGAGCCTTTCCTGCTACAGCTCTCACAAGACCTGCCATGGCCTCTTGAACTGTGCCCTTGAACTTGATGCCCTGCCCTCCTGAACCTGATAAATATAACTGCCTACATATAAAGTGCACACATTTTTAGCACACATGTGGCATGTGTAACCATACACCAGCTTGCTCACTGGAGGAGGGGTGATGCTTCCCTGCTAATATTTTACTAAGGGCAGCCAGTCCTATTTTGATAACACCAAGTTAAAATTTAGGAGGAAAGAAATTCCTTAACTGTCCCTCAAAACGCCTTCAGCATCCCTTCCTATTTCAGCAGTTTACACTTAAGAGAAGTTTTAAAAGGAAAAAATATTTGAAAGTATCAAAATGTGGTAACACTCTAGGTCACAAGAACCCTCTGGAGATAATCCTTCCAACCTTCAGCTGAAAGCAGAGCCTGAGATGAGGTTATCCAGGTCCCTGTCAAGGCAAGTCCTGAATACCTCCAGCAAGTGAAATCCCACCCCTCCTCTGGACAAACTTCTCCAATGTTTTATTCTTCTCATAGTGAAGAATTGTATTCCTATATCCAGACAGGATGTCCCCTACAGGAATGTGTGCCCCTTGAACTGTCACCAGACATCCTTGTGATGTCACATATTAAAAGGCAGTTATTAGATATACACAATGTTCCATGTTAAAAGGGTTTACCCCAAATTTGAAAGAAATTAAATAGAAGGAGCAGGAGAGGAATCCACACTTTTCTTACTCTCCTGCCCATATGGTGTATCCATACTTAAAAAAGGTGAGATGTGCAGAGCCAAATTTAGCACTGAATTGGCAGGATCTGGTTTGAGAACCCTCTCATTAGACTTGTATCCAGTAAGTTTGCAAGAACACTGCTATAAAAACAGTCATTTATTTCACCTCAGTGTCTGAATCTGTATGTATGTATTCTTGGGTTTTTCCCTTTTTCTAATACTATCTGTTTAAGAGAAACCTGCTATCAACCTGCCTTCTTTAGAAATCTGAGTAATAAACATTTCCTTTGATCTGAAGTGGAAATGGGCAAAGTCTGAAAATGCTTTTTTTTCTACTGATATTTTACCTAACATTCAATCCACAGGAAAAGCATCATTTTTCCCACAGACTTCTACTGCCCTCTGTAGGATTATTTCTAATAAAATATTAGGAACAAAGTAAAAGAAAAAAAATACAAAGCAAGCATGTAAGCCTGTCACAGTACTGCATCACATCATCAACATGGCAGAGGTGGCTTTTTAAGCTGATGTCTCCTACAGCTTCATAACTTCACTGATTTTATAGGCTTGACACAAGAAATAAGCAGAATGTTCCCAGACAACACCATCAGACTTTTGAGAATGCAGAATGCAAACTGAGTGCCTGAAGAACAGTGAGGACAGGGGATATTTGAGGGTGCTCATAGCTAGTCAGAAATCCCCACAGTTTGCAGAATTGCAGGCTGCTTTCAGAGCACGGCTCAGGAGACTCTCTACTGCATGCAAGCAAAACACTGACACAAACTCATGAGAAAATCCACTGCATCAAAGCCTTTACTGGAGTTGTACCTTTCAATATATCGAAGTTTCATTCTTGATACTGCCTAGGACACAGTTCTGCTCCTCCTTGCTATGGATAAAAAGTAGATTTATGTATTCTAAACTGCATGTGCAAATCAAATTTTGGCTCTATTTTATCTGGTGATCCTAATTAGACAATTAGAAGGACATGATAACGTGGAGCCTCAAGGTAACTGCTAACTAATAACTGCACACAGGCACAGAGATGCAACATTCATTTGCCTCTCTACATGCCTTAGAAAAGTTTTTGGTAATTTAGATGAGTTCAGTAGTGACCATGGAAAGTGTCTGATGCCTTCCATGCCATAGCAGACTTGTGGTGTTCAAGGCCATTAAAGGACAAGGAAGTAAGCCAAAGCTATTCTTACAAAAGCAGGGACTAAGTAACTCTGACAATTCAGAAGACAGCTAAAAGGCTCCAGTTGTATGAAGGGATTAGGATGACACATAAAAACCAAAAACCATAAGCCCGAGCGGCTCATTTCCCCACTGAACAAAAATGTAATTAAGACTTTAATGGCATTTTTCTTTAGAAAAAGCCTGCAACACCAATTACACACATAAAAATACCCTGTCTAGAATGTAACTGCAATTATAAATGTCTAATCACAGTGACAATAAATAAAAAACCATAACTACAGCGTGTTACCACTTTATGATGTGAGGAATGAGGGTCCTGAAATTCCTGTGAGTTTGGGTAAATTCCCTATAAAAAGTGAATTTTGCATACAGAGGGGCTAACTCCAAAAAGCAAGTTAAAGCCATTAGGCCCTCCAAGAAAGTGCCCACAGGACTGACCTAGGTGTCTAAGTGATCCTTACTAGAGAACACTTATCTCTGTATCTCCACAGTGGTGTCAGACAGCATGTGGAGACTGATAGAAAACAAAAATACTGGGGACACAAGGCCAGCTGTGGGGAAGAGAGACTTGCATCTCTTTACACGTTCCTTTGCTTTGTGTGCACCTCACATCAAACATGAGCATCCATCCAAGAATCTCTTATTTCTCTGCAATGGTGCAATCATTGTCGATATTACACAAATCCTTTCCTCAAGACTTCTAAAAACCCAGTGGTCTCATCAGTAACTGATTTATAGAATCTTTTGAAAAATCTAGGTTATTTATTTCCCAGTAGCTGGCCGTTCTTCCATGCTCCATTTGCTGTCCTTTTCCTTTCTGATGCATTCCGTTTCAATTAATGCACTTTCATCGCCACAAGACACAGACGATTGACTAACAAGGCAATTTGCATTTGGAGGGAAAGGTCACAGATTAATAAAAGCTAAAAATTACAACCTACTTTTTGTAAGAAATGATTCAAACATAAGAAAGTGAAGGCCACCTTCTATCACAAAGTGACTAGTCATGCCAAAAGAGGCTGATTTTTCTTTCTCCCATTTCCTTCCTCAAAAACACACAACGGAGCAGGTACTGGGTAAAGAGATGCAAACGTACTAAGCCTGGCACACAGCACAGTCATGTGAGTCTCACTTTCTTAGGTAAAACACAGGATATGGGTCAGAAAATGTGAATTGCCCTAGCACTTTGACAATAAACTTTGCCTGGCAATGTTACAATTAACTTCAAAACAAGCCAAAAAGTTGTCAGACCAATTGCTTTTGTTTCTCATGGATGCAGACCAACTTTGTGTCATGATTATACTTTTAAGAAAAGTTCAAGTTCAACTTTACATAAGCCTTTTTTTTTTTTTTTTAAGACCATAACTTATGACTGGAAATTTTGACCAGAGCAAAATTCTGCGTAGTTAATGCAACTTATGTAGATTGTCAGCCTAAAAACCATCCTTGTTTCCTTTAGTCATTTGTAACATTCATAGGAAGCAGCTCATCTCATGTGCTTCTTCAGCAACCAGTTCATCTTCCTCAGGAGATGAATTACAGTGAGAGATGAGGGTTCTCAAACTGACTAAAAGCAGTTGATATTTAAGTTACTCAGTAGACAAATTATTGTTATTTCTCTGTATGTATGAGGACTTTTTTCTTTTTTTTTCTTTTTTGAAGACTAAAACCAATACTTTACTTTCCTTATTTAGTAATCTCGGTAAACTGAGAAAAAGCTAAAATCCATGGAAGTCCTCTCCTCCATGCAGCATAACATCACACAGCCCATAAGAAGTAGGGATTATACAACCTATTCTTCAAGACAAGACAAATCCCACTCCGCCTCTCCCCAGTCTGGTACTTACAGGACATGAACAGAGGAGTATTCACAAGAAGGACAAAGAAAGAGACTGGGGAGATATCACACAGAAAAACAAGGTTTCTGCTGCTCCCACTAAAACCTGTTAGCTTGTTCTTTGAACTGAAAGCCAGACCCAGTTCAGATTTAGAGATAGCTATTACACACTGATGTTACTGTTAAATCAAAACTGTTCACACACTGTACCTTCTAAAAGAGTAAGTGTGGATTTACCAAGGTAGAGTATTGCTAAATTGTTAGCATATTATGCTAATACATTAATTTGTAATACAATTATAATAATTATATTATACAGAGGTGAATTTAATTTTTCTCTTGTACAAAATCTGATCAGGGTGTTTCAGAATATCCCTGGAAGGTGCTGAGGATTCTCCACTGCCACAACTTTTTTGGGGTAACATTCCGAAATCTCCCAACACGCAGTCCTAGGAGAACAATTTCTAGAGAAGGAAGCCCAGAGTTTCCTGGAAAGAAGCAAGCATGAGAAGCACAGACAAGCTGACCCAGACCAGTGCTTTTCCCTGGAGCAAAATGCTCATTACAGTTATTAGAACTTATGCACGGCCAGTGAGGAGACTTGAGCCCGAAGGTTGCGACTGCCAAGTCAGTGCAAGGAGCCTGTGCTGAAGTGCAGGGCTGGCCCATCTTTGTCAGCAAAATGACTCTGAGAATCTGGAATTCGCCCCCAGCCGGCAATCTGACCGTACCAGACTGGAGAGACACGCTCAGCTCTCACCAGCCACATCCCCACTGGTCTGTGTGGCACCACTGAGCTCAGAGCTACCAACTCAAGCTAATGAATGCTGTCAGATCATTAAACCAGTGAATGGACACACGGCAGTAAATGGCATTCAAAAAAGCTGAGCTTCACACACTGCACTGCTCTGAGTGTTTCTGATGCCCTGCCACAGACATCATCTCACTGCAACGTTTATAAAATGAAACATGCTCCTGCCTTCAAACACAACACTAGATGATTCCTGAAATTAGACTGAAATTGTTTAATTTTTGTATCTTAGAGGATCTTCCACAACAGTGATGGAAATGAAAGCAAATGCTACTATGTATCAGAGAAAAACTTGGGAGGAATCTTTAGTGGTCATTTTTCATTCTTGTCAAACTACTCATCAAAATGTCTTATTTTATGATTAATTCACTCCCCCTTATCTGTGCTTGAAGCAAAATGAAAAAACATGGTTCACCGGTGCCAGGACTTTTTAAAATTATTTTTTGGATGTACCTTCAGGCCAGCAAGTCACAACTTCCTTATTGAAGAAGGACTATACTTTTTTCCAAAAGAAGCTCCAGCTGGCTTTTGGATTGCAGATGTCATGTTTACAATGTACAGCTTTGAGACAGTCCTACAACTTCTGCAGATGAATAGAAAATCCAATTTCCTCCAAACTGAAGCCACTATGAAGAAAAACCCAAAATATTAAGTGCTTACCTTTGTCATTGCTGCTGGCAGGGGTTGGAAGGGGAAGTCCAGGCTTAGATTTGTCGTAGTTGTTAAAGCTCTGGCTGCGTCGGTTGTTGGCACTGATGGAACCACGAGCTTTGGCCTCGCTGCCCGCAGCGGACACTCTCGTGGTGGGACCTGGAAGTCTGATGGGAGAATTACAGCATGGTTAAACACAGGTGGAAAGCACTCTGGGGAAGAAACTATGGGATACCATGCAGAAGCTGAAAATAAAAGGATCAACAGCACAAGTACAGACTCGTAAGGGTTTTTCTACTTTGGTAAGGACAAATCAAAGAATCATCTCAGGTTAAAAGTGTACGCCAAACAAGCTACAGTCTGAATTGTTTTGCACCAGGAAAAAAGCCCTCAGACAAAATTGGCAGTCACCTGCCATAAATGTGGTGAATCAGAAATAGTTACAGGTGAATTCAGTGGAGCAATACCACTGGCAAAAGGCTAAGTGAGGCACTAATGCTCTTAAACCAGACTGCCGGACACTTCGTCACATGCCGCCCACATAAGGGCTACTCTTGTTTCAGAAATAACAATGAGATGGAATGTAGCTGCCTTTTGCCTTGTAGAGAAGCATATCACATCTCTGCCCTGGCAGCTACAAAGCTCAGCAGCCAAACCCAGCAAAACTTTAACTTGGTTTAAATATTTGAGCCTATATAAATCACACAAAGCTTCAGTGCCCTCTCCTTGAGTAACCACAGTATCAGTGAGCTGGTATAAGCCTCTGGTTTAAACTGGGCAACTGTCTCCTCCAGCATTTTCTTACCATAGACTGTATTTACCAGATTTAGCTGATTAACTAGGAAAAAAAGTGTAGTTATTTTGGAGAAAGTACACAAGCTTTTATGCTTTTCTGGCAAAAAGGAACTGTAAGACTTCTCTAAAAAGCCCGACAGAATCAGGAAAGCCACTGGCATCACATCTCAGAACACTTCAAAGCCAATGTTCACACACAGATCTTTTTAAAGATTCTTTATGTAAAACACAAAAATCAGTTTAAATAACTTGTGTCAATAATAAGGTAAAAGGAAGAAGTGCCAGTTGTCAGAGAGAGTGGGGATGCAACTAACCAAATCACCACTGTGCCTCTGAGAAAAGGAAAAGAAGCCAGGAGGGAACCTGGCAGGGCTTCCTAAATATACTGACTTCTCCAAGACTAGTGAAGAAGTAGAAAATATGAAAAAACAACCATGAAGAAAAAGCCAAAATGTCAGCAGCTGCATGCACATGCTTTCAAAGCTCAGAAGAGTCTAAGACATGAGGGCATCACTCAAATACAAACCCAAAAACTAATTTACAAACTCAAACCACCATTCAGCACAGCACATCATGGTTCTGAGGTTGATTTTTAGACAAGTCTCTCAAATTATCCAGCTTTTTCCAGCACTGGGGAGTGCTAAAAAGTTGTCCATACTCATCATTGCAGCAAGGGATCCATGAGAAAACCCCAGAGAGGTTTCATCCACTGTAGAGGAGACCACAGGGGAAGAAGCTGAGGGCACCCAGTGACAAATAAAACTGTTTGAGGACTTGAAAGTCACCCAAGACAAGGAAGTTCATGAAAAGTTCCTTTTGTTTGACAGGAAATGAGCTGGGTTTTCTACAAGGTACCTCAGGTCAAAGTTTTCACCCAGTTTTGAAACACTGAGTATGGGGCACCCACTCCAGGATGGCTTCAAGGGCCCCAGTATGGGAGGGGAGTTTTCCAGTGGTAGGGAAGGGGACAATCTTCCTGTGCTGATGGATAAGAAAAGGCTCCTCACACATATCCACACAGGTTTTGCAAAGCTGTCACATTTTAAAGTAAATAAAGCTCCTCAAACCATGTGACCACTTCAGAAGTGACAAGTTTTCCATCTGAGTCAGTATTGTCACTGCCAATAAAAACACACCAATAATGAAAAACCTACGTGCTAGCAACACTCCTGAAGATATCCTTTCTCTTAGACTTTCCCCCCACTCCTGCCACTGCAGTTTAACTAAGTGGTTTTAAACCCCTGCTTTTGCTGTTAGGTCAAGATACTGCACAGCAGTGCCTATGAAATCTAAGGAAAAAAATCAGGTTCAGGGAGACAATTCTGGGTTCTTGCTGCTTAGAGAGGAGGTACTGAGCTTGGAGAACACTCTTTTACTATTCCTCAGCACCTCTGCTCAGCAAATATGAGCTGTCAAGCCATAATTATGATCAAGGAAGAACGTGAAAAGGAAACATGGAACTTTTAAACAGGGATTATTCTGCAGAGCTTCACTGTTACCATAAAAGAAATAAGATGCGGGAAATAAATCCAAATTATACAGCAGAAAAAACAATCTATACAAACTGAATAAAGATCATAAACTATAGTTCACAAGCTTACCAAAAATGGAATGGTATAACTTACCAATGTGTAACTATATTCTAGTCAAACATTTGAATATATTGTAATAGTAATATAAACAAGATTAAGAACCAGATTAATAACCACAGCAACCCTTACGATCACTGAGATGAGATGGTCAGATGAGCTGGCATGCAAGTCATGCTGGGATCCAGGGAAAAAATGGACTAAAATACCTATGAAACTCTTGCAGGGAGATTACAAGTGCTGAGTGTGGGAGCACTGGGGAGGGCAGGGGCTCTGATGAGCCAGAGCCCCACGGTGCTGGTGGGGCTCACAGGGTGCAGGTGATACTCTCCTCTCTAGCTGAGATACTGGTCTGATGCAGCTTGGATGGGGGATGGAGCTGGATGATCTTTAAGGTCACTCTCAACCCAAAACATTCTATGTTTCTATGATTTCAGTATTACAGATCAAAATGTAATTGATACAGCAGGGAAAGAACTCCCAGAACCATGTTTTGTTCTCAAAAGCAAAAGCTCCTAAGAACAAGAAAATCAAGTTATTTCCCTGTGGGCCAAAATGCATTCCACACCTCAAAAAAAAAAGAGAAAAAATTAAATCCATCTAAAACTTTCACATTTCAGCTGTTTGTAAAGGCCTAGTTACAAACTATTTTCAACAAGAACCCTAAACATGCACCCAGAAATATTGCAAAAGGATTATTCATGCTTTGCAGAAGATGAAGAAATGCTAACCTAGAAGACCTTTTCTGACCAAGAGTGAATCGGATGATTTTGCTTTGAGATGAGTCCCTGGGAGATGCACTGTGACAGGAAAGAAAAAGCGGAAGAGAACATTGAACAAAGTAATTTTTTTTTTTTTTAAGCCACCAAACTTAGTAACTGGTTTTAGGGAGAAAAGGGTTTTTTTATTTATTTCACAGGAATATAAATCTTCTTGCCCAAGTATGACTTCAGGTCAAAACTACTACAATCTGAAATCAATTAATTTTTACAGAGCAATGAACATGCAAATCTGCATGCAACCCCCAATTCTATTCCTCTTTTCCTTCTCAATCCTTTATTATATGTTTTTTCTGTAGAATCTGAGCAATTTGACTTTCATTCATACTAAGAATACATGATACTGAAGATCTTCAGGATATATATATTCTAATTATTTGAAAGCCAGCCAAATATACACAATGGACTGAAAATATCAAAACAATGTTCAGCATCTCAGCATGTTTTTGACAGAAAAGTTGCAGAAATCTCTTCAAACACATCTTTATTTTAATCATTTCCTGCACAAGATTATACATGCTGTAGCAACACTATGTTTTTCAATCATACAAAACTATTGTTTACACCCAAATGAGCATAACTTGTGAAGGAAGACATAAAAGCCAAACCCAAATAACCTCTGAGCAGTGTCACTTGGAAGCCTTCAGTTAAACTGTTTATATCCCTCATGAGGCAGCACTTAAGCCAGTGTTCACCTCAACGTGTGTTAACACAAACAAGCCTCAATCTGAGATATGTAAAAACAAAAAAGCCTTCCTACTTTAGTAATTGTGCAAATATGGTTTCTGCTTTTAATTCTGCTTCTTATCCCCCGGTAAACCCTCCCTGGTTTAGCAGGGGAAGGGTCAGACCAGTAGAAGGCTGCACATGCATTTACTGTGGTACTGCCTCAGAAACGGCTTTTATTCCAATACGGACAGAGCACTCCTAGTATTAAAGACATTCAAGGAACAAAACTCCTTTCTATTCATCTGTACTCTGATCTAGGAGTGCCAACAAACACCAACTATGAGAATTATTTTTCATGTAGAGCCAGCAGCATATTATTTTTGACCAAAAAGTCTAGATTTGATTTTGATTGCTGCCAAGCGTTAACGAGCTCTATTTCTTTTACCCCTGTCAGAGTAACCCTTCCATTTCTTAGTGGGGACTGAAACTCTTGTAATCTGAGAACTGAAGTTGGTTTTCATATGCCTAAAATGTATGTTTTCTAATGTGCATGCTTTGTGAGTAGAAAGAAGCAAAAGGAATAGTGAGAAAAACATCCTTTTAAAATGCTGTGGCTATTCGGTCCAGCAGGGATGCTACACCCATTGGACTGCAGATTTCCAGCACTGAGAACCTATTTAAACACACGTTTTGATTTCCAAAGGTGTGAAGTCGACTGCTACCCAGCATTTCATTCCCAACACACTTTATTCCAGAGCAGAACTAAAGAAAGGAGTTTCTTTGCCTTTTTAAGACCTTCAATGAGAAGCAAAAAAAAAAAAAAAAAGAGATAAATAATGTAAAAAACGCCCCAAATTCAGGAGATTTTCCCACCTGGACTGCATTTCTGGTTGTGCTTTGAGCTGATGCTGCACAGCCTGTGGGGGCTGCTGGCACGGAGTCTGGAGCGGAGCTGGCACCTGCTGCTGCGGGACCCCCAGCTGGCACTGGGGCCCTGCTTGCTGGGACGGATGGTGGTGGGGCTGCTGCTGCTGCTGCTGCTTGTATCGAGACAGGCTGAAGAAGAGGCCCAGGATGGCCTTCAGATTCCCATTCCTGATTTCTGTAAGGCAAAGTTTGAGAAGTCACTCGTCAGCCATCAGCGGGTTCCTTCTCTCCGACAGTGCAGCAGGTCAGCCACTGCACCCCCAGAACACTGTCTGAACTGAGTTCCTTTGGGATATCCTCTAGGATAAGCTTCTTTCTGCACATCTAATTGGCATTACAGTTGATTGCCAGTGAGCACCAACAACAAGTAAATAACTAATTTCTCCCCTGCGGTGACTGAGCAATATATCACATTTCTGCTGCAGTCTGTGTTAATGCCAGTGTGCTTAAAAAGCAAGTCCCTGTAAATCTTTCCTTTAATCTAAAGTAGCTAAAAACCCCAAAAGAGAGCCCCCACAACAACAACTGTATTAAGGAGAACACAATGTAAATGATTTCTCAGTCCTAAACTTGCACAAGGAGGAAACTTCTCTGCTCTTATACACATTTCTGGAGTATCCTCAAAGTATAATCTCAAAAGAGATTATATGAAGAAAATTTGATATAAATTTTGCACTAGAAAATACGGTTATTGGGTGACTCAGCTGTATTCAAACAGATCATTACCAGCTTTGACACTATCACAAGCCAGTAAGGGATGAACACCCAACGTACCTAAAGATAGCTTGATAGTGAATGTATAAACTTTTCAATTCTTAAATGCCATCCTGTTCTACTGTGCAATATCAAATGCAAAAATGTTAAAGCAAACAGAAAATCAAAGCAGAAGAGGTGGATCAGACCATGCACTTAACCATTGCATCATGATTAATACACAAAAGTGCAAATTCTTCCTTGCAGATAACCTTAATGTGCTGTGACTTAATTATTTAGCATGTTTAATTTCCTAAATTTAAAAAGTGAATTAAAAAAGCTACATCAACCAGCTGAACTTTTGCCAGTGTTGTACAGATCACTCGAACTAACAAAGCTCACTGTCACCCTGTGAGAATGAAAGAAGAAAAGGACACGTGGCGAGACAGTGGCCAAGCACAAAGGCAAGAACCACAATTTTAATTTCTGTTCCCAGTTCTGGCTGAAGGGTTGCTCTGAGTTTGTGATGGGCCCCACTCCATCCTTCACTCCCTCTCCCAGCAAGATTTCTGCTCATCTTTGCTGTATGAACAAGCTTCTGCTCCTAATCCTGAGCACTTTTCCCAGCAAGTCTGAGGTTCATGGTTTAAAGCTGTTGTTCTCCTTTCTGTAGCAGCTTCCAGCTTCGGTCTCCTTGTCTACCTGCACCTCAGTCTACTTTCCCCTCCCAGCCATTAATACAATTTACTTACTTTCTTAAATTCATCTCAGCCCATGCCCATGTCCTCAGAGAATATCAGAACTTCTCTAAGTGGCCCTGGTCATCATCCAGACTCAGGATATTCCTTTTCTCTCATACTTCTTGACTCAGTTTCCCTACCCATTTTTTCCTCCCTGCAGCCTGCCCCCCCCATCAGTGCTGTCTCCCACCACTTACCCATTCCCTTGTTTAAAGGATTATCATTCCCAGGGCCCTTCAGCAGACATTTTCAGTCTTCCTTTGTTTTCCTGGCCAGTTTTAGTCTCATCCTGATTCATGGGGTCCCAATTAATCCTGCCTGTTTCCCCTTTGCCCAGCCCATTCCTGCTCCCATGCAGTGCCATGCACAAACCCACCCTTCCCTCACTGCACCAGGCAGGTTCCTTCTCTAATCTGCAGGTTCTCTTCAATAATCTGCGTTTAGCTTGGGAGGACAGGGATGGAAGTAGACAATAAAGTAAAACAGACACAAAATACAGCAGAACTCAGAAAAAAAGGATTTCCTTATCTCCAGTAAAAAACTCAAATTACTCACAGGAACCGTAAGGAAAGTAGCATTTAATCACAGGTTGAAGCATAACTAAACAGACCCAGAGGCACTGGGAAGCTTAACTGCAAAAATACAGGCCAGAAGATAAAAGAAATTACCATGGGCCTGCTTGTTTTAATTTAGCAAAGCTGTATGCTACGGGAAACTGATTTCCATGCGAAGTGAGAGGCAATTATAACATCAACCCCTCTACGAACTGCTGCTTTCTATGGCTGCCTGTTTTCTGCTGTGTTTATTAGGAGAGCAACCTGCTTTTGACCAAATAAAGATAACCAAAAGAACACTTTGAATGAGTTAAAGCAGTCTCCTTCCCTCTGGACTTGAAGCAAAGCATTTTAAATCAGACTTTCAGAGGTACCTCTGTTTCTTTTATCTTAAAAACTGAGGTAATTCTGGCAGTTCTACCCTGCACTTCACACAAAAGGAGTATTTCAAAGAGTCCTTCAGCCTCACTGCACTCTGCACATCAGCAGAGTCTCAAATGCTTCCTGCTTCAAGCCCTCTCCAGTCCATGGTCAGCTCAAGTATTACACTGACTTAGATAAGGACAAGGATGTCACCCACCCATTCTAAACGTGGAGCCAAGAATTACTGTCCTGGATATTGGGAACAAACACTCCAGACACTTGAGAGGAAACTGGAATTTCGTTTTCACAGGAAACCCCATCAATCTACTCTCTGAAGATTTCCACCCTGGGATGTCTCTGTTGGTGCCTCTTTCCCCTACACCACTGCTCCATGATGTGTGCAGCTGATCATTATCCAGCTCATCTGTCACCCAGGAGAGGTGTAGCTGCTTATCTGTGACATCAGTTTGAGTTTCTACTGCACATTTATGTCCTTCACAATCTCGGCAGCAAGGAGATATTGTGTGAAGGAGAGCAAGCTTTGTTGGGCAGCTGCAATTCCAGGAGTCTACAACAAGTCCAAGAGCAGGGGTATGGAAAGAGTTCAAAGAATGGACAATAAAAATTTGCAGCAAGAAGTGAAAAGAGGTCTCCAGCTCTCCATAGCTTTCCTTAGCACCTACAAATGGGGATTTTAGATGTTTAAGGATCTTTGATAAGGGGATGCCTTTTTGCCTCCACATTTCTGAGGAAGGGGCCTGCTTCTAGCACAGCATGGTCATCATCAGTGATTGCAGATCCTCAGCATCTCCATGGCATAAATCCATAAAAACAGACTCTGTGTAAGTGGCACGCACATATCAAAGCAGGATTTTTCAACACTGGAAGGATATGACACATTCAGTCCCAAATTATTTCAACATTTAAGAGTCATCCAAATTCCAGTTTTGAATCATTAACTTCCCTCCACGGTGAAGCTGCCCTATTGAAAAAATACAAACCCAGGAGATTTCAGTGATTATTCCCGTTTGGAAGCAATCACAACCTTTTCCTTCCTCCTAGATGAGGATCTGCCAGTGAAGTAAATAAAGTTATTTGCAGCTGACCTAGCAGGTCTTGGCAACTTACACAGAAATGCTGGCTTGTTTGGTAACAACATTCCTTACTTTAAGTGATTCTGTCTTCCTCAATACAGTTTTAGAGCAACTAGAAAGAGAAATTTACTGTTTCATTCAAGTCTTTTAACTTATTTTATAAAAATATATTCATTCCCTCCCTCTGTCTAGCTGTAACTCTCTTCTTTCAATGTTAGTGGTGGAACCAGACAGTGTTCTCATTTATATGCTGGCAGCAAACGTTACTGGTCCCCTCTTAGCTTCCGTGTGATTTAATACACTAATTCCTAGATAGTGTAAAAGAAAGGGAGAAAACCCAAATCAGCCAGGCCATGGGATAACATGCATCCTGCTGGGCCTTACTTGTGACTTGGCAGGAGAGCCATGAGCATTAATCATGCTGTCCCTTCCCCAGTGGGAGCAACACCTCGCTGCCAACTCTGTACACCCAGGCAGTTTTCTCGTCACTGACCCACAATTTCACTTAGATTTTACCTTCTATCAAGACTAATGTGAAATGTATTTTTACAGTATTTCCATGCTAAGGTTGGCTTTTACAACTGACTCAGCTGCATTTCCTTTTTAATGACTCCCTGGCAAACAAGCTTTCTGCTGCTTGAAGTTTTATCTCATGCTTTCTTTTCTTGACATGAGAATCCTTCTGATTATAACTGAGCAACTGAGACACATAATGCTGGCAGTACTCAGGTGGAGAACAGTAAAGCCTCTCTTTGGAGGAAAATATTTGTTATTGCTCTTCTAACCCAGCCTAAGAATGCACCCAACATTCAGCCTCCTCTTCTACTAGTTGTGCTATATTCAGATTAGAACAATGCATTCTAAATATCTACTATTTTGCTGCAGCCTCCTCCTCCAAGCTAAGTTTGTGAAGAGACTCAGTCATCAAATGTAACTTTGAAGTCTCACCTGATGCCACACATTCAATTATTTGTTCTGTAAAGCACTGACGGAGATGTCATATTCAGCTACTGAACCCACCTGCTTTTGCAGCATATTTAAATGAAAATACAAGTGAAAGCTGGTGCTGAGGATGACAGAAATCTGTTTGATCTCTTAATAAGATAATAGCTAAACAGCTTCTGAGCTGACAGGTACCACACATCCTGGCACATATGCACTGGCATAAGGGAATAGAATAAACCTAGTTTGGTTTCAGAAACATTCTGATGCTCTTCAAAAGCAGAGAGATTAATTAGAAGTTAAAATGTCTTTTTGTTTTGGCTCAAAATATTTGGATTTGATTGTTTTGTGCGCTTGGAAACAAGAAAAATCTTTAAAATGAGAAGAAAGCAGGATGGTTATTCAGTTAAGAGAATAATTTAAGAACAAGGAAATAAATTTTTCTCTCAAAAGGCAAACAACTGACAGCAGTTCACTTATATCTGTAAAATATACACCGATCAATGTACAAATCATAGGACTGAGGTAAGAAATTTCTGGTTTTAAACAGAAAGTAAAGAAGTGACTAAATTCTAATTTGTTCTCACTGATTATTTTTACAAGTCAGCTGTGTAGAAATTAGATATGCATTTTATCTACCTTTCACACTGAGATGGGGGAAAAAAAGAAGTAAGGATTGTCAGAAGTTTAAATTAACCTTATTAATCTTCCATTACGCTCCACGTTCTAGTTGCAATCATAGGTAGTGAATTCAGGCTCCTCATTTAACATGAAATCTTAAAAAACCAATGGACTCACCTTCCGCTGACAGCCCCTGGATGTTAATCCCCTTAGCAGCCAAGAAACTCAGGCATGCATCTATGTTTTCAATCTGTTCAAGAACAAACAAAAAAAAGATTTTTTTTTTTTAAAAAGGAGAAACAAAAAGAAAATGCATTGTAATAATGGTTTACTTCCATCTAACACCACCCTTGAGTGCACTCAGTCTCTGCATCCCATAAAAAGTCTCTTTGCTTATGATGTGGGAACCACAGCATGAAGCCCTCTCAGTCACTGAGGTCCTGAGGTCCATTGATTACAAACTGATTATTCTACGGCTCAGGGCTTTCTGTTATTCTGTATTTCTGTTATTTGCATGAAGTAGGTTGGTTCATGCCCCAGTCACCACGGGCAACCACTGCACTTCTTACTGGAGGGCCAGGGATGTTCTGCGCCAGGAACCCAAACCTACAACGAGCACAACAAACATGAAACTGAAAATAAGCATGGAGGCCATTTGTTTGAGAAGGCACATTGCCACTTGCTCTGAAGCTGACAGCTGCCAGAAGTTTCCAGCCACAGCAGGAGTTGGATATGAAAACTGTAACGGGAAACCCCAGGCAGAATGCGAAGCAGCGCGTTCCCTCGCGGCATTCCCTGCGGGGCAGAAACGCCAGGCCACTCCGGTCCCTGGCTGAGGGGCACCTCCTGCCCCTCACACAGATGGCACAATGGGAACAACTTTCATGGGATAATATGAATTTTCACCAGGAAGGGACTTGTGCACAAGCAGGTCTGGCTGTCAGTTGCTATACACAACTCCGGTTGCTATACACACGCTGGACCTAAAACCTGCCTAAGAAAGGGGTCTCCAGAGAGGCTGGATGAGTCAGGAATGTTTTCCACTCTATCTCAGCATTACAATAGGGATCTTGCAGTAGCCTCACGCCTAATTTCCCACCAAACTCCCACTGAAGCTCTGCTGTCACAACCAGAAGATGCAGAGAGATGCCGGCCCCCACCTGAGACCAAAGCACTTCCATGCAAAAGCCTAAGCTTGGACACCTAGAGGGGCTGCAAGCAACAACATTTTAGGAAATACCATGTTTTGTGTGTGGTTATACAAAAAACTTTTGGATGACACTGTTGAGCAATTTTTTTTTTATTTATCCATGATAATCAGCTAGTGATAAATTAGAATCTTTGTGTCTCTCAAACATTAACTTAATAATGCCTGAAACATGGCAACCAAAAACTGCATAAGGAAGGAGACAGACACCAAGCCCCACACCTGGTCTCACGTAACAACCTTTATTCTGTGAAGTGTGGAGACATCAAAAGGAAACATGAAAAATCCAGCTGCCCTGTCAGCTCCTGCCTGCCCGCAAAAAAATACACAAGTGAGGGCTAAGGCAGTATTTTAGAACCTGAGCTCCCAGCACCTCACCTGAGCTCCCTGTCCTGCTCAAAGTAATAAAAAACTACCAGGGAAGCTGCCAGGAAACCTACCACATGGATTTATCTCAAGGTACTTTAATTTATTGTCTATAACTATAACAATAAAAACATTTTCTTCTATCACGGTGGGGGGTTGTGAAGTTATTGGCATTGCTGAACTGTGATTTCAACAATTAGAAACACTTTTATCAACTTCATTATACTGTGAGATATAATATAAAGTACACAAACTCTATAGGACACTTAAAGAGTAAATTATATACTCCAAAACCCAGAGGAGTACAGAAATACATTTCCTGTACTGCTCAGACATTAAAGTTTGGAGCAGGGTGCAGTTCAAAGGTTCATTTATCCACATTTCAATATGATCCAACAGTCAATTGATCCATTTCCTTCTTCATTACTCAACCACCCTTTCAAGTTTTCAACAGGGCTCTTTTATTGAGGTGATCTGGGACTTGGCCGGAAAACCAAAGTTCACCTTTTCAAGAATGAAACCACATAAAAGGATCATTCCATTCCCACTACCTGCACTTAGCAAGCTGCATCATTCCAAGAACATTTCCAGACTTCCACAGCTGTGGGCAGATGTCTCCTCTCCCAATAAGCAGGTCAGTGACTAAGATAAGCAGTATCTAATTCCCACTCCAGATCTGCAGCAGCTCTCTCAGCCCTGCTCGGCTTGCTTCTCTTCCCAGGCCCCTCATCTTTGCATAAACTCTCTTTTAGGACAGACTGAGCACAGCATGAAGATTTACATCTGTGTAGTGAGTTCCTCATCCATGTCCTCATTCTTGGTGCTAGATAGCAGTCTTTGCTGATGTCCTAATCTCATCCTACTCAGATTAAAGGAGTCCCCTTCAAAATCATTCAATTTCTCCTGTGGGATAACCCCCCAGTTTTTCTGAGCACTGTAGCCACTGAATCAAGATACAGCACTCCCATCCCCAGACTGATGGATGACTCCATCACAGCTCTTTATCTGGACCACAGGCTGAGCAACCTGGAACCTCACTGCCACAGGAAAGGTCAGATGGGCTGCCTTGCCATGCCAGAGGTAATGCCTGGCTAAAAGCTATGAGAAGCAGCTCTTGGTGCTGTACTGGTATGGAAAACACCCTAATTCCATCAGGCATGATGAAACAAAGTGCGAGCAACAGGGATGTGCAAAAGGAAACCCTTAACATTCAGAAAACAAAGGACCAGGGTAAGATCCTGTGGGGATGTACAGCACTGCACATATGAGGAATTCACTGAAAGAATGAAACTGAAAGGTATAAAAGGCTTCAATGGCTCTGGTAAGATTTACACAGTATCTGTAATATTAACAATGTTACACGGCAGCATGGCAGGAATGTGAGGGATTAGTTGATTTTGAAGGAAAAACAGAGCTTGAAAAGGAAATCAGGAAGAGATTAGACAAAATCCAAGAAGAAAGTGAAACACTGAATGAAGAACTAGCTGAAATGATTAAAATTTAGTGTTGGTAAGAATTCAAGGTCCTTCCCACACAACAACTGCTGGCATGAGTCAAGAACCCTGATCTTGGCTGAATCAGTCTAATGCCTCAGAAATCATGATGCTTGTTTGAAGACATGAGTTCCCAACAATGCAACATGTCATGAATTTCACTCATAAAAGCTTCCAGAAAGGATTCTGCCTCTGGCCCCTGCTGTTTTAACTGTTAATGATATGAAAATCTTGTTTTATGGAGAAAGATGCCCCCAGTGCAGACAGGGCTGGAGGTAACACGCTCTCCTGAAGGAGCAGTGTGGTATTTAGACCATTTAGATGTGTGTAGGATAGAGGTGAAGTTTCTGGATAGATCTCAGCTAGATGGTAGGAAGAAAAAAATCTTCCCTATGAAGGTGGTGAGGCCCTGGCACAGAGAGCTGTGACTGCCCCATCCCTGGAAATGTTCAAGGCCAGGTTGGACAGGGCTTGGAGCAACCTGGGATAGTCGAAGATGACCCTGCCCATGGCAAGGAATTGGAACAAGATGGTTCTTAAAGTCCCTTCCAACCCAAACCATTCTATGATTCTGAGCAAAACCCCAATGACTCTGCATCCTGGTGACTTCCAACACAAAGTACAGTTGCCTCCTTGTAATTACAGCATTCAGCAGCAAATCATCACCCAGGCTCTACAGGCCCTTCTTTTGCCAAGTCCACATATTGCTTAAACCCTTTAAGCAGATGTGAAAGGACTGGATTTGCCAAAGGGCAGTGGATATTTTCTGTTTCACTATGAGCTACAATTGTTTTTTTGGCTGACAGTTCTGATTTCTCACTTGCTTTGTTTAACACAGCAAAAGCAAAGCAGGAAAGATGGCAGCTGGATACTCTCATTTCCTGCCTACCCAAAACAGGGGAAAGCTGTGCAAAAGAAGGAAAATCAAGCACAGCCCAAATCCACAGTGATTATCTCACTTCAAAACATTACCAGGAGTGTCCAAAACTGAGCCTTATTAAACTTCCTGGCCAAAATCATCAAATGAATTTTCAATTTTAGACTGACGCATTTAAACTATCTCAGGTGTAATCAACTATCAACGTGTGCTATCAGTCCCACATCATTATATGATAGGTATTTATTCTGAGATGTCCCTAAATGTCAGCCAAGGACTGCTGAGCCCACACCAGAGGGGCTGCCAGCCTCCATGGCTCCTTCTCCTCCTCTCTTTTAATTAGGAGATTATGAGAAAAAAAACCCCAACAACCCTGCAGAATTGAATTTCTGTTGAGACATAACATACCAAGTGTCACCACTCCCACTCTCATACTCAGAGAGGGAAAGCTACCCAAAAACTTCCTCTGAACATGAATAACTTGACAAGATGGAAGCAGAAGGCATTGTGGCCAAGTGTTGTATGTGGAGAACTGTCCAAGACGAGATCATCACACAAGTCTTCGTTCTTGTCATATAGCAGCAATTTCAATTTCTATTCTTGCCAGGGCTGGAGAGAAAACATGCCCTGGCCTGTAAGAGCAGAACAGGATATGCCAGAGACAAATAGAAAAACCCCAAACTCAAAATATCCCCACCCTGCAGACTGTAAATGGAGACCCACAGGTGGGCACTGACGTGTGCTGAACATTGACCATATCAGACAAAAACCTGAATATGGAAACTGCCTCCAGCCAGAGCTGTCTGTCCACCTCTGCCAAGGCAAATACAAGAGGTAAAGGATAACCAGGGCTGCCCTTGCTACAGACACTGATGTTTTTCTCAATCAAAAAGCAGAATTAAACTTGTTGCAGGTTCCTTCACTTACAAACCAGGGGAAGTTTCTCACACCAGGATGCAAGACCTCTGCTCCCAGCTTTTACAGTGATAAATGGGCAGTTTTTATGAGCTTATCCAGAAAACCAACTTCTTATATTGAAACCAGTGCTCTCCATTGAACTTGTGGCTCAGTGTTACGTGTAGTACATTAATTTTCAAAAGAAAAAAGACTGAATTCATATGAAAGTTTTCAAGCATCACAAACCTTTATGCAATATTCCAGCAGACTTCACATACAGTGCAGAAGCAAGGAAATAGCCTAACACAAGCTGTTTCTTAGGACAAAATCTATTTCTTGTCTGTATTTTTGAATAAGGCTTTTACCCTCTTACTTTTATACACTAAAGTTTAGAAAGAGCCTTAAAATCTTAAGTCATTACACTGGCGATCCTTAAAACCCTGGAGTTTCGGGGGAGGAAGAGCTCTCCATTCCAATAATATCTCATTTGCTCTATTTCCTAAACATACTTACACATAAAAAATACCACAGCAGAACTGCAAATTCCATTTGTCCCAGAAGGATATAAATACTACATTTTACTGCTCTGTTTAAAATAAATCTTCATTATGAGTTACCCAAATCAAAATGTATCTTTTTAAAAAGAAAATAATGTATTGCTCCCAGTGTTCATCTGCTGCTCCTGACTGCTTGGATAAAAATGTCTCCCAAAATTAAGTTTCAGGCTTTTGACAGAAATTGGTGGGCACCTTAAAAATAAAATAAAAGATGTAACATAAGGGCAAATGAAGCTAATCCATATTCTGAAGCCAGTTTGTGACAGATCCACCCACAGAAACAAAAATCTGTTCAAATATACATGAATAGTCGACTCTTCTCTTACGGTTGCCTTACTTTGGTATTTTAAAGACAAGGAGAGTTTGGGCACTCTCTCTAAGGCTGGAGAACCAGCCCAAGCCTCATCTCATGCATCCTCTTCTCGCTGACCCCGGTAAAACCTTTGCTATCCTGTGTTTCCAGCTCTGCCTGCAGAAATAATGGGACAAATATTCAACATTCACTCCCAACAGTGTGAACAGATATGAGGGCAGCAAAGCCCCGCAGAGAAACCTGTGATTCACACTGGCCAAAATTTCTAATGACAACAAAGAGCATCCAAGGGGCACGTCTGTGAATGGATTCAGGTCATCCAGGGCAACTCCCAAGGTTTGCCAAAGCCCATCTGCTCAGGGAGAGGCACATGGAGGGTTGTAGAAATGCTCCTGCTTTATTCAGCTTTTCAGGTTTCTTTCAGATTAGTTTTTTTCAGGTTTATTTATTTAAAACTGAAACTTTCCCATGGGGAAAAACAAAAGTAAAGAGCAATTTCTTAGAAAAACATCTCTGGAAATATTATTTTTGGATTAGCTCTTCAGGATCCGACCTTTGAAAAGTTAAAGTGGATAATTTGTGAATAATTTGAAATCTTAAGATGTTCTAAATTATGATTAAGCAACAAAAAGCTCAACTTAGCAAAACAAGTATCAACAAAGAGTCCTGCCTCTGGAGAATCATTAATTAAGGATATAGATGACACTCTCTTGACAAGATTTCAGCACATACCACAGCAGGTGTATTTCTTGGCACTGCATCTCTGTTGATGCGTAACCAAAAATAGGAAAAGGTGGGGAGAAGCCATGGCTGTGCTCAGTAAACCCACAATGAGGGCAGCAGTGACTCTCACAGATGCATTATTTCCACCTTCCCTTGGCTGCTCGTGGAAGACCCTTTTCTATCTGGGGTCCCCATACTGGCAGCTATGTGCTGTGCAATTGGGAAAAGGGGGAATGGCTTTAAACTGAGAGAGAGAGGGTTTAGATTAGACATTAGGAAGAAATTCTTCCCTGTGAGGGAGGTGAGGCCCTGGCACAGGGTGCCCAGAGAAGCTGTGGCTGCCCCTGGATCCCTGGAAGTGTTCAAGACCAGGCTGGACAGGGCTTGGAGCAGCCTGGGATAGTGGAAGGCATCCCTGCCCAAGGTAGGGGGCTTGGTACTAGGTGGTCTTTATGATCCCTTCCAACCCAAATAATATCATCATTCTCTGATTAAGTCTAAAATAACATCAATATCTAGCAAAGGTGGACTCCTTCCTAAAACATCCTTGAAATCTTGAAATGAAAATTTTGAAATGAAAATAAACCAGTATTTTTTAACGTGCACAAGTGCTTAAAAGGAAGGGCTGACACCAACACCACTCAGCACACCAAGCCCTGGCTGCTCTGTCCCCAAACACCAGCTCAGATGTTGAAGGCTTTGTGTATCATTAACTTGAATTTGCAGCAGGAATCCAGAATTTAGCGACGTTTGTTCAGAAAGAACCTCCTGCCATGCAGCCAGTGGCAGCTGTTCATTTCCAAAGAAGGGCCCTGGGAAGGGAGCTGCGGCCACAGCCCGTTCCCAGGCGCAGCGCTCCCTCCCGCCGGGCTGGCAGGCATTCCTGGCTCTGCAGGCTCCCAGCTTCACCTGTTCCCAAGGGATTTACTCCAGTGGCACCAACACATATGTGCCCCCTCCTTCCTTGCACCTGGATCCTGGATAACCTCTCCTACTGAAATTCCCCTGCATAACTGCTCAGAACAAGTGCAGCAACACTGCTGGCATATGTAAAAATAGCTCTGCATAAAAAGCAAAAGAATAAAATGCTCTAGACGTGCACTACCTTCATGGAATAGCTAATTAAAATAACCATTATCACAATGCATAAGCAATGGCTGGAAGTGAAAGCTCTGTGACAAGACACAGAGACAAAAAGTTTATTTCTCTGGACCGTTTAATTCTTTGTAACAGCTATGACCTGTTTGCACAGCTACTCCACAGTGAAGAGCTTATCACTACATCTCCTGTAAAAAGAAAGAAACACCCAGGCATGAGAAGCAATTTCCATAAAAATAGCCTTAATTCTTACAGCACCAAGCTGAAGGAGAACAATAAATGAATTTTTAATTCCACCTGTCCTCAAATGAAATCAATCCAACCTCTTCTTAGTTAAAAAAGGTTCTTGGCCATGATTTCTCAGTTTTCCCCATTTATGCCAAGCACAGTAAGAAGCTATGTGCTTGCACATTATTGCATAAAAGGTATATTTATGTAATAACTTTACATCAGTAATGGTCATGGCAGAAAATTACATTAACGGTGCTTCTAGACTTTGGGGCAGGTGTAAATATATAGGTGAAAGCTGCAGACATCTCCATATACACATGTGGAATGACCCTGGCCCTTCAATCCCTTTGCTGTTTCACGTATTTAGTCCATGGGGGGCGGGGGGTAGAACCATAGGTATTCAAAATGCAGTAATTGCATTTAACTGCAACATAAATTTTCAAACAGAATCTATTTCTGTCTTTACAGTGAAGCTCATATATTTCATTTTCCCCATAAAAATTACTTTGTTGCTCTTTATCAAACCTTACACTGTTTCAGAGACAGATGATGCAGAAATTCTTACATCACTGTAAAGGGAGAAGAATTAAGAGCAGACCACTGGGGACCACGAGGGTGATCCATATTGGGAATGAAATGAGAGTGCTGGCAGCAATGCCTCCAAAGGCACACTGTACACCCATCCAAGGGACAGAACAGGAGGCACACACTGCACTATCACACATCCCTGCATGTTGAAAGAGTTCTGGAAGCCTTCCCCTCCAGAAATGAAACAAATCTCTGTTCAGTGCCACTGCCATGCCTCGTGGCAGGGAGATGTACACATTGGCCTTCCCTGATCCAGCTCTGTTTATCCTGTTATCTTCTACACAGGGTAATGATGTGGTTTTATTTAGACTGCAAGCTCTGCAGCACAGAAACCTCTGATCCACCCATGCCTGTCTCACTCATTACCACGCACAAATGGTAAGCATGGCAGCATAACAACAGTCTGGGTATCTGGAAAAAAATGGAGACAGTAAAATCAATCTTATCTTGGAGCAAGAGTCATACAAACTGAGGCTGAAGGACAGATAAGTACAAGCAACCTGGCAGAGCACCTCTGTAGAAAATCATTCTTGTCTATATCCCAACATGGGGTCATACAGGACCAACAGAAACCCCAAGAGCTTAAAGAAAATGCTTCCAGCACTCCGGAACTTGCTGTTTGGCCATGTCCCTGCAAAGGCAGTCACAGCAGCCAAGCTGTGTCTGTCACTGGCCAGGCTGGCACAGCACTGGGGGGTGTTCTCCCCCTCAACTGACCTGCAGCTGTGAGGAACTGCACCCCAGGTTAGGGCCAGAAGACGCCCATCTGTTCCCATGGTAACATCAAACCAGATTAAATTTCCAAACATATGCTCCTGGTAAGTTACAAGCTCCCCAGGCAAACTGGGGGAAGGCTTACAAGATGGGAAAGTTCCCTTTACTCCATTTGCTCAGCCTTGGAGTTAGATTACTTGAGAATACATGGCTATATTTAACCCCTGGGATACATTTCCAAAAATCCTACGCTAGGAATTCACAGAGAAAAAACGTGCTTGAGATGCTTTTGATCTTCCAGCAGAGCTGCTCCCCTGAATTAGCAGCACATGCCCCGGCAGCAGAGCCCTCTCTGGCTTTGGGGGGCTGGAGCAGATTAACTGCACCTTGCTATGGCAACGTTTGGACAACACTGGCTGTGTAAAACTACTCAAAACGTTTAGAGGAGCAGGCTGAAGTCTCAAAGACCAGAGACAGAATTATTTTCTGTGAGAAAACAAGCAAGTAAGAATTGTTTTTTTAAAAAATACAGCACTTATTTTTAGTTATTTGTACCTAACACAGCAGCTCCCTCCCTGAGTAGTGGGTATTACACATATGCAGATAGCTGCTGGGGTGATACAGATGGTTTCAGCTCACATCATTCCTTCATGAATATGTGAGTCCAGCTACCTCCTCTAAGTATGGGCCACATCATGGCAGCACTCACACTCATTACATCAATTCATTGAGGTGCTCTTGAGAAAAGGAACACAGAAATATGGATAACATATGCCATACACACCAATTAGTAATGGAGATTTCAACATCTATGCTCTTTCGATAATAATAAAAAAAACCAAAAACATGGAGCTGGCAAGGATCACACTGAGGAAGGAAGTGGATACCTTTCCCCAACAGCTGAGTTAATATTCTTAGCACTGCTCAATTCAAAACCAAGGTCCCCACCAGGCTGGAGAATTTCCATATAAACTCTTCCTTAGGTGTCACATACATTACAAAACAACTCATTATCAGAACACAAGAAATCAGTCAAATATTAAAATAATAGTCCAATTCCCATTACTGGAAGTCAGGTTTCCTTGAAAATTAGGTTATTGTACTGAAAACACAGCCTTTATCTCAGCTTCCATAGAGTTCTTGGGAAGAAACACTGGCTGTGACCCACACTGCAGTTTGAGATCCTTTATTTGCAAGACAAACAGCAGCAGGAAGAGTGAGTGATATCAGTTCACCACTACAGCTCGATATTTGCATCAGAAAGAGACGATTCTTAAAAACTTTCTGTCAACACACGAAGAAAATAAATACCTCCTTTTTGCTATTTGAGAACAGATATTTACAGACACAAAGTGATCCTGAAAAATAATAATAAAGCCTGAGCACCAACCCACAGGCGAGCCACAGTAATTTCCTTGCTTATTTATAGGAGGTGCTGTGGTGTTTGTTAAGCTTGTGTGCCTTTCTGTTGCTCCAAATTCTTGTCTTGGGTGTCCCACAACTTCCTCAGACACGGGAAGATGAAAGTCTGGAGTATCCACCCATGGATTCCCCAGTTCTCTTCCTTTCAAGCACGTCTCAGCTTTGCTGTATCTGTATATACATAATGTAGCACAGGCAACTCATGCACTCATAAATTTTGGGCTTTTTTATCATTTTGCAAACCTAAGTGCTGTGAATCTTTTTACAAGAGGTAACATTCAGCACTTGCAAAGGTACCCACATCAATGGGAATAATCTATAGTACCTAGGAGGGCAGGTACTAACCTCCCATGTTCTGCAAGATGCCACATGTTAAACTCTAAAATCGTGCCCCTGAAGCAAGCAACAACAACAACAAAAAAATCTCTGTTTTTCTATAAACAAACAATATTAACAGAAATAGCCCTACTCAGGTTTATTCACCTAATTCTTATTTTCAGAAGTGTGCAGGAGAAGAAACTGGCCTTGATTTATTGTCCTTCACCCAGTTATCAAGAGCCATGCCAACATTTTCTGGGGTTTTATTGTAAAAACCCAAATGCCGCGGTGCTCTCCAAATGTTCTTGGTCCCAGAGCCTGTGCTCCGCACAAGTACACCCTCTATTACCCACAGCATTTTCTGCATCCAGCTGGAACTAATCATCAGAATTACAGGCTTTTGTTTAGACAAACATCTACAGTGCAAAAATATAGAGGTTTGGGGGAAAAAAAAACCCTGATACAGATTTTATGCAGAGGACAAGCTATAGAATAGCCTATAATAGAATATATAAAAGACAGCCAACTCTTGTCTGGAGCAAAGGAAGACAGGGATACTCCCCTCGGCAGAACAACCCAGACAGGATGATAATGGGAGGACAGGTTCTCACCTAAGTGATTTTTCATGGAGCCAGTTGGGTCCTTGTCATGTCATTTTTGGCACTGGGATGAGGTTGATAAGCACTGCTGGTCCCCCATGGTTCTGCAGTTCTAAACTTCACTTGAAAAGGCTTATTAGCACTGGCTTGGAGCCTGACAGGCCCAAGCTGTCTCTGAAGCTCAGTTTGGGCCAATTTGCCTGATGCTCTCCAACGCTGAGAACAAGGCAAAGAGGCTGGATCTGGCTCTGCAGAGCTCCCTCAGGTTTGGCATCACCAGCTTGGGACTGGAAGGCCCATGTGTGCCACATGGAAGCCAAGACACTTTTTTCCCCCCCACTTCCTTTAATGGACTTGGGAAGACACAGATTTGGTCTAGCTTCCTAAGGTGATACACCTGGCTGGGAGTGAGCTGATTCTTCACAGCTCAGCTCATGCATGTCTGCTCAAGGCACTGGGAGTCTACAAAGGGAAAAGAGGATGGTAGAAGGCTTCCCTGTGAGATCTCCTGTATTTCTACATAATGACCAAAGTTAAATCTCCATTTGTTGGTGCTATGTTTTTGGGTTTTTTCGATCCCCCCAAATCTCCACATCTGTGCTGCTCACCTTTCAAGCATTCTAAGATGGGTAAGGACACTCTTAACTGGGAGATTTGTTTGAAAAATGAGTGGACATAACCTAAGTATCTGGATGGCCCTGCCTCTGCCACCTCTCTGAGCCAGAGGTGGCACTAGTTCCCACCCTCTGCAGGACCCTATAACTGCATTAAGGGAGGGCACTGAAGTGCTAAGGCTGGACACTGCTGTACCCAAAATGAGCACTGCAACACATTTGTCCCAGACCTGCCAAAGGGTTGTGTCCCTAAACACTGCAAGTAACTGCATGAACACGCCCCCATGAAGATTCCTATGTTCTGCCTCAGAAGAATCATGGAATGATTTGGATTGGAAGGATCCTTACAGGTCATCTAGTTTCACCTTCCACTATCCCAGGTTTCTCCCAGTCCCATCCAACCCAGCCTCGAACACTTCCAGGGATGGGGCACCCACAGCTTCTCTGGGCAACACCAGCATTTTTACAGTCAGATGACTAAGAGCTCTGTAAGCATGTGCACCTGATAAAAGCAAGCCCTAAGCACAATTCTCATTTTTCCCACGTGAGGAAAACTGGTGGGGATGCCCGGCTGTGCCTGCAGGTCTCAGGAGTTGGGGGGGGCACAGTCCCACCCACCACACCCTCCTGAATGAGCAAGCGGAGCAACATCAGAGCAGACCAAAGGCATCCTTCCAGCCCTCCCCAGCATTCCTGACCCAGCACATGCCCCCTCCATGCCTCTGCTTATAACCTGATCCTACTTCCATAGACAACCTACTACAAGCACTCCACAATCCAACAGAGCAACGCTTTCTCTTCATTGAGAGCAATGACTCAAAGTGACTTTTTTAGCTGCAACATCCTGGAACTGGTTACAGACTCCAGTCCTGAATGAAATTCAGTTCTTATGACACACTTGCAGAACATTAAATTATAGTAATTGTCAAAATTCCCTCATTATTTATACTCCAGACAGCTGCTGTGGCTACAGCAACAACAGCAACCACGCTCTTCAAAGCAGTAAGAAGCAGCAATGATAAATCTTTCTGATGGCTTTCTTTTTACAGAGCGCTTGCTCCACAGCTTCAACAAGATTGATAACTTCCAAGAAACAACAAAAAGCCAGAGGAGAAGAGCAGAACAGAGTGTGGGTTTTGACTTCAGATGTCAAGATCTCCTTAAATCTTTATCTCGTTTCACTACATGAGTGGCTGTGCTCATGTCGAAGCCATGGAGCTAGGGGCAGTGAGGAACAGTCACAACAATAAAAACCATTAAAATAGCTGCACACAGAGAACAGGTATCCAAGTGTCCCTAAGCAAGCATTTGCAATGCCAAAGGAAGATATTAGAATTTATGTTGTAGAATCACTTTTTCTCAAGATACAGAAGAAAGTAACCTTGTTTGAAGTACCATAAATTTTAAATGCTCTTCATTTAAATGCATTTTAAAAGCCAGTTTCTTATTATTTGTGTTCTTAGTAAAATTCTGCTATACTTTTAGCTCCAGCAATACTCACAGCAAATATACTCTTGGGGCATTACATGCTTTTAATTTTCCTGGACTGATTTTCCCCAGGTTTGAATATTAGATACAAGCAAGATACAAACCAACTTCTTATCTGTCAACAACTTGCATCTTGAATTTTACTATTCAATTTTTTTTTCATTTCATGCATATTGTTCATTTATTTGGTTTCATGCCAAAAGATGTAGGAACTCTTAGTCATACTTTCAAATATCTAATTCCTTATTTCTATATATTTCTGTTTAACTATGTGGTATTTCAGAAATACAAAGTAAAAATGTAAGAATAATCTCGATTGTAAATATGTGGTAAATTGTAAGGCCTAATTCAACTACTGTGGAGTCCAATGGGAAAAGAACTGTAATATTAATGTTCTGAAGATTATACTTTTCGTCTCACTACTGTGAAATTTTAATTAAAAATTGTTATTAAAAGTCTCACACATTGAAGTCTGATGCTATCACTCAGCCACACACACACAAACAACAGACCGCTTTTCTACTCACCATTTGAGACCTGTTTTTTGGGCAGCCATTGATGTCTTCAATCTTTTCATTTGCTGAAAAGCAAAAAACAAAAAAAAAAAGAGGTAATAAGACAAAAAAACTAAACCAAGGGCATTTATTCCAATGGTTTCCTGAGCACTTGCTGCCAGCTTGGTTTTGGATTGTAGCTGCCAAGCCCAAGTGAATGTGTGAAACACTGAGAGCCACAAAAAGAAAAAAAGCAGCTGGAGGTCTCCACTGGGTCGTGCCTCCAGAGACAGCTGTAGCAGAAGCCAACTGCTCTGACAACTTCTTGCATGGTGACAGGGAATTCCTTTAAACTACAGAAAAGGTGTAAGCTCTGGGAGCTAAATCACTGCTGGGTAGCAAAGTGAGTACGGCATATACAGAGATGTTAGCAGGGCAGCTAGATTTTTCTTGCAGAGTGAACACAGGTTTTAAAATCCAAATGGGAATTAAGAATCAATAACTCTAATATTTTTTTTTCTTTTTTAAAAGCACAAATCATAAAATAACTTTTCAAGATTCTTGACCATAGCTTACACACTACCCCAACCTGCAGAAGAACACAGTTTCCAGCTTTAAGGCTAGAGGTGGAACAATGAAATCCCTGAGGTGGATAATGTTTGCCTCAGAGTCTGAGTTTGCTCAGTTTCACTTTTTCACTTGGATGTTGAAATGATTTTGTGTTTGAGTCTGAAGAACCAGCTAAAACCAAGGTTCAGTTTCCCACAGTTTTTTCACTGTGATAAAGGCAGGTGCTCACATCCCATTTGATTCATGCATTAAAGCAATATTTTCTAGCAGTCCCATGTATTCTCAGGACACCAGTCGGAACTCCATCCCACTTCATGGCTTCCCTCAGTTAGGAGGGCCACATTTGGCACAATATTCCAGCAGCAGTCATAGCCATGGGAAACAAAGCAGTAACACAACTTCACTCTTGCCTGGCAGGTCCCATTTTCCATATCCATGTCACAGCACATCTTTATCCCACAGCAACACAACTAAAAACTGATGTAATCTGAAAGAGACTGCACCTGAATCCACTGTGTGCTCCCCAGAGAGGCCCATCAGCCCCTACACATGAAGAGCACACGTTGCTTCCAGGAATGCCATCTGGGATTTGGTCATACAGAAACAAACATGAATTCATTAAATCCCATTTTCCAAGTCCTGTGCACCCATCTCGTAATATTTTACTATCTCTCACCTTAGTACCATGCAGTATGTCCTTCAACTAAATTTATAGCACTTTTAAAAACTGATAGCTGTATTCCTATAAATTGGCACCGTTAGAATTACTTGAAAGGCAACTAATGAACTTGTGAATGAGCTGTCTCTTGTTTGGGACACGTGTAGAGAGACACTTACAAGAAGCCAGGTCAGACCCAGTGTACCTGCATTCATGGATTTAAATACAGCTACTGTGTTTATACGGCATTACTAACGCATATATTACCTACACATTCTTTTACAGGCTCATAAATTTTGAACTGAAGTGACCCAGAATGCTGGGAATGCATTTTAACTGACTTGCAAATAGCTGCTCTTACACATGGCACACCATAACATCTCTCCTGCACTATGTATCAAAGCTTTCTTACTAGGTGGTTAGGAAAAAAGCTTGGATTTTGCAGGCTACAGATAAAGCTGCTTCTGGGTGTGAAAGCCCTCCCCATCTTTGTGACAATGAGATGCAGCTGCCTAAAGCCAAACACAGCAGATACAAATTACTTTTCTTCACTGTTGATTTGGAGGATTAAATTGAGAATGTTTAAATATGGCCTTTCTTTCACATGAAAAATCTTCTTTGGAAAAGAAATTCTTCCCCTCATACTTCAACTTTGAAACCTTGCAGACCTCATCTTAAATATTAGCCAAAAGGCAGCTCTAAAATGACCAAGGAAAAAAAAAGCAAAAGTGATCAAAGCAATAATTGGTTATGTATTTTAGAAGGAATAATTTGCATTTCATAAGGGTTTTCACAAGCCAGTACTCAAAGAGCTACATTTAAACATTTGGTAGAAACAGCCAAGCCCACATACATTTTGATGGTGGTATTCTTGCACACGTGCTCCAAGTTTCCTGCAACAGTGTTAAGGCAGGGTAGCTAAGCAGGCATGAAAGGAATCAACACCTAACTGCTCCTGGGCTTCCAAAAATCTTTCCTATTAAAGGAAACGGATATAGGAAGGAGCATTGTTCATAGTGAATACCTGTCAACACACCATCAGTTAATTCATAGCCTGTTTTTCCATCCCTGTAAATGCACGGGTAGGTTTACAATGCTACTGAGATATAATGCTGCTCTCCAACAGAGAGACAAAATCTCTTTTAACATATCCCAGCAGAACCACTGGAAGATGCTTCACAGCATCAGAACAGGGCTTGCAGATCCATCCCTGAAAGGCAGGAACCAGTTCCCTCACAGCATCTCAAACACACACAAATATTTGCATGCACCGATGTCCTGTTGCATTCACTGCTGGCTCCTTAATTTGCATCTCAAATCTGTCGGTTTGCTCCTAACAATGGCTGCCCTAATTCCCATTAGCTGGGCTTTCCCATTCCATCCATCTCCACCGGCCCATGCATGTGTTTTGTGGCATCCCCAGGACTGGATGGATGAGCCTCTGAAAGAACTAATGAAGGATCCAGACCCGAGGGAAGAGGGACAATACACAGCTCTACGCAGAGAAAATTGTTCAGAACCTTCATTATCTACCAACATTAATGCACTAATTTAAGAGAACCAAAGCTTTGGATAAAATAACTGAGCCTGCACTTGAGATTTGGCCTAATGGTAAGTGATTTTCCTCATCTGGAAACTCGTTATGAAAGATTTCTTTTTCTGCCACATAAAAATTACACCCCTTCTCCTTTGCCAGCTGTATACATGGATCTCCCAAATCCAACTGGAGGCAGGAGGTTCAACACCAGAGGCAACATCACTGGGAATTATATTCAGACCAGTATCCAAGAGGTGTTAGAAATAGTGAAGGCTAACAGGATCCTGGCAGAAAAAAAAATCTCACGAGTTCGTTTTTTTTTTAACATTCAGCCATGTGGAGGAATACTGCAGTGTCAGGGGATTTTATCAGCAACATCCAATATTTTTCCACCATGCTTTAAGACAAGGCTTTTTCAAATTAATTAGCAAAGTCTCTGAAGGAAAATGATCTACATAATTCCATGCAGTTTGATGGATTCCCCCCCACGCACACGGTGTTTGTGCAGAAGATAAAAACTGGGATTGTCTGAGCGAGCTGGTGGATACTTGGCACAGACACAGAAAGTCACTCACCTACAACTTGGATTATTTCAGCCAGCAGGACTCCATCAGTCACATCTTGCTGTAGGTCCTTTATCAATCTCTTGTGACCAGATTTTGCTAGATAGTGATTAGCCCAATCCGTATAAATCTGTTAGGAGACAGACAAACAAAAATAAACTGTTACTCATAGCACAACCTGAAAAATGAGAATTCTTTGTTTCTCTCAGTATCCAAAAGGCTGATTTCAGATCACTGCTTTTTTTTCACTCTTTAAAACAAGTCAACAGCATTAAAATTCAAGGCCTTGTGCAGATCAGGTGTTCATCTTACTGCAGTATGGATTTTTCTATTCAGCAACCTGACATCAAAGCTCGTGGCAGATGACTGCAAACTCCTGAACATGTTAGAGCTTGAATGGACCATCAGGAGGTCAGCAGAATATACTACAGCAGCCGTGAGAGTGTACAAGAGATTTCAATTTCCACCCAAGTTTTTTTTTTGTTTGTTTGTTTTGGTTTTTTTTTGGTTGGGTTTTTTTTTTTTTTTTTTTTTTTTTTTGTGTTGGTTTTTTTTTTTTTTTTTTTTTTTTGCATTTTCCCTTTGGCATTTTCTCTTCGTAGCTGTTACTGAGAAAGTTTTAAAGGTTCTTTTCCCAAAAACACTTCTGATAGATGTTAGCCATACAGCAGCTTCCTTGTGAGGGAACTCCTTTATTGCATTACCAAAGTAACCTTTAAAGGTCCTAAATATCCACCAATTCTAATAAATTCCATCTCACAGGTTAAACAGGCCTATTAAATTGCTTTTAATCTGTTATGCAAAATTCCAGCTGTTGTGATTTATTTCTAAACGTATTACCTGAAAACTAAGCACACTAGCAGCCAAAAATCTCTCTTTAATTTACACTGCGTACTGTTCATCATATGCCAGCACAATTTATTCAAGATTGCCAGAAAACTTATAAAAATTTTTCATGCTAGGTTATCAAAAAGGAGCTAAATTGCTTCACTAGAAATTTCTGCTTATGAATTAAATAACAGTATTCTTTACACAGGACAACATTCAAAATTAAGATTTTTTTTTATTACCTATTATGTCCTAAAGAAATAGGGTAAAAACAATTAAATATCAGGATTTTACCTTTTAAATATCTAAATATTGATGTTCACCCCTACTCTCAGGAGTGTCTACAGTATTGGAAACACATTCATCCCAGTCCAGTCTATCAGCAAGTAGGTGGAGATTCAATATGCTTTCTAGAGCATGAGCCATCCCAACCCTCCACAGACCCCACAAACCTCGGTGGGGTTTTGATTCCTCCTTCACGGGAATCAAAAGCCAGCTGCCAAGTCTGGGGGGCAAGTATTGGCCACAAGACAGAGGAACCTGAATGTAATACATGGATTGCAATTTCACATTCCTCTTGCACTTGCTGCTTCAATGTTAATGTGATAAAATGAAGAACAGAGGTTTTGAGTAGAGCTACTTTTCTTACAAAGTCTTAGTTTGTATTTTTTTTTAAACCTGTAAAACACAACTGGTAGCAGCCATGAACAAATCACTTAATACCTGAAAGATATGCCCCTATTTTCCACCATTTATCCTTTACTTTCCCCTTCAGAGCAGCAGGATGTGCATTTCCTATGCCAACAGCATCATGGACTTGAACAGAAAAACACACTGGAACAGCTCTGTGACAAAAAAAACCCCACAGAGCTGAAAAACATCTCAGTGAAAGAAAGGCTGGGTACACGAGTGATTTCCCCAGATGACTGATAAAGGAAAATGGGCAAAAAACCCAGGCTGCACAAACCAGACACTGTGTTCCTCAGCTTCTTTCACAAGAAAACATTTTCCATAACAGGAAAATACTTTAAAAGAGTCAACGACTTCAAGGAACTAGGATTGACTTAACCTACTTTTCTGCCACATGGTTTTAGCTTTCTTATCTAGGAGTGAAGACATACAAGGAAACAGGTTGTCAACTATTTACTCTGCAAGTGCAAGGGTGCACCCCCCAGGCCATCCCTGCAGTTCAGCTGACAAGGAACTTAGCAAACACAACAACCATGCTTCCTTTCTTGGGAGGGCTGCGATGAACGTCCTAATTTATCACTGAAGGACTTTCAGAAAATTTAAGATTATACTTTGATGCATCAGTTCCATCCTGGATCATTTCCATGATGCAGATCATCATGCAGTCAGACAAATCCTTGGATCAGCCCTAGAGTATAAAAACGGGAGCAGACCTCTCCTGGCAGAGCCTGAAATCACAGCAACAGCAAGACCTTGAGAGCTAGTCAGGATTGATTTTTAAGTCAAATAGCAGCATGAGAATGCTTGGCTGGCATTGCAAAACTGCTATGCTGTACCTGCTTGCTACTGCCCTAATTCCTGTTGCACCCAGGAAACACCAGATCTTATATTCATACCCTGGAAATAAACAGAACTGAAACCAAAGAAATCCCTGAACTCCCTTAAATCCTCCTGGTAAAGGAGACAACTTGAAAACCCCCAAATACCTGCTGTCTGATTCACTGCCTATGATAACACACAAAGAAACTCCCTCTGACAGCAAATTATTCTTGTAAACCCCACTTTGGGTGCTGAAGTCAGCCTGTTTTGGTATCAGAACTACAAGCAACGCTTTTATGCTTATTATTAAATGCAAACCAGTATGAAGGAAATATTTTTCTCTGGGGTATTTAAGGGTGTGGAATATTATTTCATTCCACTAGTTGATCAAGAAAGCATTTCACAGGAAAACACAGATATAATGAACTTGTGCTTCTCTCAAAAATGTTATTATACAACAATATCTTGCAATATGCACAACATGCAAATTATTCTTTTTTTAACTGACTGGGATGTATATTTACAACTCTCAAGCATTCTTAGGGATGCAGTATTACCCAGGCTTATTGGCATAGCTTCTTGTGGCCACCGCTGATTTTTATGGCATATATTAAGCAAATCGTTGAAACCTTCCAGGATGTTTTCAAAACCTGTTTGTTGCAAGTCTTTGTAATGTATTACACAAATAGATTTCCAATGTTTCTTTTCCTTCTCCATACAAACAAGTGAAAAAAAATGTAATTGCACAATGGCTGCTATTTCTAGACACATGAAATACATTTCAAAGCACACAGTGTTTTCAAATGTTCAAACCCAGGCAAGTAATTGGAAAAACAATAATAAAAGAAAACACTGCTGAGAAACTTCCCATTTTCCTATCTCTGCACATCAATTATGAGCGTTCCTCAGGTATTTTCAGCAAATGGGTACAAAGTCACGTTTGAATATTCAGGTGAAAATTACCCGTCTAATTAAAATATAAAAATCTTGTGATGTCAAATATTCAACCCACTACAACCCAAGAGATATTGCCTTATTCTACACCAGCACAGGCTTTTCAAACTTTTCAGTGATTTCACAGAGTATGAAAATCACTGGAGGCAGCTTCATTACTGTAATTACAAAAACCCAGTGAATACGGTGATGTGGGCATTATCACCAAAAGCAGGTCTTTGTGTCCCAGTCAGGTTAATGTTTAACTCGGGTCTAAGTCCCAGCTTTTGTTAAAGGTGGACTCAGCTCTTTGGTAGCTTTTTTTCTCTGTAGTGTATGATCTTAGGAATCCAATTATCTGGGAACAAATTAAAAACATATGTGAAAGACTTTTTTCTTCTCTCTTTTTCTCTCCCCCTTTGATCCACCAGATTTGAATTAAGAGTGTTACAGTTAAGTATCAATTTTGGAAATATTCAGTACATTATGAGTCACAGCTAAAACACTAAAAATTAGTACAAAAACCAGCAAGGTTTGGGGGAAAAAAGAATCCAAATTTGAAAGATTTTGAAAGCTGTCTGTAAAGAAAAAGGCCTGAACACTGTCTTCTCTCAATAAGACAGAAGAATTTTGAAATTCAGTGGGGTTTCTCCCCCCCTCCCCTTTCCTTAGCCTCACACCTGCTCCTTAAAAGAACATTTCGGATGAGAGAAGAATCTTGCTTTCCAGCTAGGAGACCCCTGGAATTTCCTGCACTCCAAGCCTCTTGTAGCATTTCTGGCTGTGCTGAGCAAGCACACCCAGCCCAGCTCAGCCCACCTGCCCAATGTGTGAACACTGCATCAGTGCAAAAGGTGCCTTTTGCAGAACTGCCTGTTTGTTCAAGCCCTCACAGCCACCCCCAAGCACTTGGAGAAGGCTGGGGAGCAGAAGTGACCAGCAAAACCAGGATACAGAGCATGAATAAAGTCCCGGGAGCAATGAAACCAGGAAGATCCTTTAGAGACCCAGTACATCCATGGCGCTGCAATCAGGTTAAGGTGTCAGGTATTATCCTGCACTCCAGGGGCTCCTTTACATGGAAACTACCTGATGCTTTTGCCTCTGAGTCAGTATCCTGAAAAGCACTCAGGAAAAGGAAAGGATTCACATGAAACTACTTGAAAAGAGTGTCTCTCTTCTATGCAAGTAGAAAATATGCCTGAATCTCTTCTTTGTTACTCATTTCCACACAAAAAAAATCTAATTATAATCAACGCCCAAGTAATTTTTAAAATCTTTCTTTCCTTCCCTTACCATGTCAGCTCTGAACTATTCAGACTCCTATTGTTTTCTCCCAATAATTATCATGAATCAGGCTCTCATGAATTTGGTAACAGCTGAAGAACATCTTTTTGGTATCATGTAGCATAATTAGAGCAGAGCAAGGCTTTTTTCATGATTGAATAGTAGGGTTAGTCACATCGATGAACTCCCATTCCAGAACAGCCACTAAAGTGCAGTGCCTGTGCTGCTGCTAACCACACCACACTGCCTGCTCAAGTTCACAGGGAAAACAAAAACCCCCGCAAAACCTAAAAATAGCCACCCCATGCTGAGATGATCCAAAGGGGAATGCCTGCAGCCCCTACAACTCTACAGGGTTTTGAAAAAGCGCACGAGAGGCTCACTGCTGCCCAATGCCATGGAGCTTGCACATGTGGAGTCACCCAATCCCAGTTTTTGAGTGGTAACACTAATTGCAGTCTCATGCTGGTCCATGCTAAAGTCCAACACAGTGATCTCATTAACAGATACCACAATGCAAAGCCCAGAGCTAAATAGCTAAAGCCAAAGCTTTAGCTGAAGAACTCATCCCTCTGAAGCATCTCTGGCTCCAAGGGAGCATGGGAAGGATAATGGTTATTTGGGAAGTACACAGAGATTATAGCCCTGACAAGATTTTGCTGAGTTACTGGCAAAAGGACAACAAGGTAAAAAAAAAAAAAAAAAAAAAAAAAAAAAAAGTTAAACAGCATTGGTCACAGACCTTTTTTCAAAAATTTCTTACAATTTGTGGCCTTAGTTGCCCCTACATGCTTCTTGAATCCTATAGAAGTCTCTATCATACATCTGTACCATGACACAAATCCCACTACAAGGATAGTGCTGACTCTTCCAGGATAAATGAAGCTTTGCACTGCTATCCCAAAAGACTGCTTCATGGTTTTTTCCCCAATGTAAATTCTTGCAAAGCAAAACAAAACAAAACAAAGGCTTAAAAAGTAGGCCAGAGGACAGATAACGCATGCCAACATTTCTCTGTGATAATTTAAAGGTATTAGCGGGTTTTGAGCAGAGAGCTCGGTCTGCTCCTTCTCTTTAAGGATACAGCTGAGGGTACGTGGACAGCAGAACTCAAAGCAAATACACATTGTCCTTAGGGGTTCCCTTGAGTCCCCAGTGATCCCCAGCTCAGAAGGAAAGGAGGCAAGCAGTGAATCACTTCTCCTCTCTGCTCCAAGACGCTGGAAATATCCGGAAATCCAGGAAGGGGGGCTGGAGCTCTGTTTACTCAATCCTACCAAGCACCTTGGCACCAAAGCCAGCAAATAAAGGGAGGAAACCACCAGAAACTCCAGGACTGAGGCAGTGATGAGCTGAATTGCAGGTGGATTCCTTCCAGCAGGCAGGTGAGACAGCAAATTTACCTTTCTGGAATGTCACTGTATGGAGAACAGGCCAGGTTGGATGGGGCTTTGAGCAACCTGGTCTGGTGGAAGGTGGGTGTCCCTGCCCATGGCAGGGGGTTGGAATGAGATCATCTTTAAGGTTCCTTCCAACCCAAACCACACCCTGGTTCTATGATTTGCAATCCCCTAAAAATAGCTGTCACACACATATGCACATACACCTACTAATTAGTGTCTAATATGATGCCAGTACCCTCAATTACCTAAAGGGCTGGAACTTTTGAGTTATCATCATCATGTATTGAGAACTGAGCTACAACCATCTGCAATTCCCATTTGGTTCCCACATTTCTGGGGAAACAGAGGTAACTGCTTTTTTTCATTTCTTGAGGCAACTCAACTAAATTATTTATTCTACTCAGATGTGCAAGTGTTTGCTGCAACAGCTTTGAATTATTACCCAGTTGGTGGGGGATATTCTTCTGAATATTACATTTTACTGGACACTTGTGTACATTAATTAGCCTTTGGAAGTTAAATAGAGAAATGGGTAATTTAAACACCACTGGGACTACTTATTTCTCTCTCTTTAAAGCCTTATTCCCAACTGAGGAGGGCTTTTCTCATGCATATGACCACTATTCAAAAGCAATGGGCTGACTCACAGCACACAGAGCCAAGCATATGTGTCAGTTTTAGGAGGCTTGCAACCCTTCCAGGAATAGAGCCTTGGACTGTCCACACTTAAGAGCGGTCACTGAGTTTGTTTAGAGCAAAATTTAGTGGATACTAAACAAGCATCCTGCTTTCAATGCCCAGCTGGCACCTCTCCTACTCTTACCCTACTGAATATTTTACTATATTTAATATAAAAGAGGAGACAAAAGAGAATTCCCTTTTTTTCCCCCCACTTGTAAAGTTTCTGAACCCTGTTACTGACAGGTGCTGCCTATAGAGAGGGCTCCATAATTCTCCCCAGAGCAGCATTTTGCTCTGCAGCAGCCTCGAAGGTGAAGCAAGGACAGTGATTGTGCTGGCATCCAGCACGCTGCGCTCTCAACGCTCCCATTATCCATGTTTGCCACATACAAGCTGGCAAGCTTGCCACACACCATGCCAAGCAGGTGGCCGCTGTCTTAGCCCCCCTTGCTTTAAAGAACCCCATGAAGTCCTTAATAAAATGAGACTGCATTCACACCTGCACCGATTCCTTCACATATCGCAGAGTGAAATGGAGTTTGGCTTGCTGAGCTGATCAGCAAAACCCATTCCAAGTCACATTTGGCCACAGTGAAACAACTGACTTGATCTCACACCAACAAATAATAATTTACCTCAGAGAACAAAAGCAACAAATGCACTATTTTTTTTTCAGTGTTTTCTTAAAAGTCACTTGAAGTGCACAGCAAGTTATTTTCAAATATCACAGTTCTCATACACAAACCCATTTACATCTACTACCACACACAAATAGCGACAGAAAAGGGCTTATCTGGAAAGGTGATTCATATCTACTCCGAAGAGAAATCACAGAAAATCCTAAGATGCTGCAGAAGAAAGGGAAGCAAAAAAACAAACCCAACACTTCTAAGGCTCAAGTTAGTTACAGTTCAACAGCACCAGTGCCATGATCGAGAAGCCAAGAGCTGCTTACTGTTTTATAATGGTCACAGGAAAATTTACTTCTCCCACGAACAGGGACCTGGAAGGTCATACTACTTATTGGCATATTTAACGTGAATATATTCTGCTTAAGTCCAGCTTGCTCTTCCTTCTCAAGGGGTCCACAGTTAAATGATTCTATATATGCTGGCATGTGAAGCTTGGGTGGTTAATTTTAGCTGAAGACACGCATGCACAGTGCTCAGATTTCTGACACGGTCACACTTCACAGCTCCCACCCCTCTTGCAGCTCTTCCCTCACACTCCCACTGCTCCCTTCTCCTACTACTGTCTCCAACACAGAGTTCCAATGTTTGGCATCAATTTCAAACAGGATCAGTACATTTTATCATATCAAAGCTATTTGCAGCAAGAATAAAGTTTGGCAGGTCTTTTGTGTTGGACACCATAGGCATTAAGATAATGATTAAAGAAATTGCTGGGGTTTTGATTGACTATTTCGTTTCGTTGTTGTTTTGGGTTGTTTGGGGGTTTTTACACAATCAAGAGACTTGGAAACCCAAGATTTTGCATGACAAAAAACTTCAGGTACACCCCTTTTTAGAACTTTGTGGAGTATTCACAATATTTGAACGTTTTATCTATCACAAATGCATGCAAAAAAGCATCAGGCTGAATGAGACCTGGAATGGACACACACAACCTGGTGCAACAAGGGCTGCCTGCCCTCTGGCAAGACCCCACCACGTGCAAGTCAGCCCCAATTCCATGGTCTGACCACTGTTGCTGGCATTCCTTAAAAACACAGAGAATTGGCACTTGTAAGATGCTTGGCTGGAATGCTTTCTATTTAAAAAAATAACACAAGCGATGTTGCCAAGGTGAGAAGCAAAGGCTGCTTCACCTCCCCTCTTGCCAAGCTGAAGGATAGATGCCTGACATTTTCACTGTTGATTTTTCAAAAGGCACACTCCTGCCAGAGTCAAATCCATGCGGCCCTTTCAACTGCTCCACGAAAAGCAAACAGCCTGGGAGCCGTGGTGTCTCCACACCAGCTCTCCCCCCAGCAAAGCCCCCTCACCGTGGCAGAGGTGGGTGTTTGTTTTGGGGAGGGGGGGATGAGTGGGGCTTTGATGAAGTTTGAGGAGAACGCTGGGACACGAAGGAGCTACTTTGCCCAAACAGCTCTCAGGGCTGAGGCTCTGATGTGCTTGGGACTCTGCTGGGAGCTCTGCTAATGCACACAGGCACCAGGCTGAGTGAGAGAAGGGGGGAAGTTTGCCCGTGTTTCCCCCAAAACCCTGACCACTGAAGATGGGTGGAGGATCTTACTCCAGGCTGCTACAGCCTTAGAGCTTCTGCTATAAGCACCCAACACTCAACAAGATGGGTTCCCAAACCACCATTGTAGCCTTGGCACACTTGGCTCATGACAGTAAGCAAGTCTTCTAAACTTCTCTAATAAAGACAGACTCATTTTCTCTATTTGGAAAAGGTATGAGAGACTGTTCCAAACAGCTGCTGTAATTTCATTGGTATTTTTCACCTGGGGTCAGAAATCTGTGTGTTTGCAGTATCATCTCCTCTGGGCAGAAAGCCATGGCCGCAGGAGGGATCAAAACAGATGAACTATCACTGCTGGATTGGACTCTGAGAAACAAAGGGCAAAGAAAAGATTCCAAGAGATAATAATCTGAACAGGGCTGGAAATGGAGCCTGATTTGCCATGTAGCATTTTAAGCACAAACTCACTTCTCTATTCCATTTTCTCTTGATTGCTTAGAGGATTAATTCATCAAAACAATGTTCACAGCTGTGAAGCAACTCCAAGTAAAAGTAAAATTGGTTTCTAAGGCACACAATACTAAACCTTTTCAACTCCTAGCAGTGTATGAAAGTTATCTGATCCAAACAGTGAGGCCAGGAAACATTGCAAAAGCTTTTCTTAATTTTTAACAAAATCAGTTTGCTGTGGGGATTAGGGAATTACAGAAATTGGCCTTGGTCTCACACCAAATCCTAGGCCTCTTTTAGCCAAGAAGGACCAGCCAACATTCCCTTTCGGGTCTGCTCAGTGCTTGATGGACAAAAATGAGACTTCAAATCCAGCGCCTGGGTAGGCTCAGTCCATATCAACAATGAAGTCACCAGCCAAACATCCTCCTCTCCCACGAACAGAGTGTCTAATGCTACTGAAAAAAGAGTAAGTAAGTCATCTGCACTGCCTTCCTCACTCCGTAGACCGTAATTCAGTTTGGTGTCCAAGGCTTTTCACGAGAGGCAATGCTTCTGAAGCTGCCAGAAGCTGGTGAGAGGCAGCGCTCTCCAACACTTGGAACGACATAAAGCAACAGGCAACCAACACATGGATGAGAAATCACTGCAACTCAGTTAGTTTAGGAAGGCCAACAAGCTATTCATCACTTTATCTGCCAAGCAAGATCAGTGCAGAATCTGGAGATGGAAGGAACGAAGAAAGGAGGAAACAAGACCCAAACTTGAGCAAGGACTTGACCATACAATATTTTCAAGCCCATGCTCAAGTCCCAGTTACTGTGATCACATTTAACTCTTCTGAATAGGAATGAAGTTGGTAGTTAAAGAATTACATATTAGTTCTGTTATTTCTAAAGCTTATTGATGGTAAGAGTAAGAATGAGAAGGAGCCAATTCCCTTTCCAAAGACTTTTTGTATATTCTACCCATATTTCTATTTCTAATGCTCCTCCTACTCTTGGGCATTGTCAGAAATGGGACAGTTGGCTAGACAAATCTTAGGTGTGACCTACTTTTGGAAGGCCTATTTTTATCTTAAGCTGCATTTTAAGATAGTGAAAAACATTTTGTGACAGATGAGCCTTAATTTTTGTGGCAAAGACTCCATCCCAAAGAGGCACAAAAAGACTAAGAATCTCAGAAGGATCCAGCATCTCCCATTAGAGCCACATCATCCCAACAGCTCATCTTCCTCCTAGCCACCAAAATAAACAACCAATCTTTCAGAAAACCTCAGATACTTCTTTAATACCTAAACAAGTGTCAGATCTCCACCATTTTTAAAATCTGGTCCTCGCTTTTCAGTAGGGAAAAAGGAAATATTCGTATATTTGTATCAACATACAGATGGGGGATGCAGCCCACACAGGTGTCTGGCCCTAAATGTTTCATTAAGGCGATCTTGAAGTAAAATTCTTGCATTTGAATATACCAACAACCATTTATACATAGGTGGAAGCATTTTTGGTTTTGTTATGTCATTCACTACATTGCCACACAGCCCAGAAATCAGGCTACAGCAAAAAGCCTTCTGTATAGCTGGGATCACAAGGGGTTTGCCATATTTTACAGGAAATAAGGTCATCTTCATAAATTGTTCCTGTTAGGCACTTACAAAACGAGTTGTTTCTTTTTTTCATTCCCCAAACAAAAAAAAATAAAGTGCTGAATTAATTTCCACAAACATAACAAACCTAATCTAATGGTCTTGCAGTTGGCCATCTGTTTCACAGATAAAAATCTAACTGAATCTTCTACTGACTGATAACTTTCTAAATTAGATTAAATTGTCAATGCTGACCCTGCTTCTAGCTTAGTTCCTCCTGCTTCCATTTAAAAGACTGGGAGTGCTTTCTGTATCATTATCTATATGCCAATTAGAAGAAAATTTGCAATAGTTAAAGCTACACATTTGGCACTAGATCAGATTTAAAGGGGCAGAACAGGGCAGTGTCCCCAGCTACAATGCAGACTAAGGAAACACAGGAAAAAAGTTCTAGAGTGCAGATGTTCTAGAAAAAATTTTAGGTCCCCCTTCTCTAATACAGTCTGTGTCACAAAGACTTTTTCAGTCAAACGTACTTGTATATTTATAAATAATTAAGAAATACCCCTCCTGATGGGAAGGAGCAAACTTCTGTACCTAAGTTTAGCTTAGCACTACTATATAAAAAAATAGTGATTTTATCCCTAAAGGCCACGTACAGACAGGCTGGCCAAGACCCCAGTTACCAATTCACTGTCTTTGGCATGAAGAATGATCCCCTGCAGGATAGAAGAGGAAAACTCCCCTTCTTCATTTCCCACTGACCTTATGCCTTGTTGGGGAAGAGGGGAGGGGGGATGCTACTTCCATCAGACCCAGCTGGTGTGGGCACTGCTGCAGGCAGGATGCTCACACACTCAGTAACCCACTGGCCTGATCTGTGATGGCAAATCCTGTGCTCCTAATTAGAGAGGTTCACTAAAGTGACACCAGCCTGTGCTTTCAGAGATCTGGTAATTAAAATCTGTGCTGTGGGGTTTTGCTAAGAATTCTGATACTGAACATTTAACACCTCCTTCTACATTAAAAAAAAAAAAAATACAAATCCAGTAAAGTAAAACTTACAGCAGACTAGAATTAATAATTTAAAAGTATATTTTATGGTTGGTCAAGAAATGACAGTGCAGGCACAATTCCCACAAGTGCAGGAGGTTTGGGCATCTCTTTCTGGGAGCCTCCTTACACAGCCTCCTCACACAGCCATTGGCCACTTAAATGCCTCCTGTACCTTCCTGAAAAAATCATTGAAGCTAAAGGAATAACTTCACTGCTCCTGAAGCTTTCTTCAGAAATATATATATAGCACAGTCCTTTAATAGAACTGTCACGAAGCAGATCAACTGCAGGTTTCATCTATTTCCAGGAGAAAGAGCTTTCACCTAAAGATATTTAATGGGAATTTCCAAGTCTTGAACAGCATGACCCACACCAGGCTAAGACTATTATCAGTTACTTATGATTCTTCTTCATATATCCCTTTTTAAAATTCAGATGGTTGAAATACTTCTATCATTATTAATAGTCCTTCAACAATTCCATGTCAGGAAGGAGGTTGATCAAAAGACCTGCAAGCTCCGGAAAATTCCAAAAGCACAAGGCAGTGACAGCAGCCTATCCTCACTGGGGCCTCCATCACTCAAATTCCAATGTAATTTTACACACACCTACACAATCCCTTTCTCTGTTTGACATCCTGCATTTAGTTTCTCATTTAGTCCTGCTTTTGCCTCAATACCTACACCTAGGAAAGTGTTACTCCAGCAAAATTCTGTAGCTAAAATCAGCCGAGTGAAAGGTTCAGTGAGAAGAAAAACTATATGAAATTTACAGGTAGTAAACTCCTGCAACTAATCCTTGTGGTCATTTTACTGGGATCCATAGAAATCAAACATTTGACATCAAACGTGGTTTGCTTTTTTTTGTTTTTTTTAAACTTGGTAAATGCTTATTTTTTCCTTCAGATGAGAACATTCACTTTGATCCATGCTATAGATGTGGTCAAATGCTCCCACAGGATGCAGATGAAAGCCCATCTATGTATGAAACTAAGAACAGTTTAAAGTAACATCAGATAAGAGTGGCTTAGCAGCAGATAAAATCAGAGCATTTAATGGTAATCATTGGGAGGATAGAGCCTATCGGCACAGAAACAAGGCCCAGGGACATCAGCAACATCAGTTATTCTTTTCTGCCTGGAGCAAGGGTGGGTGGATTGCAGAACAAAGAGCATGTTGCCAGTTTAACAAAAAGAAGAAAAAGGAAAAAAAAGTGATTTATGTACTAATATAAAATTTTAATTCCAAAATTAACCACTGATACTAGGAGAGAAAAAAAGAAAAAAGAGCTATTAGGACTGGCTGCCTGTTTTCCTGATCAGACAACTGATATTTACAGCATTACTTGCCCAGTTTTCTGTTAACTACAGTTCAAGCTGCATAATCTTAAAGCTCTAGAAAGAGGCCAAAAAAAAAAAAAAAAAAAAAGAAAAAAAAAAAAAATGAAAACATGNNAAAAAAAAAAAAAAAGGAAATAAAGAAAATTGCAACAGCTGATGTAGAACTAGGTTAAGATTTTAGGTTACAGGCCATTTCTTGCAAAAGGCAGGTTAAGAGAAACATCTAAAAGTTGAAATTGTAACAAATTAATTAGGCTGTGAGCAAATGGTTGAGTTGTGAATTAAAACTAAAACTACTCTTAGAACAAAGTAAAAGAAAAAGCAGCTCACCACTTGGATTAGGGGTTGGTTGTTCATGGTTTTTCTGGTTTTGTGGGTGGTTTTTTGTTTGGTTTTGATGTTTTTTGAACAGTGGCAATTCTATTGCTGAATTTCCTAGTACTGTCATTTTTGCAGCGTTTGTTTCACACCTTTGGCAACACTTCCACTGGAAATTTTGTTTACACAGTCCCACAATGAACAATGATTGGAGGTTACAAATTACTCGTTTTTATCTCTACAAATAACCTTTGCAGATACTTCCTGCAGGTTTTCTCCTGAGCCATCACTGCTGGATTCTTGAAGAGCAAGACTGCTTGGCATTAGCCTTTCACCCGTGGCTGCATCTGGCACTAGAACACACACGGCAGCCTCAGCAAAATGACAAATCATTCCTGGGAATACAGGCTGGTGACACCCTATGAGCATCAGGAGGACAGATCCAGGCAGCTGACAATTAGTGAGTGGTTCTGGGCCCGTTCCATTGCTCTCAAACATGGAAATCGTTTTAAGGAGGTGAGTGACACTTCCAGGCATGAATCAGCGGAGTGCAGGCTTGACCCCATCAGAGTGACTCTGACACAAAGGCCAATAAAGAGAAAACATCTTACTGAACTCTATTGGAACTGACAAAGGCAGCAGCTGCTCTGCTCCACAGGACAAATTTATACCTACAGTAGGCGTTGGGAAAAATGAATCCTTAAGGAAATTACTGTCAGCTCATCCACCCTCACTGCAATGCTATCTAGGAGATCCCAAGGAATAAACCAAGCAAATCAGAGCACAAATTAGTTTTTAAAACACAAGAAGTCCACAGGTTCATTCAGAATGGCATGCAGAGGTATTTCTGAAGAGCATACAAAACCACCCAGAACTAACATTTCCCAGCACACACTGAAAAGAAAACTAATAAACTGGAACAGTAGTGCCTTCAAAAGATACAGATCTCTCTCCTATGATTCAGAAGCTCCTAGAGGATTTGAAGGATAGATGTTTTGGCATGAGATCCTCAAACCTCATTTTATTAGTGCATAAGGGAAAAATTTACTACTACTACTACTACTACACAGTTGGCCAAAGAAATAATGGCATGAACCAGCTTAAGCAGTAACTGGTAAAAAATCAGGATTACTTGAAAAATGAGCAATCTTAGATATTGAGATTGCACAAAAACAAACAAAAGAAAAAACCTCAAGAGTCTGTGTGGTATAAAACCTAGCATGGAACACTGCTGATGTTTGTATCCTAAATCAGACTTGTCCACTGACTAAGGGATAAAGTCTGTGCAGTTTTGTATGCTGACATTTGTTCAGTGTTTTGCAAATCAATAATGCAGACAGCAAGTTCTCAGCAATAAGTTCTGAACTGAGCATTTACAGACAATACAGCTGCATTTAGCACATCTGTTTCTGTATTCCTACACCATCATTTTTTTTCCTTTTTTTGGTATAACTAGTAGTAAATAGCACATTAAACTATTCTGATGGTCTAAATGAGATTTTGTAGTGTTTTTAACACTTACGTCTATTTAGCGTGATCCTTTATGTTTACTCTTTATATAAAAAAGGATGTGACAGTGCTTGGGTAAGGGATAAGGGTAAGGGAGGGCTTTGCACAGTCTTCATGGACACCTGCTCTGCACTGACTACATTTTGTTCTCCCAACTCTTTGCAGATGCTTGTCTCAAAAAGCAAATAACCCAAAGATCAGATTAGCAGCCTGATATTTCCACGAGGGCAGCTAAGACTGGCAGGCCTCATAAAAGTACTGAGTAGCCCTGAGACCAGACTCCACCCCCAAGAAGGATTAAACACAATTAGCATCAGGAAAGCAGATGTCTAACAAAGTAATAAACCATAACTTCTACACGAGGTTAAAAATTTCCCTCTCCTTTCCTGTATTCAGCAAATGATCCATGGCTCCCAAATGCATCTCTTTGCTGCTTTACACCACCTCGAGACTCCCTTATTCTCTCATCAGTCAATTTATTGGCAATAACTCGTCAGCAAAAAAAAAAAAAATAAACCAAAACAACAAAAAAGCTTGTTGAGCAAATGTCAGAGAACATTAAATTAACCAGTCAAAGATCAGCAATGAACAGCTGACACCAAATTGAACCCAACACATGGCCCCATTCACATTATTGTTAAACACACATAGCCAATCGCTCTGCCTTCAAAATGACATTAAATGATCTTTATTTTATTAAACAAAAACATTTGCTTGTGAATGAATAGTCAGCCTAACATTAAGTACATCATAAAAAGAGTGAGCTATTGCTTTCATGCAGTTTGGATCAAAGGTACTATTGTACCTCTGAGTAAAAACTAAATTATTAAGCATTATTAAGCATTTTCTCTTCAGCTCAAAGAGACCCTCAGTGTATTTCTGTGTACTTCTATTTGTGTACAAAGTGCATAATCTTTCAGCAAGTCCTTCCAAGCACCCAGTCAAGACTATTAAATTTCTTGCCTGCTTCATGGAGCCACCACACATGCCCCAGTACACACCAAGGGAGGATTTGCTCCCCAGGGCAAGGCAGCAATGTCTCCTAAGGCCCCACAGCTCATGGGAAGATTACCGGGGCACACAGAGCAGGTAGGTCCCAAAATGACCCAGCAATCAGCAGCACCTTTACGCTTGCTTCTCCCAAAACAATGGTCTCAGCTCGTCCCATCAGCACCCACCTCGTGCCCTTCCCCCAAGCGCACACACACCTTCTGCAGCCTTGCTGTGGACAGGAGTAGAAATGAGACTGGCCCAGCAAATGATGACTCCAGAATGGAAAAATCACATACCGTGCAATAGAAATGCATTAAAGAAAGTGAGGGACCTGATGGCTTTCTGCCCTGGCAGCAAGGGCCATTCTCTGCTGGAGCTGTTAATCAGTTAAGGACAGATTATATGGGGACAGAGACAGAACTGGATGTGGATGTGAGGGCAAAGAACCTAATTAAATACATCCATTCTCTCTCAACAAAGGAAAAAGCCAACCAGGTGATAATGTGCAATATTTTAAACACCGGATGTTGAAATGACAGAAAAATAATCGTATTTACAAGAGACTAAGGTGCCCAGAGTGGCAGGTGTACTTCCTTTTATTCCTTGAAAAGGACTTTTTCAGCACTGAGTAAATCTCATTACTTCTCTCTATGCCTGTTACCCCTTCCACTCCCTGTCTCATTTAGGTAACAATTCTTAGATATGTTTATAGTACACACCTCCAGGACAAGAGCTGCCACTCATAAGTTTCAGCAGCACCTCATACAACTCGGCTGTGATCTCAGTAAATTAATCTAGGCAATCTACTCAAGATTTAAACAAAGATTTTCAAAGGGGCACAAATTCGCCTCCTAAATCCATATTGAGTCATGGAAATGTTTTTACAGAAGGCCAGAACAGACTAATTGCTCCCCACAGACATCTCATCCTCATAAATCCTGGTAGCCTGTATTGTAGACCCTCTCCTAATGAATATTTTCCAATGCAATGTCTTAAACCAAAAGTGAACACCAAATATTTCTACCTTCTGAACACTAAGGCATGTATTACAAGAAAACAAAGTAGCACCTGCATGGTTTTGGAAGCCGCTGCCAAAACCAAGCCACATTCAGGTAAGCCTTTGAAAGCACTGGGCTTCTCATGTGCCCTGTACTGAACCCACTGGTGTCGAATTCTGAGCCCGGGTTATTTACCTGCATTTTGGTCGTTAAAAAAAAAATAAAAATATATATATATATATATATACACNCTGCGAATGCAGAGCAGGGAAGAGAAAATCTTGCCTTACAATGCCCAGGTGTTTCGCAGGTGATCATGATCACATTCCAGCGTGGGCACAAGGGGGAGATGCCATAACAGTGACACCACTCCACCCCTTGAAACCGGATACTCAGGAGCGCTCCAGAAGCTCTCTAGTGCTTCATTGTAAAAGATACTGATAAAAGATCTACTACTGCTTAGTTCAGAACCCTCGTCAAACCCTTCCACACCAAAATCACCCTCCCTCCTTCACTTTCACAGTACTCACCCCGACAAAAGTTATGTAGGGTCAGGACTCTTACAAAACAAGATTAGGATCGTTATAATAAAATTAGTAACTGCACAGATAATCTATAGGGAATTTATGTTTGCCATTTCACAGTGAAAAAGCAGACTCACTATGACAATAAACAAGAGTATTTGAAGCAAGACTTTTCAGACAGAAAGGTAACAGAGAAAACATCTGAGCAGTCACAGCCTCACCATGATGGCCCTAATCATGAGCTACCTGCTAATAAAAGAAGGCAAGTAGTGGTTGTGTGAGAGAGTTAATGCTTATTCACTCACAAATTTTTTAAATTAAAGACATATTAAAACCCTTGTACAATGCACAATGCCCTGGTAAGACCCCACCTGAAACATCTCGTACAGTTCTTGCCACCTGTGTTCAAGAAGGAGAGTCCAGACTATAAATGGCACAGAAAATGACCTGGGAAATTCGGAGAAAGTCTTGCAAAAGAAAACTCTTACCATTAGTTTGATTTGAACTTCACAGTAAGACGTTCATTGCCCAGAATACTGGGGAGGAGGAGCAGAGCAGCCAACAGACAGACGTGCTGGCAACAACCCCCCAAAAGCACTCGAACAGGCTGTGAGAGTCAGAACAGATGAGGCTGGAGCAGAATTCAGGGGCATCCTTCTACCAAGAACAAGAGAGTGAAAGCCAAGTGGTTTTCAGATTTTATATTCATGGAAAGGGTGAAATTGTTACATTAATCAGTGCACTGTAACAGTGAAGTCTGACATTGATTAAAACAATAAACCCTCTACCTCACATGCTATTAAATATCATCTGCATCCATCCCTCTGTGCTCCACAGTAAGAGCAAGACTTAGCACAAAACCACACACAACTGGGAGTAAAGGAAATAGTAAGGCTTTTAGAAAAGCATATGGAACTTTTAATCTTTCCTCAGTGTCCTACAAGGGAAAGAAGTAAATAAACTAAAATCAAGCTGCAATCCCAAAATACATCCTGTACCAGAACAGGAATGCTTTTTGAAGGATCACCTACCTCAAAACCCCTTTCCAGGCTGTTTACTGCCATAATCACAATTAAAGCACAATTAAATGAGGCTCAAACCTCTACACCTGAATCTAAATTAGGACAGACAAACAGATTAATCTGGAATATTTCAGAGAGCCTAAATCAAGCAACATACAGCATCTACATACATCTATAAATTTGCATTTCTGAAACTTCCTATATAAGGACTTTTTAAATGATATCTGCACTGAAATGTGACATGTATAGTTTGTAACAAAGCAGTTATAATATGGTGTTTATTTATCTTGAGATGTAAACATCTGAATATGCACATCCAATCATTTCCATGTGATTGTTTTCTACTTGATTTCTGTAATGACATCAACTCCTTAGAACAAATAACTAATACAATTTTAGACATTTATTTTTAAATAATATTTAAATATTTGTATATTGTACAGAAAAATACACATTGTGGTGGGTTGCCCCTGGCATGTGTATGCACACACACAGTACCTGGATTTGGGAATTTAATTGTGTGATGCAAGTGCTGTCATAAATGATCCAGGTGTCTCCTAGAAGGTGTGTTGAGGCTTTCCTTTTTGAAAGAGATCCTCTTTCAGTTCCTGCTGCGGTGATTAGAAGCACCCTGCTGTATTTTGATGTCTTTACAGAGAATACTCATATGCCCACATAGTCCCTTTTTCTCTGGTTAGGAGTGCTAAGAAAACAGATTTTTCTCTCTCTTGGTCAGCCCAACAGCCCTTGTTTCCTTTGCACTGATCTTTCATAAATGATACCACAACTGTGTGTCATATTCTGGGTGAGGTTTCACCTGCCTCCTGGTAGTTTCACTGCTTTCTCACCTCCTTATCTCTGCTGAAAGCACCTTCCCTGATACCTGTCAGGAACAGGTCTACCTTTTGCACAGCCTTATGACGCTGCTGCAGCTCACAGCTGGATTGTCCTCTCCCAACTGATCCTCAGAAGAAAGATGTGTGTGCTCTTTCAACACACTGTCTGCTCACAGGCTTCTGTGTCAAAAGAACATTTCCTCAGCTGTGAGATCAAATACAAGTGTGGGGAACGTATGATTACGTGCAACAGCCTGAGACATATCTTAACCTATGAAACACTGAATTATACTTTGCTATTTATTTTAATCTTTGTAGCATGCCAGCAGCTAAGCCTTCGATCTAGACATCTAACAACTGGCTGAGGTTCTGCACTTTTTGGCTTGGAAAAGCTGGGTAACAGGCTGTGATCCGATTCCAACATCAAGTCAATAATCAGCTACAAGATAATGCTGTGACGATTCCAATAAACTGCTTATAAGCACTAATACAGATGGCAAGAGCTTAGGGAACTGCAGGAATTCTTTCCCTTACTTTATGAAAAGTATTGCTAAGTCAGCTAGCAAAAATAGGCCTATCAAATCATAACTTTGTAAATCTCTTATCAGCCCAGTCAATTCTTCTCTCTCAGTTTTCAAGTTAAGCACTTGAAAATCTCTTCCAGAATGAAGTGTTTCTTCCAAATAAGTATGTTCCCTTTGCTGTATGCTCCACATTAGCCCAGAAGGCACATGCAGATAAGAGCATTAAAGGGAAATGTTTAATAGAAGAAGTCACGTGTAAACCAGGACTGAAATTTTATACACAGAGATAAACCTTTTAACACTCTTCCCACAGAGAACATTTTGAATTAGCTATTTTACAAGAATAACTTTTTTTCTCTATTTTTTGCAAGTACACGTTTTAAAGATCCAATGGTTTACCCAGCCTAGGGCCCATTAACTTTTTCAAGCCTCAGGTACAGACAGAGCTGACACCACTCACCCCCGGCACACATCTGGGGGGTGCAGAGCAGGAGGCATCCCTTCTTCCCCAGTCCATATGGACATGGCCCAACTCCTCCTGCACCTCCAGACCTTCAGCAGGAGCAGTTTTCCCACTCCTTGCACCTCAGGGTCTCCTATGGAGCAAGAGCAAGGGCCATGGAAATGAGGATCTGGTGCAGCTCATGAGTTACAGGTGTCTATACAGAAAGTGCTCATTGCAAAGACATGCATGTTCTTTTCTCTCCTGTTATTCAACGTTTTAAAATCAAAGCAGAAAATATTGATAGGGAGAGAGAAGTCATTAAATGATTGTATCTGCTTAACAGTAAGTACCATTCAAATTTCATAAACTGAAAACAGAAAGAAAAACAGTGACAGGAAAAGCCGAGCAGTCTTCATTTTTTCTCCAGGCCTGTATAACCCATAAGTCCGATCCCAAATGAGAAAAGACAAAAGCTACACTCTCACAAAAAAAAAAAAAAAAACACAAAACAAAAACAAAACTATCAAAACTATCAATAAGCTACATTAAACAAAATCCTAAAAAGTTCAAATATTTGCACATCTGAAACCTGTTTTTGAAACACCATTATGGTACACCTCGTTTTTTAATGCTACAGCTTCTGCTGACATTACTGTGGCTCTTCAGTCAAGTTTCTTTTACTCAATTCAAAGAAACAAAACTTTCAATATAGGCTTATCCTGGGGTCATTTATTACTCCATGTCAGACACATGTTTCATCTTGAGAAGACATATATAGGATTTTCATTCATTAGTTTCTCACAGGCTCAAAAAACTAAATAAACACATTAAAAAAAAAACCCAGAAAACCAAACCCAAAAAAACCACAAAAGAAAACCCACCCTGGAAAGGTTATCTGCTGTCAGTTACACACAGATAGGTTAGTTAAGGTGTTTCTACTGATACAATAGTAGGAAAAACCTTGTAAGAGGCTGAAACTTTCTCGTATTTGTATACGTTGTATACACATGCTGCAAGGCCGGGGACTTGTAGGATATGTACGGGACAATTTGAACTTGGCATAAAGAAAAGGGATCACATGCCTTTTACAACCTTCAATCATCACAAAAACAATGTCTCACCCCTTGTGAATTTTCAAAGCCATAAAACAGTGAGTGAGAACGATCCTTGTTTTGATTACATTAGGAAAAGGTGTTTGCATAAGGTGTGAAGCTGACTCAGAACAGTCAAACAAAAAGTAAGATCGAGGGAGGTTTTACACTCTGTGCTGAAATACTGAAATATTCAGTCTTAAATGTAAAATGGAAATAAATTCAGAATTAAACATTTGTTTTTAGAAGCCCGGGGATAAGGAACTCTGGGGTCAAAATATTTGTGTTTATCAGCAGTGCACAAGTCACTCACCATGAATAGGAGTAAGCTACACATTTCATTCTTTTCCTCCCAAGAGTTGGCAATACCTTAGAAAGTGGACACAGTCTGTTCAGCAAAAAAATTATCTTAGTTACTGTCTGGCCACTCTTCTGAATGTCCAGTAATAACATCAATATGCTCCAGAGAGACTGGCAAGAAACCTGTCATGATTGCCCAGGAAATACATCAACAATGAAAGCAACCTTGTATTTTGCAGCTAATTCAAGATGACAAGATGGCAGCTGAATGGATTGTATGTGACAGAAATTAGGCCACCATCCCCCAAAATTATTCAAGAACAATATTATGGAAAAGGAGTTACCAACACAAAGAGTTAGATACTTTCTTCACATTGCACTCTTATGGCAATATCACAATTTTCACAAACTTATCTGAGTGAGTCTTGCAGGATCTGATATTTGAGGACTCTGTGATAACAGCAGGCAGATAGATTTATCCCTGGATGCCTGAACAGCCCTGTACCACAAATCTGAAAAAAACCCTAAGCTTCCACACTCCGAATCTTATGATGTCAACCACAATGTGATTCTTGCCATCACCACCCAAAACTCTCAGCAGAACATATTTGGCTTCTGTTGGCATAGTAGCCACAATCAGTTCACCCTAAGCAGTCACTGGCAAGCATTTTCTCATTCTTTTTTCCACAGAAACCTCACTGGGCCAAAGGAAGGACGAGGAGGATGAAAAAGGAGAAGGGCAACCTCTGAGGTATTTATTCTGACACTCAATTAGCTGAGGATTTTTTTGTCTAATTTTATGTACATATATATATGCACACACACACCTATAAAAGCTGTCTGTTTGATCCACTTGATCAAGACAGAGCAGCCAAGGCCTCTGAAGAGCTCTGCACAAAGCTGAGCTCATCCCAGTGCTTTAGGCAGAACCCTGCCAGGGCCCCCGAGACTGAGGAGCACCCACGGCTGTCCCTGCCCCAGCACCCAGCGCACCACACCAGGCGGGAGGCAGCCCCACCAGGGCCACCTCCGGGATTCCCTCGCTGCAGGGCCAATAAATGCCTGCTGCTTGACAGGGCAGGTGGCTCAGGGGCATGGGCTGAAGGATTTTATCTTTTCTCCTTCTGCCCAAGGAGTGGGTAAATCCAGCACTTTTCTTCTACTCTGCGCATCACTTGCATTTCACTGTGCCTTGGACACTACCGGCTGTTTGATTTCTCCCATCTCCTTTTCTCTGCTGGATTTCACAGCTCAGCTCTCACAGGTGCTGGTGCTTCGTGGGCAGCGCACTGGGGGCTACTTTAAAGGCCAATGTATATGCAAAGACTTCACAATACACCTGTGTACATAAGCTCTTTCTGCTTCCTAAAGGGCTCTTTGCATGTGAAAAGTGAGAGAAAGGACTCCCTTTAACCTCCCACCCAAAATACTTGGCTTCAGCTGGAACCAGGCTTGGGCAACCCCCACACAAAGCCGCCAGCTTCCACTGCCAGCTCACAAATTCATTATCCCAGGGGCTACTCAAGCGTGAAATGTCCGAAACTATCTGATCCCACGTGAAGGGCTGCCGTTGTATCCAGAGCTGAATACTCCTTCACTAACACGTGTTTATCACCTCATTCCTGGCGAGCAAAGTATGTTAAAACAGAGATTGTTACATTACCAGCAGCGCTATAAATTTCTTTGATTGCAGAGCCTGATAGGAAGAGGTGCTGGGAACCTTTAACTCCCACATGGACTTCAACAGAGTTTTCACACATAAAGGCTAAAGGATTAGACCTGTAACAAATCCTGGGGTTTTACTATAAATTTCTCAGGAAAATAAATCTTTCCTCTAAAAACTACATAGAAATGTGATTTTCTTTGTTTAAATAATCTGCCAGAGAGACAGAGAAAACAAATTTAAAGCTACGTCAGACAGTCACTGTCTTGAGATTCTTTACATCAAATAGCTTTAAAAATAGCTGCTGACGAGAAGTCTCTCTAAGTTTTGATCAGAGTTTATATCTTGGTACGGACAGTAATTCAAGCAGACAGGCAGATATGTAGGTTTCCTGAGTTCATTTATGCTGCAGGAATGGAGCAGTCATACACTTTTTACTTACAGGGTGCAGGGTTGTTTTTTTTTTTTGGTGGGTTTTTTTTTTTTTTTTGGGGGGGTTNTTTTTTTTTTGTGGGTTTTTTTTTTTTTTTGGGGGGGTTTTTTTTTTTTTTTTTACATTTCAGGAAAGGGGAAGACAGGAAAGGGAATGGGGGGAAAGGGGATGGGGAATTTAACAACAAAAGCTGTTGAGCAAACAAAACTCCAAATGTTCCCAGACGACAAAATTATTCCAGCAAAAGACAGAAAATCGCTACCAAGGAGAAGAAAACGATGAGAATAAAGACAATAAATAAAGGAAAATGAGGGGAGAGGGCTACACACGTTACTGATGCTTCGGTTCTTAGTTATAAACGAGCTTAACTACAGCGATTAAACAAGACGCAGGCTGACCTAAACAAGCCCAAAACACGAATTAATGAGTAAC
>VXAC01007131.1:457432-488314 GCA_013399225.1 Rhipidura dahli
AAATCCGGCTGCTTCTCCATAGCCAAGCAGCATCCTCTTGGAGAGAGAGCGCATCGGTCCAGCACCAGCCCTGCCACCCCAGGTACCCCTGCTCGCTAACGAGAACCGTGCCGGGGCAATTCCCCCTNGCGGGGGCACACGGGGAACGGAGGGAAGGCAGTCGAGAAAACACTCGAAAACAGAAATTAATCGAGAGCCACGCCGCGTTTTAGCAGGATGCTTAAGGATACCGGGCGCGGTTTAAAGCAAAACTGCACATTACAAGGGTTTCTCTCCATTTTGACAGCCTGGCTCTGTTGGAAGCACAGAGGTTCTGAAGCTGGCGTGTTGTATCGGCGTTTGGCGCGATCGGAGCTGCTTCCATTTACAATTGGGTTTATACTGAAGCGTCTGGGGTGGGAAAGGACCAGGCTTGCCCTGAGAGAAAGGGAAGAATATTCTGCCTTACAAACGATTCAACAGGTGGTGCATCGCAGATCGGCTTTGGAAGCATAAACAAGAGAATAGCGGGAGTGTTTAGAATAATTAGTATCTTTAATATGCAGAAGAGCTCTATTTAGCAAAAAATATTACAGTTTGCCACGTTGTATTTAAGATAAAGCTATTAAAGGTCTTCGTAAATGCCAGGCTATTTCACAGGTGCTCTCTGGCACCCCTCTGGAACACCTCCTCTGCTCCCCTGAAGCACCTTGCCCAGCACAGCAGCCCAGACAAGATCCTCAGCTGTTGGAAGATTCCTGCCTGCTCTTGCCCGAGGCCCCATGATATCACCAGTGGGAACCACGCACTTGGCTCTGGCTTCTCACCCTTCTGCTCTGGAGAAGGAGCTGTGCCTGGTAAAGGGGGTGGCCCACGGGCGATAAGGAGACCACAGCAGCTCCAGCAGTAGCTCCATGAACAGTACCCCAGCAGCTCTCCAAGCCTGGACTTGGGGGGTGGTTCCTTTGGTAGCTTTGGTTTTGCCAGGCCAGGGAAACACAGGGAATTAAAACACATTTGAAGGAATACCCCAGGCCACCGTTTTCTCACCCTCTCTCCAAATATAAATTTTGATTCACAAAAAGATAACTTTGCTGGCTGCAGGAGGGGAGGCATAACCCATGAGCTGCTCAACATCATTTTCTAATAATGAAATCCTTTAATAATCCAATAAAAAGATACTAAAATGTTTTTTAAAGGACCAAATTGTACGCAAACTGATCACTTTCTTATCTGAAAATTCCCCTGTTGTATGATTTTACTGGCAAGGCTGTTTCATGTATCCACTTAGTATGTTGCTGAAGAAATACAATAAATCACTAAATTGGCATGTGAAAATCTGTAAATACCCTTTTCCATAAGAAAAAAACACATCTGCCTCCTTACTGAAGTCTTTTCCCTAACAGTTATGTTTCCACAACTTAGATTTAATTCCCTCGGTCTGTAACTGTTCTCTTGTTCTAATTAATTTTTTCAAGTGATAGAGAAGAAGGAATAATTATTGAAACAAACAACCATATTCCTGCACTGTAAAAAGAACTGCCCCACCAAGTCTGGTAGCTTGAATAGCTATGTATAGAGAAAGAGCTGCATGTTGAAAGCATTTTAAGACTTTATGCATACAGCTTACCTTTGAACCATAGAAGTAAAATCTGAATCCTCTTCTGAGAATAAAGAACTCTTGTTCTTTTCCTTCAGGCCAACGTGGACCAAAGCCCTAGCACAGCCAAATCTTCCCAGCCAGCCCTCTACATAAGCAAGTACCCTGCTGAAAGGTCACTCCTACAACACTCAAAAGAGGGGAAGGTCACAGCCCATTGGAGGGCTTGAACATAAGATGTATGGTCTTCAGGAGGGTCACAGGCTGAGACAATAACCTGCAGACAGACTCATGAATGAGGGAATGAATGCGTGCACTGGGAGGGAGAGGCCTGGGTGTGATGCCAAAAGGATTTCTAAGAGCATCTTACCAGCACCTTGGAGGAGCTGCCAGCGCCTGCAGCGTGCGCTGCTCGCTGGGCTCGAGTTTGTCCCTTCCCTGTGCCGGGCACAGTGGGAGCATCGCAAGGGCTCCCCACCGACCTGCTGGCACCTGCCTAAACATCATGACACGATGGTGTTCTGCTTCCAAAAAACACGCCAGCTTCAGGCAAAAACCCAAGGGAACTGAGACAAGTGGAGCTTTACACTCGCAGGATTACAGCCCGTACAAAGGGCCAAGACAACCCACAGCACAAGTCAGCGTTGCCTCAGACACCTCCTAAGCCTCTTAAAAGGTTGTTGATCTGCTCTGCCGGTTTGAACAGCCAAATATTTTCACTCGACACTCAACCTCGTGCCAAAATCAGGAATTGTAAGAAACAAAGGAGAGGCTGTAGAAAATGGCAGATTTTTGTCTACCATCACATGGAAAACTCCATTTTTTGGGACCCAGGGAAGAAAGTAGAGCCAAACTGCCCCAGCTACAAAAGACAGATTGAAAGACCAGATATGGATGGAAGGACTCTTCAGCCAACCACTCTTGTTTCTTTGGATACAGTTTGCTGCCTGTTTTCACATTAACTGAAGTGTGGCTCAGGCTTGAGTATTTTCTCATTTTATCCCTGTATGAGCCAGCTGAGCATGCTGAATGTGGACAGAGACACTCGCATGTAATCAGCCTGAAATACTAATAAAGAAAAGCTCCTGAGGTTAAAGTGTAAGCTCTGTGCCTCCCAATCACTTTCTAAGCTAATTAATATCCTTAACTAAAACCTGTGTTGCTTTTAGACACTTTTATTTAACGGATTTTCCTAAGCCAGCCTTCATTTGGGATGAAAATCCCTTGAGTTCTGATAGCGTTGCCAGGTGTAACCAGAATTCATTTCTCCCATTAAAAAGTAAGACTTTGCAGCTGCCTTTCATCCTCCTATCTCCCTTTTAGGCTCTCACAACACAGTGAAAGAGATAAGGTTAGGCCTGAAGCTGGTAAAATCCATGCATGACCTCTTGACACCTGGCAGCATCGCGGCAGGAGCCCCTCCCCAGTCGCTGTGCCCTGGCTTTGCTGATGGATCCAGGAGATGCCTTTCCCATACAATGCCCAATTTCAGAAGAGAACAAGGAGTAGATATTTGCTTGGTTTTGAATCCTTTAAAACCATAAAGCATCCAAGCTCTCTAAGGCTTTATTATGAACTTCAGCAACACATACATGGTGACATGGGGTCAATATTAAGTTGAACCTTCAGGAAAGGACATTATTTATAGTCCTAACAGGCATCTAAACTTCCCTATTAAAGTGTTAAACAATGCACTTGTTATTCACCAGCAAGTCTTCAATGACACAGAAACACATGTCCCCAGCAAACCCCATGCTCTACCGAGACATCATTCCAGTTCCCCATGCTTTCCAAATAAAACTGCTGGAAAAACAGGAGGAAACAGGTGTTGGAGACATTATGAATGAACTCAGTGCACACAGTCATTGTCTGTGCAACATTTACTATAAAGAAAGCTTGGGGAAATCCGTTTGCTAATAAATTCTAATAATTCATTGTTTGCCTATGAAAAATATGTGTGCTAACAGCTTGCTCTGCAGCCATTAAACAAAGCCACACTCCTGTACTTACCCATTACTTTTGCTTTTTAAACACACCAACATTTTGTTGGTTTTTTTTTGGTTTTTTTTTTTTTTAATCTGGAAAAGAAAGCATATTAGAAAATTTTATTACTGCTTTTCAATGCATTTTGGTCAAAAATACTGTAATTTTCTGTTCACTGAAAGCTGGGATTTTATTTATTTTTACTATATGACAACGAGCACATAGGTCTTCCTTTCATTCATTACAAAATGGAAATATCTACAGATTAAAATCTGGAAAAAAATCTTAGAAATCTTGAAGTTGTCAATAACAATATTTTGCTAAACATGATGTGGGAGGGAACAGGAGCCCAGCTCATGGAATCATAACAGATGTTAAACAATTCTCATTACAAAAAAGTCCTCAAAATGGTGCTGAACAGCAGCCTCTGAATTCAACATTTTCTAAACCAGCAGATGAGATGCCTTCCATTGAGTAGCACCATTATTAGAGGACCCAGTGAAGGAACTGCCCACATGGTTACTCTTGATTTTCAGCAGTTGTTGGGAGGTACTGGAGGACAGAGAGATGGATCGTGCTAGGTACCAGTTCAAAGAGAATGAGATGGCCTTGATAGTCACAACCTCCCATCATTCCCAGACTGAAGTACAAAAAGAGAGAGAAACTCAATTAATCAACAGCTGAAGCAGACAGTATTATTACTGGCAAATGAGCACCCTTTCTCTGGAAAACATGTCTTGTTAAACTGGTATTTTCTGCTGAGTTCACAGGAGCTTACGAAAGTGATAACACAGATGTGATTCTGTGAGGAGGCTCTTGCCTCATTTTCACCTGGCATGCTGCAAACCAGAATAATAACAAATCAACCCAGCAAACATCTGGTGGACTGAAAAGGAGTTAACTGGTTTAAAAACACATGATAACTGGGAAATTAGCTACAAGAAAATAAGCAACTGGACTGTGTTTCACAGGAAGCATTTTCAGCCATACTTTTCTGAGCAAGCCCTAGAAAGGGCTACGAAATTTGTTGGCAGCACATCAGTAATGAGAAAAATAAATGGTAAAAAAAGAGAAGAAGCTCATCCATACTGACTAGAACCACGAAAAGGTGTCAACACAGCAAATGCAATCTTGTAACAAGGAGAACCCAAGAACTTCACAGAGCAGAGGACTCTCCAAGAACTCAGTGCCCCTGGAAAGAGCATCACAGGCACGATGTGCCATCAGGATGCCAGGGTTTGTGCTCTGGTTACAGGGGTGATGCAATACTTGCACATAAGAACAGGTGGTTATCAAACAAGAACAGGCTTTATCACCTGCTGGGTTTAGTGCTGTTGGCATAAAACAGCTCAACAGGTTTAACCTTTGGAGAGGCTTCAGAGAGGAGCTGTGAGAATGACTTAAGGACTGAAAAATGCCTATCACAGGATTAGATTCAAACAGCTCCATTTCATTTGTCAGAGAAGAGTAAGGGCAAACATGAGATCATAACATGAACTCATTAAAAAAATGAAAGCAAATCAGCAGAAGTCATGTGGACTGTTTTATGGAGGAAGTCAGAGTGAATTATCACATTTATTGCTGTCTTACTTTATCATCAAAGGTTATTTCTAAGTTCCCCATTGAAGGGTATCAGTCAGCTACAGATCTGTTCCTGCCGACCTCGGATCTACGCTATCACCTGACTCCTGCCAGCAACCCCATGCAACACACAGCAGCCTCCAAAGATTCCAAGGAATGTACAAAGAGTGGAAAGCTTCCTGTGCTCCATCCCAAGTCCCAGTCTGCTGGTACTCAACAGCTCACCAGTGCACCAAGAAATAGCTGGGCTCTGGGGAACTTTTAAAAAAATATTAAATTCTTGATTCAGAACACAACGTGTTGGGGGAAAACAGCTGCAAAATAAAGTAACAAAAATACCAGTACACTGAATACCCACTGGTTAAGCAATGCTGACAATATTAACAAGGCCACCCAGCTGATGGAGAGCAGTAAAATCTCTCTGTGGTCTGAGAGACACAAGTGCCCAAATGGTCACTGAAAGGAGCCTCTTCCAACCACCCTGGTCCCACAGTCCAAAGGTCTGAAAAGGACAATAACCCAGGGATTAGCTTTGCCAAGGAATCCTATGAGTCCTCCTCCAAAAATCATAGGGCAGTGCTGTCTTTGGATTAAAACTTCTGAACATAATCCCAGCCCATACTCCCAGCTCTGTGACCTGACATGCCTTTCCCCAGTTTCCCAATATGTAAAAAATAATAATATTGATATCAAACAAAAATAGATTGACTTACTATATTTGAGACTAATTCTTGATTCATGTTATTTTAATAGGCAGACTAAAATACAGACAGGAAAATGTTATTTGCTCTGTTTCTGCTGAGTCTTTGCCAACTGCCCTGAACAGCAAGAATTTAAAATTAACTAAGCAATTCTACTTAAGCAGATGCAGAATAGTATGAAAAAAATTTCATACTGTTTCATTAGTGATTCAATTAGTCTCCAGACAAAGCTGCTCAGTGCTAAAAAAAGATCTCTCGTCATAAGTTCTGAAACCTGTCCCACAAAAGAACACATACCAAAATTTAATTAAAAAATAGCTGTAACTCATAGCCTTGATCAACCACCTGGAACACTTGATAACAACTGGTATCCACCAGATCCTTTTGCCAAACTCTTTATACTTCACTCTTAAATGAAGTGCTTGCTAATACAAGAGCACAAAATTCTGTGACCCAAAGAGCCTATATGCTACATTTGTGTTGAAATTTATGTTATGAAATATGTATGCATACAAATACAGAAATATTGAAATATATAATGACTTTATTAGGGGTGACATTTTAGTACCTGAAGGGAGCCTACAAGACAGATGGAGAGAGACTTTTTACATGACAACGGGGAATGACTTCAAACTGAGAGTAGGTTTAGATTGGATATTAAAGAATAAATTTGTTACTGTGAGGGTGGTGAGGGCCTGGCACAGGTTGTCCAGATGTGGCTGCCCTGTCCCTGGAAGTGTCCAAGACCAGGTTGGATGGGGCTTGGAGCAACCTAGTCTGGTGAGAGGTTGGAACAGGGTGATCTTTAAGGTCCCTTCCAACCCAGGCCATCCTATGGCTCTATTTAGAGCTGAATCCATCGAGAAGTTGCCTGTAAAAGTTGCCGTTAACCTGTTATTGGCGGAAGTGCCATAATCAGGTCTTCTCAACTCATTTGATTTCAAAGAAGTATTTCCAGTGTCCATAGAAGGTTCTGGATGCAGCTGTTCTCCTTACACTTAGGTTTCCAGCACTGCCTTCTGAACCTGCATCTTCAACTCTAAACAAGTAAATACAATGCCCAGGCTTGCTCTGAGTTTGTTGACAACAGCATGGAATGGTGTTAATGGATTAATAAGGGCCATCCCATTAGTTTTTGGTTGTTTATTAAAGTTTATTTGAAAGCCTCCCTGCTTTGCTCACGGCATGGCTCTGAGTCAGAGGCTGGTATCACCACAGGCAGCCTTGCACAGCTCCCATTGCTTTTCCTGCTCAGCCAAGAGATGGGAGGGACCTGCTGCCAGCCCCACACAGCCCCCTTCTGTGTGCCCCTTGCCCAGCCTCTGAGACACAGACGACTTCAGGGACACATCATTTCCCTTTCAGTCATCAGCCATAATCAGCTCCCTGAAGGCAGTAATTTGGAGATGCTGATGCCATGATGATTTTTGTCTTTTCTTTTATACCCCTGTTATAACTTTTTACAATTTCTGTATTCTTGGTGCTTTTTGCCTAAATTCTTGGACTTGTTTGTTAAGCTGGGAGACTGAACATTTTGGAAGCTTCACAGTGAGGGATCAGTGTGCCCCAGACCCCAAAGTCCTCTCCAGAACACATTTTGTAAACTGAGATAGAACCATCCAGGGGAATGTTCCTTGGGGTAGGGGGGGGCTCATTAGAGCCTCTCATTGGGAAATTTTCAATAGATATGCTAATTAGCAAGACCTACAATGTGATACCAAATCTGGAGGAGGGGGATTGCAGTGGCCATTGTGGTGTGCATGGAGGTGCATTCAACCTGGACATGGTGTACCTAAGGATCCTTAAAATAAATCCCTTTTCCCTTCTAACCGTGTTTGCGTCTTGATTTTAAGACCAGGAAAAGGCATCAGTGCAAACACAGGTTATGAAATGCAGTCTAGTATTTTCATGACAAATACTTCTTACTCTGGAAGAGCTGGTCAAGGACCCACACCACCAGGCACAGCAGTGCTTGGGTAGGTCTCATCTCTTACCCAAAATGGCAAGTTACATGATGAAGAAAAGCTCTTAGTGCAGGCTTGTGACTGGAGCAGGGCACATTCCCATCAGCTGCACAGCAACAGGTGGTTTTGAAAGCCCACAGACCATAAATTAATGGACATGTGGAAACAGAGGAAAAACCCTGGTCCTGTGCTAGGGACGCCCAGGTACCCAAGTTGGATGCCCAACAGGGCTCTCCTGTCTCTCCTCAATAAATTCACATTTCATTCAGCAGCCCAACCAAAACTGGTTTTTAGAAGTTCCCATATGAGTTCTGTACCCTCAGTGAATCTTCTTCCTGAGCTAAGAAATTAAACTATAGTGAGAAACTGAGAAACACTTGTTTGTTGTTCATTTTGTGTCTTTTGGGGTTTTTTTTTGTTGTTGGTTTTTTTTTTTAATACAGGGAACACTGTTCTGAAAATAATAATTACTTGATATGATCATACATAGCAAAAAGTAAATGTTCCTCTGTTTGCTCAGTCCTCTGAGTTGAATGCACCAATTCTTCAATTTTTCACAGAGAAACACTCCTTGTGCATGTCATGGGGGAATGACAGGCTGCAGCCAGAGCAGTGCTAATTTGACATTACAAAACAAAGACACAAGGCATTAAATAATTAGAGCCTTAATGACAGAGCACAATGCATGTCTCCTTTGATAATCTCTTGAACTCGGAAGATAAAAGCGGGGTGGAAACGTGCACACAAGATGTGCAACGACTGAGAGGTTCAAAGTGTTGTGGAGCACATTGCAGTGCACCCTTCCATACTATTCCAGCATCCTAAAGGATCAGCCTGTTAGAGCAAAAACTCCTCCAGTTGTCTGGGCTACTTCTGCTCTTCTGTACCTCCCTTCCAGCTGCTTTCCCCTCACCTCCTCTGCCAGCCTCCAGTTGGCTCACTGCACTTGTGGGCAGCTGGAATTTTCTTGCTGTCCTACTGTTTGATAGCAGCTGAAGTAACAAGAAGTAGCTTATTTCATGTTTCTCCCTACTCTCCAAGTTTATTTTAAAAAAAAAGTATCAAATATTAAATAATTTCCACTGACTGGAAAACAATTTTCCTAAAAAACTTGCATGCTTTTCTCTCTCTCTTTTTTTTTTAATTATTTCAAATATTATCCTTTCCACTTGCTTTCAAATTTTCTCTCAATTTTCATCCTGCCACATCATCAATCTTATCAGTTAGGGGAAAAAAAATCAAGATACATTCAAGCTTAAAAGAGTTTGCAGCAGTCTGAAAGTCAGCTAAAGATATTACTTAGGTACTCTGTCCCCGTACTCTGAAATTGAGGACAGAAACAGAAATACTAATGATAAAAAATAAATGAATATGCTGATATTTATCATGAAAGAGTGCTCTAGGCTGTATCAAATAGAAATGTAAAGTCTTATTCACAATGCAGGATACAGACAGCCAAATCTCAACATATTCCTGCTACTTTAGAAATGAGAGATTCCTCTAAAGGGTAAACAAATGATGAGCTGCCTAAGGTAGGGGTCCTGAAAACAAGTTTTATCTAAGAAAAGCTTTTCTAAGTCCCTGGACTTGATACCAAAATAATGCTTCTAGTATTCCAAAGGGATTTTCACTTGCTTGAAAATGAACACAAAAATTCTGCTACAAAACTTGGTTTATATTTTTGATGGATTAGTAAAATAGCACAGAGCTATGAATACAGATTTTTAATTCAACATTATTCCCCCACATATTATCATCACTAAGGATTATTCCCATGGCTTACAGGCACTGTTATTCTTCTGTATCTCAAAATATGAGATAAATAGAAAACTATGAATAAATAAAAAGAAACTACAGCATGCCCCACCGTAAACAACCAGAAGCATTTTGCTGAGTTCACCTTCTATCACTCTAAAGAACAGAGCACATCCTCGCCTCATAAATGTCAAGAAGAGTGTTATTAGCATTCAAATCACTCCAAGAATTAGACTATATTTTCATGGTGAGGCAAAGAAGGGCATGTTATTTTAATTTGCTCCCCAGATTGGCCCAGTCTAGACTATGACCCTCAGCCCAGTCTGACTGGAACAAAATAATTAGCATTTACTAAGATAACTCAGTTATCAGCCTCAATTTGAGATGCTTCTCTAAGAACATAACATCAGCATTTTGTCTGGGATTCACTTTAACGCTTAACAGGTTTTCCGTTATAAAGTTATATTAGAATACCAGACACTTTTTCCCCCTACTTGCACCATTTCCTATCACTTGTGTGCCTAATTAGCTTATATCTCAGTGCTAAAAATTATTGCTGGCCTGTTCTCAATGTACCTTAATATGATGACTAAACAAAAAAAAAATCCAATTATGATTTATGGGATCTGATTCTTCTTTACCTTTAAATTTAGCCATGTAATTTAGCATTTTACCTTAATATTCAGCTCATGTAACTAGCAATGAAATAAGCTGCAAGGTGTAAAAGAATCAGACTTGTTTGATCATATGAAATTAAACAATTCTCATTTTTATTAAGCATTCTTTCACTGGCGTCAGGCCATGCCCCAAAGAGGGGATTCTAATACTGCTTTTAAGCTATTTAGAGATTTTAAAACAGTGTCAAACTATACTTTGAATATCCTAGAATGTGCTAGATGTGAGCACAATGTTATTTGCAGAGGCAATGAGCCTCTGAAAACAAGACTGGTTTCCAACCTCTAGTCTGGCTACACAGAGTTCAAATCACAGACCAACAGGAAAAAAAAAAAAAAAAAGAGGACTATATGCTGCTACTGTTACAGCTCTTCGCTAGAGTGAGTAGGAAAAAGAAATAAACCTAAGAACGAGGTATTATTAGTTTTCCTCTGCAGATAAGTATTATTAAGGCTGCTTGGTCTACTCTCCAAGCACTTGGCCCAAAAGAAGGAGCATTCCACTGACCTTTGCCTTGGAAACTTTGAGGTTTGGTTCATGCAAGTCCCAAGAATGGGAAGGAGAAGAGGAGGAAAGAGAGAGAGGTAAAAAGAGACATCTGCCTGAGGATGCCTTCCAAAACTTGTGTGTCCTGTTCATGTGGTTTGGGGATGCATTGCACCTCTGTCACACACACAGAGCATTCCTGGGCAATAACAAGCAGGGTACCTCTCTGGCTAAACTGAGCAGCACAGGTCAGATTGCCTGAGCTGGGGAATGCAGGCTCTGTCTGCACCTGAAACATCCAGTCAGATATTATTCCCTTACAAAGGTTCATGGAGTGGTTTGAAATCTGAAGGGCAAGCCCAACAAAAGTGTCCTTAAATAAGTTCATTTCAGTCTCCTTTTACCTGTCACTAAGAGCCAGCTCAGCTGAACCCCTTGCCTTGCAGCACCCTCTGAGCACAGCCTGGTAGCACCAGGGTGACTCTTACCTGTGCCAGGGGTGCCTGCACTCCACTGGCTGCCCACCTGAGAAGCCCCATACTCACCAGGGCAGTGAAACCCACCCAAAACCCCACCCTGAACAAGCTCCAGCAACTACTTTCCTGTTACCACCTTCCAGGGGGAGCAGAACTCGGGATGAAGGAGAGCAAGAAGACATCCACCAGAGGACTGGGAGGAACAATGATCCTCAAAAACCTTCTGATGAGCTGGTAGAACCACAGGAAAAAATTCAGTATAGTTCTTTTCATCCCCTCTTACTGCACATTAGTCTGGGATTGCTGTTAGCAGCATCAGTACCACTGCGATCCAATTCATTTCCCATGTTCTGTGAGGATTAAGCACATACAAACCAGAAGGAAAGAAAAACCAAACCAACCATCACACATGAGAAGTAAGGTCTGGCTTCTATTTCAGGGAATATTAATAAGTGAAATTGTTGACAAGTGACTGACAAAAACTGTTCTGCTTCCTGCTGGTTTAACTGCTTCTAGGCAAAATTATGATTACTGCTAACAAGCCTAGAAATCTAATAAGACTTAATAACAATACAGAACAACAAGTCACAAAATAATAGCACTTTCTAGTCAGAATGGTTCTCCTGCAGCCAAAAACACAGTGTGAAGGTGGCTTGAAAGAGCCAAGTGAAATTAACACTTGATACTGATGAGGGAAAGGACTTTGCCCACAAGGGCACCATTTAGTTACATCCTGTTAAATTGACTTGCACTGCCATATTAACTGCAAATCCAAAGATGACCGATATAAGGACAACATAGGTACTTCAGAAATATATTTTCCTCCATTAAAATTATTTTTTGCTCATTATGAAGGATCATAATGATTCTTCATAATGGGTTTGGGTTGGAAGGGACCTTAAAGGTCATCCAGTTCCAACCCCCCTGCCACGGGTAGGGACGACTTCCACTAGATAAGGTTGCTTAAGCCCCATCCAACCTGGACTTGGACACTTCCAGGGAAAACTTCCAGACCTGACAACACAATGGAAATTTTTCAGCCCTAATTCCAAGCAAATGCTTGTGACTTCAATGGGTTTACATTTTCTCCCCAGAATAGAGGTTTTTGTGGCACTGTTCAAGACAGCTACAACAGAGGGAAAGAGACACTTAGGTCAGACCCCTACCACAGGTCAGATTAAATTTCCATACACTACAAAGCTGATCTTAGCTCCAAAGTGCTGCCTGCAGGATTCACTGCAAATAACCTATGCCAGTACTTCACTACGGAAATATTTTAAAGCTTCAAAATGTTCCAGCAGATGCAGATGCTTTGCAGAGACAGAGAATCTACAGATTAAGCTACAGAATGTGGCTTTGTCACTGAACAGAAGGGGCTGAACAGTGATCTCCTTTTTTTTCTTGGTAACTACAACTTAATCTGTATTCCCCTGCTAAAAGGATTGCAATAAAACTCTTTATAATGAAAGGACAATTAAGTCACATTACGTGCAAAAAGTCATCATTTGATAACGATCCACTAATTTCAGCAAGATAAGACACTAATCACTTGCGGTAATCAAATTTGTCTTGGTAATGCAGTGACTGGACCCTGCTGGAGCAATTCAGAGATGTTCATTATTAGCTCTGCACCCAGATGCCACCAGGTCACAGTGTCTCTGACGGAGACACTCCGAGGCTGGGAGGATGCCCCGTTACCTCCTGCTCCATTTTTGCACCAGAAAAGGCAGATTCTAGATTCATCAGTCATACTTATTGTACGAGTTTCAGCCACACAAGTACTGGTGTCTGGCAATTCAGAATCTGACCATGCTCAAAGAAAGGTTCAACTATTTATTCTTCACAACATCGTCTATGCCCAAAACAAATGATGGTCATAGAATACTGTAGATTTTTTTCTGACATTGAAAGAATTATCTATAATAAAAGCATATCCATAATAAATCTAATCCATACCCCACGGCGACTTAATCTCACGCAACTCACCCAGGAAAGCAAAGGAGAATGAGGTGTGCTTTGGTTCTGTCCAGCACCACCAGGTGGCAATAGCAGCCCAGCTAACCCATCCCACAGCGTGCCAGCAGCACGAACTGCTCATTCCCCTTTTTCCTTTTAACTCACTTTTTATCACAGAACCACTCAGCCCTACCCGAGCTTTTTAAAACTTAAACAAAGCATCTGTAATAAAAAGGACACCCACAGCTACTCCTGCTTCCTGAGACAGTCCAAAGACTGGGTCCAACCTAAGCAGCTCCCAAGAACCCGTGACTGACACTTCCAGTCTGGCAAATCCCACTCTTCTTCCACTGAAGGCATAGCTGCCTCCTGCAGATATCCATCACATTCACTTGATTTCTGCAAACTGACACCCCTTCGATGGATTTTGGCTCAAAGAGGGAACAGCATGCAAGGCTCCACTCATTCCTTATCCAAACATATATACCCCAAACCACATGATATATGGAAAAGCAGGAGAAAAAAATACTTTTTGATAACCTGAGAATGACAGAAGTGTCTGGATTTGCACAGAAAGATAGATCCAAAAAATGGCTTATATTTCTCAGATTTCACTGAGTTCTCCATATAAGTGAGTTAGGACTGTATGGTCTTGCTTTAACAACTATTTTAAGTTCAATCAAGAGGCAGAGGTGGCTTGGTGTATGGAAATTAATTGCCATTGCAAACAAGTTGCAGACACCACACTGAGTGATGATGCTGTAAATCAAAGAGCAATCTGGCTACATCCAGTATCCCAGGACTACAGTTTCTAAACTTCTCAGCAGTCTGGTAAACAGATCTGTGGGGTATTTTTAAATGGAGCTGTAGGAAGAATACAGTCCTAGGTAAATTCATATATAAAGTTGCACCTCTGATCTGACCTCACCAGCATCCTAGCTGGAATTACAATGTGGTAAGCAAAAGCCAGTCACTGACCTACACCTGCTTTTCAGTCTTACAGTCCTGACTGCTCAGTTACCTCAGACCACCAGGAACTTCCACCTCCAGCACCAGAGATCAGCATTCCCTCCTCCTCAGCCATACTTCTGGCCTGCAAGGGTTAACCCACTGACCTAAGCCAAAAACCCTTAAGTAGAACCTGGTATAACTTGCATTGTAACCACTGTTCTCTACTAGGATTTTCTGTTAAATGAGCTTTTTAACCAAAAGTATCATCCCAACACTGTGAAATGAAACGTGACTGAAGGTGGTAGAAGAAAAAGAAGAAGGGGAATTATATTCTCTTGGCTTCCACCCATCACTGTAGACATCTAAAACTGACTGTGTTCATGCTTAGGATGGATTTATCTTCTGGTAGTCAAAACTCACAGCATCTTCTTGTCAGAGGAACAGCTGCTCAAATGCAAGTTACACACTAGGACTTTTTGTCCCAAATTGCTTTGGTCTTTAATTTCAGCTCCAGTATTGTCTATAATTCTATTCATAAAGAAAAATTATGAACTGCAAAATTCATTCTAGCTCCTTCAGAATTTAAAACACGAAATCAGAATATGAAATTAGCCACTGACTCCAGCTGCAATACATTTCTTATTTCTCATTTTCACCCACAGTCATTGGAAATGTAGTTCAAATGACAACCTGAAAACTGGCTTTAATCAAAACTAGTACCTGGAGGTTCCCCCCCCCGCCCCGCCTTTTTGTTCCTTACATCCCAGAAGCACCCAAAACAATGACATGTGGAGTGGCAGATGAGCCAAATACCTCTCCAAGGTACTCCTAGGCACCACACATGTGAGCAACAGGTGTCAAGCTCTGCAAAACAAAACCAGACACCAAAAACCCAAAACACGCTTTGATTTAATTATTTTGGGCATTCAGCCTCAGGCCTAACACTGCAGCTGTTCACAGCATCCACTAATACTTCTGTGCCATTCCTGAGCCAGAGGCCAAACTTTTCTCTTTCAGTCTCTTGAATGGAAGCGTTGCAATGTGGTAGAACCAGCCAGAGCCCCACAAAAAGGGGAACACCCTTTTGGAGGATGGTAAGCACTGCACCACTCCAGAGAGCATGGCAAGAGCTTCCTGAGAGGAAAGTCCTGCTTACCACAACTAATTTCCTTTCATGGCAAGGTGACTCACCTGGCTGATCAAGGGAAACCAGTTGATGTAATCTTTTGGGATTTCAGTAAAGCTTTCGGTACTGTCTCTCAGAGTGACCTTCTGGACAAAATGTCTAGCACAGAGCTGGATAAACACATCGTGATGGGTGAGCAACTGGCTCACAGGTCGGGTGCAAGGGGTGACAGTGTTGTGGGTGGCATCAGACTGTCACAAATGGGGTTCTGCGGGGCTCCATCTTAGTCCTTGTGCTTTTCAACATCTTCATTAATGACTTAGATGCAGGATTCAGTGGAATACTAAGCAAGGTTGCAGATGATACAAAACTGGGAGGAGCCTGCAGGGAGGCCCTGCAGAGAGACCTCGACAGATTAGAGGACTGGGCAATCACCAACCACGTGGAATTCAACAAGGGAAAGTGCCAGGTTCTGCACCTGGGATGGGGCAACCCTGGATGTGCAGACAGGCTGGGGAATAAGACACCCGGGGATGGGAAAGCAGTGTCACGGAAAGGGACCCGGGGTCCTGGTTGATGGCAAGCTGAGTGTGGGTCAGCAGTGCCTTGGAGCCAGGAGGGCCAACCCTGTCCTGGGGTGCATCAGGCACAGCATCACCAGCCAGGCGAGGGAGGGGATTGTCCTGCTCTGCTCTGAGCTGGAGTGGCCTCACCTCAAGTGCTGGGGCAGTTTTGAGTGCCACAACATAAAAAATACATTGAGCTGTTAGAGAGTGTCCAGAGGAGGCCACAGGGAGGATGAAGGGCCTTGAGGGGAAGCTGTGTGAGGAGCAGGGAGGGCACTGGGTCTGTTTAGCCTGGAGGAGACTGAGGAGAGACCTCATCACAGTCACAACTTTCTTGTGAGGGGACGAGGAGGGGCAGGCACTGATCTCTGCTCTGCCACGGGGGACAGGACCTGAGGGAATGGCCTGGAGTTGAGTCAGGGGAGGCTTAGGTTGGATATCAGGGATATCAGGAAAAGGTTCTTCACCCAGAGGGTGACTGGGCACTGGAACAGCTCCCTGGGGCAGTGGTCACAGCACCAAGCCTGGCAGAGCTCAAGAAGCATTTGGACAGTGCTCTCAGGGACATGGTGAGATTCTATGGACATCCTGTGCACGGCTGGGAGTAGGACTTGATGATCCTTGTGGGTCCCTTCCAACTCAACATATTCTGTGATTCTGGGTAACAGGCTGCCTAGGGAGGTCATGGGGTCTCCCCCTCTGGAAGTATTCAAAACCCACCGGGACACATTCCTGTGTAATCTGCTCTAGATGACCCTCCCTCAGCAGAGGAGTTGGACTGGATGATCTCCAGAGGCCCCTTCCAACCTTAACTATTCTGTGATTCTGTGATAAAAAGACCACATAAATCAGGCTTTGTTCTGTGTTCAAAGTGGTAAAATTTGCAGAGCTAAATGCAAAGCCAACCTACAGTAGCTCTAGATCTCTAGAAAAGAAGCTATTTTTAAACTGCAGTAGCAATGTGGACTGCATAAATTAGCATAATCTCAGCCTTCACAGATAGTTCTCAGCTGTTTTACATACTACAAATTAACACTCTACAGATTCCTCACTTCTACTAACGTGGTCAATCATGCATTTCATGGGACTTAAAATCTCCTTTTTCCATCCTCCAAAATCTCAACGGGCTTTTTTTACACTCCTCTTTTCCTTTTCAGAGTGGTATTATCACAGGCTCAGGTTCCATTACAAATCTCACAGGTTTTCATGTGTAACTGGTGGCTGCCTAAATGCAGGACATCCTATTTTCTCAGCTGATGATTTTCTCCTCGTGGGCAGATGGCATGGAAGCAGAGTGCAGATGGAAACCCACAGCCCGCAAACTCCTCATTATAATTTGAAATAGCGTGTGCAGCTCTTTGATTCTCATCTTCTCTTTAAATTATTTTCTACAATGAAGGATAAACTGATGTTTTTAGAAGGCACAGCCAAAAGTAATGATATCTGTTTATAGCTAAGAACCTTCTCCTAAGAGTGTGACTTCTATTTTCACAAGTTTTATTAAAATCCATAAATCATTACCGGAAAGGACTTTATATTGAGTATCTCTTGCTTTGATTCAAGTATTCCCTTAAGAAGAATGATCAACAATAAAAAAAACAGATCACACATGCATGAAGGTTTAGAAGTCCCGCAGTTAGCTATTTAAGGTAATTCATGGCTCCAGGTATCACTTTACCTGAGCTGCTTGGAATTATAATGGATTTATCTCTGCAGAACACCTGTGAGGTAAGGGAGCTGCTGGTCATAAACTGCAGCAGGCAGCAAGGAGGTGATGATGCTGATGGCTTGTGACTCACAGACTCACCCTGCATCCTCCCTGCCCTTTAGGACCGAAACCCCTCCTGGCAGAAAGGCTCAAAATGAGGGTGCCATAAAAACTAGTCTTATCATTTCTTCAAGCTTTTCCACAGCATGTCCAGCCTGGCGGAACTGGCTTTCCTAACCTTCTGACCAGCTGGAAAAGTCCTAAAAACAGCAAAATAAAAATATCTGTGGTGGAAAATAGCAAGGAATGAAATAATAAGCATTAGAGGTCAAGCTTGGATCCCTGAAAAGTTTGTATTAACCAATGGAAAAGCCTTAAAATAAATAAACTTATCCCTTAGCTATAAAAGGAAAACAAACAATACTTGAGACACCAAAGTGACATGGTTGGTGAGGATTTACAAACTCACAGACAGGTCTCACACACAGCATAAATGAAAAGTTGGCTGATTTGCTCCTGTTCCAGAAGCCTGGAGTCAGACTTGATAAACACAAATAGCCTCGTTTGTTCCAAGTTTTGACCTGGTGCCTGACAACCAATTACTAAACCACACTGCTCTACCTCAGCTAGAAAGGAACCTTCTAAATTGTCTCACAGAATGGTTTCTGTCTGTTTAAAGGATGGATACATGTTGCTTAACTATATCTTTGCCCTACAAGAGTAAAGCTTTTTCTCAGATGGCCAAATTTAATTGCATATTATACATCAAAAACATTCAGATGTTCAACCTGGTTGTGACAGACATACACTACAACATAAATTATCTGCTTATATAATGCAGGGCAATAATCTTCCACAGCATGCAGGCATGCTAATGATCTTACACATGGACAGCACAAGATGAAAGAATGAAATATTTCATCACCAAGGACAATTTATCTTGCCTACATTCATGGAAGAAGATTATGGGAGGTCATCTTCTTAGAGGTTTCCCTTTCACAACAAAAAAGACAATAATCAGTTTTCATTAGGGAAGACTTGTCCTTTCTCTCATACCACATGACTTTCCTGTCCCATCCACCAGACACAGCACTGATACCAACCGAGTAACTCCATGGTATTGTCTGACACAAAGGTTTACAAAGGGTAACGGAAATGCTCAAATTTGAGATTAGGCAACCCTTAAGGACCTACCCGTGTCAAAAGAACCTAACACATGTTTTATCTACCATCTTAATGGCTTGCACTTGAAACTGATGAGGATCTTCAAAAGTGACCATTTGAAACTGTTGTTTCATGAGAAAACTCAGCTCAAGCTTGACAGAATAAAGAATTTCCAGAGGGAGAGAAAGCTCCATTTTAAGTGCCTTAAGGAAGTCCTGGTTCTGTAAAGTCCATCAATATCCCACAGCTCACCCAAAGACATGTTCAAAGTCTTTGGCATCAGCGGATGATCACCCAGGGAAAGGCAAAGAGAATTCTGGCAGAGGATGAGATACTGTGCCAGCATTTCTGATGCAGTAAGAGTGATTCTACCACCCATCTGTTTCTCTGTGAGAGGCTGAATCTGCCCGTGACAAGGTCAATTTTGAGAAAGGTTGGTATTAAAAGATTATGCTCATTCATCCTCTCACTGAGGTTATGCTAATTATTTCAGGGGAGCAAAGAAATTCTTTGATCCTCCAAGCCCTCCTTCCCTCACAAGGTGACTCTGGCTGCCGGCACAGCACCCAGAAGAACGGCACAGCACATCGTAATTCCGTAATTGTGGAATAGCCATTTTCAACCTTGAAATTTAACCTTAAGAAATTGAGTATGCAGTAATCCACATAATCCAGGCCTCTACACCTGTCCCTCTTCCAACTAATCTCACCACCCTTCACCATGACACATCTTAATTTAGAGTCCTATCTGCTAAGGTCAGTGTGTAAGTGGATGCTCAGGAGCTGCAACAAGTGTTTGTCACATGGTGGGACCAATTGCTTTGTGAACTCTGCAAGATACAGATAAATATCAGCAGTGACCAGAGCCCTTCTCCAGCCTCGCAGAAATGATCTTTACAAACCTAGGAAGCAGCGAGGAGGAGGGATAGATAAATAAATAAATAAACGTGTGCAGCGTAGCCCTGGATAATGCGATTTGCTGGTATTAAGTTTTCTCCTGAAGGAGTTAAGCATATACCAGCTGCTCTACATTAAACCGAGCTGGCATTCTAAATAATGCAAATTAGCTGAGCTCCCATCCACTTCAGCAGCATTGCTGTAAATGATGCAAAGTACTGGCCACACCAAGCCCTGCCATTTCAGCTGCTGTCAGGGAGGAGAGGAGGAGGCAGGGGGGGCAGTGGCTCTGAGTGATGCTGCAGCTATTCACAAGATGGTTTGCAAGAGCCTCCTTCCACCACAGGTACTGTCTGCATGACCAAAACACAACCATGAACATGCAAAGCCTGGGGCTTTTATCTGTTGAAAATCCATTTATATATGCTATTAAGAACCTCTGAAAAATTATTTAAAATTCCATTATTTGCTAGTTGAACACTGGAATTTCAAATCTCTTTGCCTAATGTTGCACAATGAACACTGAGTGGATCTGATGGGTCATCAGCTCAGAAACACTGACACAGAAGCCAAGGGTGACATCAGTGCCCTCCACCATGTCCAACACCAGTGGACATTTCTCAGACTGTGAAGGAAACAGATGAAAATCTGTGCTTATTCAACACAAACCCCTCTTCTGCTGAACCTGAGAGCACTCAGGAAGCAATAAAGAGGGCTAAGTCTTCCTTAGTTCACACTGTTGTGGCCAAGAGATGAAGTTTCAGCACAAAGCTGAAACGGTGAAAGGACAGTGAAGGATCTGCTATCAAGAAGCCTAGGAGCTCCACAGACTTTTAAAAATTATTATTTCATGTTCCTTGTTGACCTGCTCAACAAGGGGAAGGTGGAATTAATTCTTGTGTTAAAAATAAGTTGAACTGCCTTGCCAATCCAACCTGGTAAACCAACCCACCAGTGGTGGTGACCCACGGGCACAGAATCCCACCACACAATACTGCACCTTGGTGGTTGCAACACTAATCACCCCATGTGGTCCAAACCCTACCAGGGAAAGGCCAAAAGGCATCTTACAGGCAGGAGAGGAAAATCTACATTGCTGCAGTGTGGGAAGCTGGTATCTGACTGCTTGGAAATGGGATCCTAGGCAACCACTGCTCTTCCCTCTTGAAAAGCAGAAAGCGGTTTGATTCAGTGAAATGAAGCAAATTCATTACAGTTCCCCTGGAGAGGCTCTGCAGGGATGAACAGGATGCTGCTGCCTCCCCTTTCCAGCTCCACACCAAAGGATCTGGCACCTTTCTGCCAGCTTTCTCTGGCACATTACCATGGAGGATCAGACCCCTGTGTGCTCCCCAGCCCATCCTGGAGGAGTAAGATGCAGCAATGCCAAAAATACTCCTTCCCAAAATAATCCATCCCAGTTAAGCCCCAGACAAGTCTGGAATATATGTGGCTGTCCTGAGAAGCAGACTGACCCCTGGTTATTGAGCAAGAAAAGCAAAACCTATTTCTAAGCTATTGCACCAAATGGTCAATGCACATTCGATCTTGAAACAACACATGGCATTTTTCGATCAGTTTTGAAGACTTAAATATCCATAGGGCTCTGGCAAATGGAGAATAATTTAAAACAGAATCAAATTCGTTTTACCAGACTGATCCATTAATTATTGTCTCCACCAGCTGCAATCAAAGTTGCACATTGATCTTTGTGGATTAAAATGCCAGTACTGAAGTTACCTGTAGTTTCCAACAGTGGGCATGGCTCAAGTGGAGGTGGCTAAAGAAAACAGGACTCTGTTTCTAAATATTTGTTTCAAAACATAGAAGTGTAACAAAGTCTTAGTACCCATATTCACCCTAAAATGTCACACAAACTAGATCAGCAACATGAAATCCCACCAGGGTATTCATTTTGTTCTACCAACAGGCATGTATACAGAATTAATAGATGGTAGAAAAAGAAATATCATAATTTCTAGTCAGCATTTCCAGCAGAAGATAAGCAATCCCACCAGGGAAGATCCCCTCATTGCATGAAACAAAAAGGTATTACTACAACAGTCTTCACAACTGAGAATGTCACTCCATGACACATAAAATACATAAAATTACAATTCCAGCCTGTCGCACACCTCTTCCACTTCTCCCAAGAGCAAAGCACAGGTGTCCTCACACAGCTGTTCTAGAAGAAGTTCTTCCTAAACAACTCTGAAAAGTCTCTCTGCTTTGGCTAATAAAGGAGCTTGTCAGCTCCTACAACATTATATGGGAAATGATCAGGGAAGTTGGTTCAACCCTTTGGTCTGGAGAACGTGGATCCAAGCCAACAAGACCCCAGCACTGGGAAGAGCTACTGCTGCAGCCAGAGAGCAAGCCAGCCTGTCAAGGGCTGATATAGGGTTTTTATTTATTTATGGGTTATATTTTTGATGAGAAAGCCTGGATATGTATAACTGGTTCACTTTGTTCAAAGCAGGTGAGACAAACTCTGGGTTTCTCCAAGAAGGCGTCACAACCCAGTAATGCCAAGGCACTTTTGGATTATACCATGGCTGTCATTACATAAAGGACAAGACAGAAGAAATGGACCAATATTAGTGACAGGACAGGTAAAATAAAGACAATTAGGGACTCCTTCCAACTGTGAAAGACAGGATACAGCAACTTGTAGCCACAGCTGTAGAGATAAAATGAAACACACAAGGGAAAGGACTTAAGGAAATGTCCAAGAGATGAACACAGGCTAAAAAAATGCAAGTAAACAAGACGTTGTCAAAATATGATGATATGACAGTCCAAAACTCAACATGCACAGGGGAAAAAGTCCTGGTAAAAGTGCATTTTCAAATACAGAAGTTGGGTATTTTTTTCCTTTCAGGCATTGTTTTCCCACACATTGCTTCCAATTCTAAAATAACCCAAAATTAAAATGAAAAATAATCCAAGGATAACACACCTAAAAATACTTTCAAGAGGCAAAAAAAAAAAAAAAAGATGGAATCAGAATAAAACGACAGGTCTCAGCCTGTTTTAAAATAAGTGACCTGTTTTCTCATTTATTTTAATAGGTGGCTTATTTGTTTTAAGTTTTAGCAGTTATTTCCATGCCTATGCTTTGCAAAACTGAAGAAACTGAGACTGTTTCCACAAACTATTTCAGAAAAAACAATTTACAGATAAAATTAGAGGCATACAACTAAGTGCCAAGTGTTTGACTGAATTCCAGTTCTTGGTGAATGGAAAACCAGCAGCTTCCTGTTACAAAATGTACCAACAGTTCATGTCTAATAATACACATAACATCTAACCATTTATATACTTCAAATATAGATGTTTCTAAAAATAATATTAAAGTAGAGTATTTTTAGCCAGGTGAATTTCTCAGGAGAATGAGATTCTACAGTTTGCTGCAGGAAAAAAACAGATTAATGGGTTAAAGTTTTAAGAGCATCTCTTGATTTATACCAAAATAAAAAGTAGAAGGTTTAGCTCCAAAGCTTCAAGAAGCAAAAAACCAAATAGGAATAAAAGGTCAAGAGCAGAACACACATCCTTTCATTAAAGGCCCAGCTATTTCTCAGTTCACAAATGTATCTTCTTAAACAGCACTTACAATATTTATTCTGTTGCAAATTTGGAAAGTTCAAGCAAAATAATTATTGTTTTAAGCACCTCCTTCATTTCTTCTACTTTGGTAAGAACAGGGAACTTGTAGGCTAGAAGCATTAAAATACTCTAAAAATTATTCAGAGATTTAAATCTAGTGGTGAGACAATGTAGAAGGTGAAATTACAGAGTAGACAATGTTTCTCAAGGGACTCTTAAAAGGAAATTAAAACCAGCCAATACCAACCCTTAATTTCCAAAACCCAGAAATTAATCCACACTATCCACTTTAAAGGCTTTCTTTTCTGATACCCTCTGGATAGCCAAAAGAGCACAAGTGGTGCTGGTCTCAATTTTATTTCTTTTTGGTACTTCTCAGATACCTGAAACTTGGGAAAGGTTTATGGTTTGTTTACCAGACCCCTTGACTGTTTGATTTTTTTTTTCTTTTTGAGAACTAAAGCTCAAGTTCAGTGCCAGCAGATTTCAAAAGCAGTATCTGTTGTTCTCCTCTACTAATACCCTTGTACCTCTTTCTGCTTGGGTGTCACCGTGCATCAGGCTTCACAGGAGAAGGTGATAAAAATCACTTGCTAAAACAGGGACAAAGAAAGTGAGAGTGTTCACTTAAGAAATTCAACTTCATGGAGTAAACTAACAGTTTCAAGGACAGAAGGAGAACACACCGACACCATATGCATGGGCATTTTGAGCTGTTAACAAGTAGCAGAAAAGGAGAAAGATAATCTAGTATCAGGGGACTAGCTGGTAATTTTCTACAGAACTGCAGACTTTCTGACCTTGGCTAAATTTCTTCGTGCCTCAGACACCCATTCAATAAATGTCCTTCACAAAATAAGAACATTATGCCTACCTCTAAGGGGTCCTCTTAGGTTAAGCATATTCAAATTTTCAAGCCAGGTAAGATAGATAGACTGTCAAAAGTAAGAGGGGGGAAAAACAAACCATTTCCAGTATGATAAAAAAAAAATGGAAATCTGAGTCCAAGTAACCCTTTGCACATTCTAAATGAAAACCCAATTATTAAAGAACCTCCTGATTTTATAGTGCAATGTTACACCTGTTCTTCACATGCAATACCTTAGAAAAGGTTGCTCTTTATATGAAAGGACAAAACACTGAAAAATCCATAGTAATCATCACAATAAAACAACCTCGGAATCATTTCCTTGTTTTCTACCTGGGAACACCTCATCTGGAGCAACCTCCCAACAATTAAATATTTTTCAATGTGTGACTAAAAATATATCAAACCCACTGTAATCATAACTAGAAGAAGAATTTGGTTACTTAACAACCTCAAATTGCTTACAGTGTGTAAAAAAATGTCCATCATAAAGGAAAATACAGCATAGGCCTTTTTGTAGGAATGTACTTAGATACATAACTATAATCATATGAACAAGCTCATTAGTACAAATTTCACATTAATTTTGTACTTATGTATTTTGAGAGCCTGAATCTATAGTTTTTCTTAGGTTCTCCCAACTTCAGTAAAATCTATCCTTTGTTCACATCCTAAACACAACCCCATTTGGTCTTTTCCAGCTGCGAAAAGCAATCTTTTATGTGAAAGGTATCAGTATGATTGATCACATTTCTCATAATTTTGTTTATAATTAGCTCAGCAGTCGTAGTGAGACCAAATTTCACACCACTGAGGCAGCTCACGCAATGGCACTGAAACCAATCGATGCTCATCTGACTTTAGATTGGGTCCAGATAAAGATTTGCTTGGTCCCTGTTCCTTCTGCAAGCTGGTTCAACATCAGAACTGTGAAACCCAGTACCACACACAAAAATGGCCAATGCATGTGAGAAGGGAAAGCATAATTTCTCTGCGATATGCTCCATTAATCTTTCTCTCTATGAAGCTTCACATTAGCAAGACAGTGATATGGAGGTTTAAACAGCTCCTGGTAAAGTTAATTAAAATATAGAAAAGTAATTACTAATATTTGAACTATGTGGCTTTATTTGGATTGCTAATGGCATGAGCACAAAGGGAGTGAGGCAGAGAAGGGAAACTGATAGCCAACAGATCATGGGGCACATGTGGCTCATCAAACAGTTGATGTGAGCCTAAATTTGAAGTGTGGAAAAACACTGGAGCAACCTATTAAGTTAATGAGTTTGAGAGCAGCGCACAGCTGACTGAAAAACTCCCTGGAATGTGCCAGCAGCATGCCACCAACCTGGGAATGGCTATTCACTAAATTTATTTACAGGGAGTTGTAACAGAGCTTCCATACCCTTGTCTTTACCTGGACCACAGAATGGGCAATGAGGGAAAAACCAGAGATGTTTTTAACCTTGACAGGTGTGGCAAACAAATTTAGAGCACACCCGAGATGTAGATGACTTTGACAAATTAGGAAAGAAGAACTAAATCACTAGACAAAAAATCTAGTGTAAGACTAGAAAAAAAGGACATCTAGAACACCTCAGAACTAGACCACCCCAGATTCAGGCTGCCCAACCCAACAAGATCTTCACAAACTGGGAAAGCAATAGGAAAAAAAATCTAGCTGAGCAGGATAGCTTGACTTCAGACAATGACATCGAACCAGTTTTAAACTGAATTCCTTTAAAAAACAAACTGAAAAGGGTTCAGTAGATAGTGCAAGGAGTTGCAAGAGTTCTAGAAATCCTAGGCTTTGCCTAGTATAGGGAAAGAAAAAAGCGAGGGAGAACATTACACCCAGTGAGCACCTGCCTGCCATGTCCACCAGGAGAGGGCAACCGTCAGGTTTTCACCAAATGAACATTGCAAAGAAGTTTGCAAAGAAATACAAATTCCTACCCCCATCCCTCCCAGCCAAACTAAGCACAATTACAGGTAATTGCTGAACACACACACTTTAAACCCAAGTTAAACAGATGTCTCAACTTGAAGTGTTTCAGTAGAAGGGTGGGACCAACCATTTAGCAAGGTCCTGGTGCCTTTAGTGCTGCTTCAATTACTGCAGGTACAAACAGTGAATATTTTTTAGGTTCTCTGGCGAAAGGAAATCAAGAAGCAGGAAAATACAACCTAGCAGCAATAAACATGGTAATTAAACCCATGATCTCCGTCAGTGACGTGCACAATAATGTGGCAGCAGGCTGTATGCCTGCAATGGCCTCTTCCTTCTTGCATCTGCACCAACAATCATACCATGCCCACAGACTCTTAATTGGCAATGACTTCTCTCTTAAATAACTAATGCAAATTTAGTAGCCAAATGCATCTGACTTTTTCAGAATCACTGAGAAACACCATTTTGTGGATGAGAGATCACAATCTTGCTATCTACTCGACGGAAGTTTCTCTGGTAACAAAGTTAAATATTTCCAAAACAATTGCCTCTAAATATGGGTACAATTTATTGGCGGTGTTTTCAAACTAGACAAAATAAGCACCAGTGCAACAGTCAGATACTGTTCTGCACAACACAGGGGATTTAATATGGAAAAATAGAGTGCGTGTATCAGTAAAATAGGAATGATACTGCCATGATTCATTGACCTAAGATTTCCGACTAGCAATTACAATGGGCTTGATGCTAAAACCCTCAGACCTTTCTTTAGAAAGTGCCCCTGAAATACTCTGAAGTATGCTTTTTATAAATTGCACAGCATTTTAAAAAACACACTGCCCTTATAAGGCCTTAAGGCATGAAAACTCCAGTTACCACAAAATCCAGCTTACACATGTAAAACCATATCAAGAGGAACAAAATTAGCAAAACATTTAGAAGTTTTCACTGATACCACATTTGTGAGCAGGACATCTTTATTTTCAGCAGGTGTTGTTTTTTTTTTTTTTAATTGGTACTTTAATGAATCCCACATGCAGTACTCATTCTCTGAAGAATCAGGTTCAAGGAAGGTACCACCTGGCATCCATAAAGTTCATGAAGCTTTGCAGTGGCGTGTAAGTGGCTCAAAACATGCTAACCCAGCATGAGAACACGGTCTGGTCACACTGGAGCTTCAGATAAACCATGCAGAGAAGCAAAGTGATCACCCTCAGATTCTCAAGATATCCAGACCTGGTGCAGTGTTCAAGACCTTACCGCAGGCATGTTATCAGAAAGCACTTCTATACCTGAATGCAGCTGAAGGTCTTCCAAGATAGAAGTGCTTCAGTGCTGACATATCACCTGGCAGCTGTCCATTCATGCTGTCCCTCCACCCTTGGCAGGGAGGAACAGCAGGAAAAGGAATGAACAGTGCCCTTGATATAACACATCTGGAAAAATCTCCCTCTAGACATAGACTGGCATTCCAAATGACCACCTTGAATGGCAAAACCCTGCATTGCTTTTGTGGGCAGAAGGATCAAAGCTGGATCAATGAGAACAACAAAAAATGACCATGTTTATTCAAGATAACAGACAGTGAAAAAAGCCTCACTGATTCACACCTTAAAAGGTGCTGGTCACCTGCTCAGAGTGCCAGCCAGAGGAGGTTACTGAGAATACAAAGCTTAAAATTCCTCCTGCTGCTGAAGTAATTAAAAACCTAAAATTATCTGACATTTCATTAGCCAAAATCACTCCCTGATCAAGTATAACAAGCTAGCATCAAGACCCTTTCATCATCAGGCTAAAAAAAATGGGGTTTGTTCCACATCACTGTAAGGGTTAAAACCACCATAGTGCTGCCCTTACTGCTGCAAACAGCTCCCACTGGCAGCATCTCTGTGAGCATTATCTGTTACAAGATGAGAAAGTGTTTCTGAATGACAACCACTTTTTCAGCAATGAAGATTTCCATGCAGAAATCATGGCCTGTGTGAGAGAAAGGGCAGCAGAAAATGAGATTTTGCTGACGTTTCATAATCACAAGGACAGACCCAGGCACAAGAGAGAGAGCACTCGATTCTCTTGTAAGGGCAAGATGTGATGCACAGGTCGGGCTGTCTGCTGCCACTACCCTGCATCCATGTTGGCTGTCTCCTTTTCCTCCTCTCAGCCCCTCAGGAACTGCTCCAGTCATATCTGTCTGGCCTCAGCAGTCCAATACGTCACCCTGTCTACCAGCAAGGAAAGTGCAGCATATCCTGAAATCAGGGCACGCGGTCACACGTGCCCAATCAGTGGGCACGCTCATCTTCAGGGAATAGGGTTACGAGGCCACATTTCAGAATCTAGGTGGAAGGGATGATCCATTATTCCTCGAAGAAGGAAAACACCAGGTGAGTATCTGTCATCGTTTCCCTCTCTCAGCATAATGGTATCACCTTCCACCGGGCTTGGATATTGGCAGAGCCAGCGTGTAACATCTATGGCTGTTGCCAAAATGCATCACAGGGCTGTCTGTACAGCCATCTCTGTGCCACAGCAATCAATTGTGCTTGCTGCAGCAGCCCATCTGCTCTGCTGCCTCTGTAGCATGGTAACACACACACTTTGCCCACGCTGCTGCGGAGCTCACCAGGGCACAGCAGTGCAGGGCAGCCCCAGCCATGCTGACAGACAGCCTCACCCTGCCCACAGAAATCAAACCAGCTGAGGAACGTACATTCTTCCTCCCTATGCAGCATGCAGCATATGTAAAAATACATTAGAACACTGACACAGTTTAAAGGGAAACCTAAAAGATGTGTATTGATGATGTGTTGCATCTATGATGTCATGCATGTACAGCATTAGACAGGCAATTCCACTCGAGTGTTCATTTCCTACATAATCTGTTCAATTTAGCTGCACTGAATGACATGCATATTGTAATCCAGCATCAAGCACTGCCTCCCATTCACTCCCCACACAGCTACAAACACAGAATGTTCACACAACTAGTGCTCTGGTACAGTACGTGACCGAACGCAAAACGCATTCATGACAACCAGCAATCCTCCCCCAGCCCAGGCACACAAGCCAGCCCTTACAGTTAGCACCTACAGAAAGCACACAAAGAATACACCCCACAAACAACATCTCTACCATCTCCCTCCTGTAAATCCCCCCAAGTTCAAGCAAAGGCAACAGAGAAGGCAGCACAGGCAAGCAGCACACGCAGCCCCATCCCTCAGCACCCCACCACCAGCTCCATCATGCTGACAGAATTACACATGCCACTATGTGGAATATAAAACATCCCACCACTGCAGACAGATGTTAGCACACACACACACACACACATGCACATCCCTTCTCACACTGCTATTTACCCCAGAAAACCCGCTGCACGCTCTCAGCACAGAAATAAATTCTCACATACACCCCCCCAGCATTTGGTGCCTGCTAACCTGTGTGTCAAATCCATTTTCTACCAAGCTACTCTTCCTCGCTGGGAGGCCATCTCCTGCGTTTTCTTGTCCATTGGAACATTTGAGAGGAATCTGGCTGGAGTACAATGGCTTCGTCACCTCCACCTTGTTCCCAAACTTCAGGTAACAGGGCTGTGGGATGGTCCTGGCCGTTGGGACATGCAGGATTGGAGCAGCGCTGTGTACGGGTTTAGGTAGTCCCGATTTCATCTTGGAGGCTACCAGGATGGCTGGCATTTTCTCTTTCTGCTCTCCTAACACGTTTCTGTCAGCAGCAGCAACAGCAGAGACAGCAACAGCAGGCAGGGAGAGAGAAAAGGACACGTTGGGGAAGCTGTTCTACTCTAAAGCAGCCTAGTCACTGCAGAGATCTCCAAAATCAGCTTAGAATTTAAAATCAACAATAAAACAAAATCTAAAAAACTTTTTAAAAAAAAGGAAAGGAAAAGAGAAAAAAAAGAAAAAAAAATCACACCACTTTCAGCCTAAAATATTGTCCAGCTTTATGCCAGCCTTCCACCTGTTTCCTCTAGTTTTATTTTCAGTTCTTTACCACTGTCCTCTTTCCTATTTCTGCTCTGTAACTTGCTCCTTCCTTTCTCTATCTGACTTCTGCAATTTTCTTGCCTGGAAATGAGAGACTTTCACTCCATTATCTTGTCACTGCATCTCCAAAGTGAGGCAGCCTTTGGGGAAAAAAAAAAAAAAAAAAAGGAACCTGCTGCTGCATATGCTTCCCCTTCCGTACGCACTAGAGAGTGAGCGAGCAGGATTTCCAGCTTAAGATGTCTTTCTTCAGCCTTAGCCAAGAAGCAGATGTAGCTCAGTGTGTTAATGACTGATGCCCTTGGATACGAGCCTTAGAGAATCAAGCTTCTTAAGCCTAAAGAGCTGTGAACAGGACAACGATGCCGGAGCAGAAGGAGAAACGTCCACTGACAGCGATTTTAAATCAAAATATGTCAATGGCCACAAAATCTCCCAGCTCCCCCAGTGCTAAGCATAAAAAGCTGGAGCGGGGAGGGTGGGAAAAAAAATGTAAAAATGAAAGCGATTCAGCTGCGAGAGGGAAGGGAAAGCAGCCGGCAGCTCATGCTCCCTCCCGCAGTGGAGCGGGCTCCCGCCCGGCGCTGCTCGGCGCATCCCGGGGGGGCCGGGACCAGCCGGGCGGGCGGCGGCGGCTGCCCGGCCCCGCCGGCACCGAGCGGGTAGGGCGGGCCGCGGATTGGTCCTGCCCGCTCCGAGCAGCAGCAAAAAAAATAAATAAATAACGAAGAATCTCTCCCTCTCTCTGCAGGGGGAGGAGCGGCCTCGGCTCCCGCGGCGAGCAGGGAGAGCCGCGGGGCGGAGGGGTCTGGAGGGATGCTCCGGGGGTGCGACACGGAGCGAGCCGTGGACCGGTTTCTTTTTGAAATTTGAAAAAAAAAAA
>VXAC01007131.1:488345-546964 GCA_013399225.1 Rhipidura dahli
AGAAAGAAATTCAAATCAAAACACCTGGAGGTGACTTATTGTTCGTGGCTGTTCGGGAAGAACTCCCGCTGCCAGCATCAACAGGAATTTGAATAAGCACAGTGAGTAATCCGGCCCTATTATAGCAACACTTGGCTTTGGGGAGGCTTTCAGTGTCGCAGGTTCCTCCTCACACTGCTCTGTGGATGCCAGGATCCATTATAACCCCCGGATCCCCGATTCCTGTTCATCCTGACACATTTCAGAGCTGCACATGTTCCTCTTCCTGCGCACACCTGCACCACCCTGGACAGCGGAAGATTATCAGTGTGCAAATCAAGGCACCAAGAGATGCCTTCAGACTGTATGGGGGAGCTCAGCACCAGCATGTGCAGTGCCACAGTGCCCAATTTTCAGCTGGTCTGTAAGGGCAGGCAAAGGCTTTGACTTACCCCTCACTACAAGAAAGACATTGAGGGGCTGGAGTGAGTCCAGAGAAGTGAATGAAGCTGGGAATGGAGCACAGGTCTGATGAGGAGCGGCTGAGGGAGCCCGGGGGGCTCAGCCTGGAGAAAGCGGGGCTTGGGGGGACCTTCTGGCTCTCTACAACTCCCTGGAAGGAGATTGTAGTCAGGTGGGAGTCGGGCTCTGCTCCCAAGTTACAAGTGACAGGAGGAGAGGAAATGGCCTCAAGTTGTGCCAGGGGAGGTTTAGATCAGGTATTAGGAGAATTTCTTCACAGAAAGGACTGTCAGGTGTTGGAACAGGCTGCTCAGGGAAGTGTTCAAAAAACATGGATATGGCACTTGGGGACATGGTTTAGTGGTAATATGGTAGTGCTCGGTTAACAGTTGGATTTGATGATNATATGGTAGTGCTCGGTTAACAGTTGGATTTGATGATCTTGGGGGTCTTTTCCAACCTTAACAATTCTATGATTATAGGAAGGGTGCCTCAGAATAATATTCACAAAAGCAACATGAGACATGGAAGCAAAAGGTGCATTTAAATCACATCCTCATCACAGTCCCAGTTAATTGCTTTTTTCCCAAGTAGGGCCGCTTCCTTCAGCTCCTTACTCCCACCTCATCCACCCCCCAAATCATGAACCCCTAAACCACTGCCTAGGTGGAAAGGACAAGAGTGATCCCAGCAAGGAGAGAGTGGTTTGGGTTGGAAGGGATCTTAAAGCTCATCCAGTTCCAATCGCCCTGCCATGGGCAGGGACACCTTCCACTAGTCTAGGTTGCTCAAAGCCCCATTCAACCTGGCCTTGAACACTTCCAGGGATGGGGCATCCAGAGAAGCAATGAACCTACACTTGAAGTATTTGAAATACACACTGGGTGAAGCTACTCGGTAGTACAGAGGAAGCCCAGCCCCATGCAGGCTGTTAACAGTGCTCAGGGCAGGAAGGCTCAATCACGCTCAGTCACTCATGTCAAGGGAGGCTGGGACCTGCCTATTTAACGTTCTGCCTTTTGAGGAAGTTTTAAAGGTACAAACCTCAGGTTTTTAGATCTGAGACTCTTTCAGATAGAAAAATAAGGCATTTCTTGGATTGTATTGTAGGTGTCTCCAGGATGAAGACAGCATTGCTGTATCCTTCTGCAGATACCATCTTCAATGCCTGACCCAAGGTTACACAGCGACTGAGTGGCAGAACTAAAAATTAAAGTCAGAAATTGTGCTCTACTTATTATAAAGTACTATTTTTTCTCAACATTGCAATGTAAAATGTAATTCAAGTTCCCACAGTACACACAAAGCTCACATGCTGAGTTTTGGCTGTTGCTCGGATTTTTCAGTACATCTGCTTTCTCGTGTACCAGTTCTGCAGGCTGTTTTGTAGTAACTACAAAAGGGTAAATTTTATGGTAGCTGCTTTTTTTGAGTAGCTGCTTCCACCTCAATCTCTTTATCCACCAATTTCAGATGGAAAAAATGCACATCCCTCTTTATCAATCTCACTGAGATCCCACTGAGACAAATCTTCTAATGTTCTGTCACAACTGTGCACAATGTCAGCTGCAACATAGCTATATAGAAAATTTCAAAACCCTACAATTCAATAAAGAAGGTAAATTTACCATCTGAGAGGACTGTTAGTCCTTGGAGCAGAAATGTGTCAAATGCTCCAACACCATTTTCATTGTTCCATGCTGAGAACTCAGCCTTGCTGCCTAAGAGAAGGTTGGGCTCCAGTATGAACATCTTGATAAAAATCCAGGCCTTAAAACCAGGCTAATTTTAGGTCTGTAATAAAATACAGTAAGGTTTTAAAGCTATTAGAAGATCTAATTGACAGCTTTACGTTCTTTCTTCTAAAACTTACAAGTTTTATGAGGTTCAAGCCACCAATCCCTGCTGCACCCAACTTACCAGTTTTTGTTGTTCTGGTTTTATCTTGGAAAACTGGCAAGGTTACAGGATACCAAAACAGCCACAAAGTTAATTTGACCAAAAGAAACGGATTCCTTTCATTGCTCCTTTAACAATTATGAATCTGATCCTTTGATGACAGTGGATTGAATATTCCACAGTTCTCTTGGGCACTTAAGGGAATCTTACGGATTTCTCAGGGTGTAGTGCTGCCTACTGAGGATGTCTTCTGAATACACTTGCTCTGTGATCCTGACAGTTACTTTGCCAAATCAGTGAAATGGCCACATTCTTCACCAAACCTTTAATGTGAATTCCTGGTAACACATTTGAAGAGTGACCTAGAGTTAGTGCTTCTCTCATGGATTCAGTTTGCATCTAATAATCTTTTGTCATCTAACACCTGGGGGAGTTTTTATGTTATACAGATTTCACGTTATGTATCTAAACAGCACAGCATAATGGCACTGAAATGCAAACTGCTGTATCCAGTGGCAGTGCAGTCACACCATGAGATCATAAATTACATCACATTACAGGCATTATCTGCAAAGATGGGCAACATCAATTTTGGTCTGTCTTTGGAAGTGACTAGTCTTTGGGTTGTCTGGATTTTTTGTTTTGGTTTAGTTTTGGGTTGCTTTTGTTATTGTTATTGTTTAATAAATTCATTTTTATCTGTTTTTAAGGCTAGGATTTTTAAAAGGATTTTTTTTGGACAGTCAAAGGTATCTGAGAACCTGTCTCTCATCTTCTTTGAAAGTCCCAACCAGTTTTCCCTTCCCCTCTTTTGAATCACCCAAATGTCTGTGTGTAAACTAGAGCTAATCTTACAAAGGAGGCAAATTATCTGAAAAAGCAAGAGCTTCATTCCTTCCCAGAAATGTTGGATAAGCCTCTGACTAGGAGAAATTCTCTTGCAGCTTCAAGTCTGATGAGTATCTTTGCCTGAATAACCACAACATCCTGCCCTCATCTGCCTGTAGTCCAGGGAGCATCCACCCACTCCCCAGATGGGGTAATATGGAAGGGAAAATGCTATCAACAAGCACTTCCCTATTAGAAAAAGAGAAAAAAAACCAAAAAAACCACCCCAAAACAACACAATGAAACCACAATAAACCCCACTGATTTGGCTTACACATCTGATTTTGAAGCTCAGAAAGCATCACTGCTTTGGACTCAAGCTGTGGCTACTCAGCACCACATAGTGTCAACTCAAGTGCCAAGACTCTGGTGTTGAGAACTGGCTTAATACTCTCAAAATTTTAGTGAGCAGACTCATGTGAACTCAAGAACTTAACACATCACAGGAAGCTATTTGAATGCTCTGCAGTTCAAGAGCTTGTAGGCAAGTCAGCACACTACCCAAAACAAAGCCAGTAAACAGAACAAAAGCCATGGGCTGCTCTTGAATAGATGATCTTTATGAATGAGATGAACGTTTCTGGAACAGTGGAACCATTGAAGCTGCCTGCACAGTTCACACACTACCAATTAACAACAGAACAGGGTCTCTGCACCCAAGTGGAAAGAAAATGCCTGTATGGATTGCATATGGGTATTGCAAGTAAAATTAAAAGCTTGATGAAATGTAGCAAAAAATCAGAGAATCAGACCGTCCTTTCAACTTGTGGTTAATATTCATCCTCAGCAAAGCCAAGTGTTACATTAGCCTAAATGGAAAAACCATGTAGAATTACGCTATCAATTAGAACACCTCATTAGCTGGTGTGGTGATTCAGAACTGCTGATGGAACTGAACTCAAGGCTTGAAAATACCTCTTCTCGGCTCTAAGGCATTAAGGATGTACCTGCAACATCCCAGAAAAATCGTTTCAAGCAGAGGTGAATATCCCTAAAATGTCACCACACACTGTCAGAATCAGAGGCTTAACTGTACTCTCCAACCCATTCTCATCAAGCTCCACTGCTGCCAGGCAGCTGTCCTATAGACTGTGGGCATGTTCAGCTTTGGCATAGCTCCATCAACTTAAGTGAAGTTATGACAGGAATAAATATGGACCTATTTTTGGTACTGCAGGCATTTTGCACATCCATCTTTTGTCCTCAATCAGTATCAATCATGGAAAAGCCTGATTCCATCTGCACATTTACATTACCATTCTATGAAACAACCCATGAAGGTGTAGAGGAGTAAAGGTGTAAACCCCATAATTTTTTCTTGTGTTCCCCCAAGGGGAGCAGTAGAGATTAGAGAGAGGAATGTGGATAGAAGCATTATATAATTTGGCATCCTCTCACCACAGCAATTATAATCTGTACATGTGAGTTCTTTATATAGAGCAGTGAGAAGAGGAAGAAACCTTGGTTCTGTTCCCAGTTCTTTTGACAGAAATCTTGTCTGCATTACACTAATTCTGATCTAAAATTCCATTTGTAATCCCTTGACATGCTTCTAATTCACACTGGGTTTAATTCCATTTCATTTTATAATGGTGTCAAATTTTAAAAAATACCCAAGCCAAGTTTCACCCAGGCAAGAACATCTGTTCCACTCATTTTCAGAAAATACACAGGAAATTTCACTGGCCACACTAGTGATAGAGGCAGATGCTCTTGCATGGTGACAGAAAATGGCACCATTTTAAATTAGCGTCTTCTGAACAATGCTCACATTTAATCCCACTTCTGTACCAGAATGCTTCATGGTTCTGTAATGTAAGCCTGTAGTAGGGCTTCACTCAATAGCTTCATAAGTTTCTATTGTCACAGCAAATGCAAACTCACAGCTTTGAATTCATTATGCTCCCATTGCCTTTGGATTTGTAGCCATATCGGTTTCTCACAATCTAATAAAAACTGGGCTCAGCTGTCTTGAGACACACACTGCAAGGGGTTGTGTCATGGGCTTTGGAAACGTCCATCTCTCTCACTTTGCAGGTAAAGTTCATTCCTCGGACTTACACTCATCAGGAACAGAAAGGGATGAGAAATGCAAGAGCTTATTTGAATTAATGCTTTCTGTGGTGGTGTAAGATTTAGATGCTTACTATTTGTCTATGCCATAGCCACAGCAGTGGCCACTGTGTAAAGCATATACACACACGAATAATCTTTATGATCCTAACAGAGGAGCTCTGTCAGACCAACCTATAGCTCACCTCAACTTGCACATCTCAGTGTCTGTGACCATAACAACAGACAGCATCTCTCCATGCCACTAACAGCACCTGAAATAAATACTGCAATACCATTTTGGAATGAGACTTGCAAATCACGTCTTCCCAACAGAGGTGTGCATCTGGGTCTTATTAATCTATTCATGTGTCCTTTGTTTCCACAAGGTTAATAGTACCAGCTCCTATATTATTTTATGCCTGACTTGACATTGCCCATGGCTTCGTGTGTTTGGAAAAGCAAAGAAAACATCTGTGACTAATGAGCATATCACAGAAGGAAGGTGATGATGATGGTGATGATATAAATACCACAAACTGCTCTTGACTTTAAGAACCATCAAGTTAAGAGGAAATATGAAGGAGAGGACCTAAAAAAATGCTCTCTTTGCTGCTATTCTCTCTACCCTCTCAAGAAGTGGCATGTTAAAAATAGCCGCCACTTACAAGCTAACAACCTCACATCATCAGGTAGTCCCCTTCTGTAACCTTGCTGGCACACTTCAAATACACCTGCTCCATCATCTGGAAGAGTTGTCAGAGCCTAAAGGTAGAAACCACCTGAGAAGCGGATCTGAAGAAAAGGCTGCATTTCAAAGCCTTTTTACAGCTGGTTCTGCTTAAGCATTTCAACCCAGCCTCAGCTGCCATCAATCTCTCCCACATCAGCAGTTCTGAACAAACACAAATTGGCCAGATTACCATTAAGCAACTTCAGCTATTTTGTAAAGAGCAAAGTATCACTACTCAAACTAAGTGGCAAGGACCAGATTTTCACTTGCCCTAAATCAATGTAGTTTCCCTGCAGCCAACATCAGAATTTGACTTCCAAATCTGAAGTATTTATTAAAATCTTCTTTACATAATGATTCCAATCCTATCATATACTCACATTATCTCCATTCCCCATAGCACATATTTCCTATCAATTTGTATTTAAAAAATCCTCTTGCCTACTGAGCCCGAGCATCCAGTTCAGCTGCACAGTGCATTTCTGGAGCCATGGAAGAAGAGCTTGTGGTGCTCACCAACTGCCAGCTGGTATCAGGGCATGATGAATATCATCCTACACTTCCAGGTTTTGTCAAGTACACGTCACAGCCCAAGCCTCCAGGCAGCCACTCTTCCCTAGAATCCAAAAAAAAAGAGAGCATTTCTACAGGGCAACTGTTCAGGAGCAGCTCTCTGCTGGAAGTGACCTGCAATGCACCATTGCAATATGACAAACACCAGCTGTTTCTGAACATGTTACCAGAAAAAAACAATCTACAGACCCAGATTTTCATAGTGGTATCAAAGGAAGCACAAAAAGTGCCTAACACAATGTCCTGATATGAATGTTGCCTACCTCCACAGCTCCTTTCAATAAAGGTTTGTCCTGAGTTGATGTTTATGGAAAATAAAAGCACATCCTTATCAGCTGATGTGATATTAAATTTTGGGGTAAATGTTAAATTTTGGGGTAATGGTTCTACTGAAATTCTAAAATCAAAAAGTTCAGTGAAGCTTCTTCAGTTTTACACAGACATAAGTCAACCATCAACCCAACAGCCATGAACATTCTTGAGAGTCAACATCTGCAAAACCAACCTCCCTCGCCAAGGCGATGATCTAGCAAGGGAATTTGATGAGGATTACCCTACCCATAAACTGTGGAAAAAAACCCCAACAAAAAGTAATAATTCATTTTATTTTTAAAAATCACATGTGCATTTGAGGGAGAGGTTTACTTGCACCTGCCAAACATCACACTCAGTTTTAAACCAGAAGGCTTAAATGACCACTTTGCAAGGAAATGTACAAGAAACAGTTATTCTTTAATCTCTCTATTAACCTAGCACAGAATAATCAAATTTAAAGTGCTGCAGGGCTACTGCACAGCCTCATGCATGGCAGGATTAAGCCTCCTTTCTCAAATTTCCTTATATTTCCTTTGGTCTCCCAGTCTCCCATTAGCAAACCAATAACTAGCCCTCCTGCTGTTCTAACGCTGATTTTCTCAAGCATTCATAGTATCCACCATCCAAAACTGACATAAAAACCTACTCTCAAATGCTGCCCTAATATTTTGTTTCCTACCAAATCAAAGGAGGTTCCCAGTGTAATGATTAATGACGTTTGTTGCCTTAAACAGATTTGATATTTCAACTTTTAATCTATTTTATTTTTTTTCAGGTGACAGGTTTCCTGCCACCCTGAATTTTACCCTGATGATGTACTGAACTCACGTGGTTTAAAGCTACAGTATAAAGACCTGACAGCATTAGATTTATTTTACACACCACATTATACAATTTTTTATAATTCTGCTCTCAGTATCTGGAATATTCTGGGAATGTATCAGTGTCAAAACACCCCATGGCCATAAGGAAGATCTGGCTGATGTTTATTACTGGAAAACAACAGGCCAAAGGCATAGCACTGAGAGAAAAATTTTCTGAATTTTGTATTTCCTCTTGAAATTTTAGTAGCAAGGACACCAAAGCACACAACCTTTTTTCAAATAAATGGCATACAGATGATGGAATAATTTTCTGTGTTCTGAGACATAATCACCTCCTGTACGAGAATTAACATGCGCTTTGTTTATTCCAGCAGTAAAACAACCTGTATTCAAGCTTGCCCAGCTGTCTAGAAACTCAACTGATTCCACTGTAAAAGCAGGTGTAGTCAATCATTCCTGTCACAACGTTTGCACATTACTGGCTGCTGGCAAGTGGGTCAGCTTGTCACAGGCAAAGCACTTCTCAGCTGCTCTGCTTCCTCCCATCCCTCTTGGCACATGAAACAATGCTGCTGCAGCTGCTGAATTCAAAAGGCATCCATCTGTTTAACTCCCCAAAATGACTTTAAAGAGTGGGATACAACAAACACATCTGCTACCTCAGCACGTTAAAAAAGATCATCTGGAAATTAACTGGGAAATTATAAATCTTTTTAGATAGGGATTCACAGTGAAGCTCCAAGAAACGTGTAACATCTGTTCCACCTTCAATCATAGCTCATAGCTTTGCACCTCTGGCTTTCTGAAGGGGCGAGCCTGAGTTGTAAGCAGCCCTGTATCTCCTTATCTTTGTTCATGAACACATCACTGGGCATCCAGCTATTCAATTTTGTCACTCCTGAAAGGCTCCACTGGATAAAGCCTTGAACACTGTAGTGTGATCTCATAGTTGACCCTGTTCTGATTAGGTTAGACTGAAGACCTCCTGAAGGCCCTTTCAATCTGAATTAGCCCAACTATTCCCAAATAAAATAAAAGATAAAAAATTTTAAAATTCCATTAGTATCTACTGGAAGAACCCAAAGTGGAAATCAGCTGTGAACAATAAACTGGTCCATCACAAGAAAATGACCACTTTGCAAGGAAATGTACAAGAAACAGTTATTCTTTAATCTCTCTATTAACCTAGCACAGAATAATCAAATTTAAAGTGCTGCAGGGCTACTGCACAGCCTCATACACAGGAGGGCCAGCAGAAGATACCAGTGGATCAGATTTTAGGAATAAAATCGTTAGCACATGTTTAAGTGTGATTTTCCTTTCAGTTCTTCTCTCGCATCTCTCTCAAACACAAATGTGTTATCACTTTCAATTGTGTGAACAGATGCTTACATCCAGGATTTGCAATTTACATTAACCTGGCCAGCATTAACAGCGACTTCGACACCAAATGCAAACCACAGTGCATGTTTCAGCCTAAGGTACAACATATGCGTAACCTGCAACACCAGGGCAGCTCAGTAAGTTCCCTGGCTACCCTTCTGCATTCTCAGCAGACTCTTCAGGCATCCCAATTTCATCTGCAGAGCACAGGCAGAGCTGGTGTAACATAACCCAAGAGAGACTTGCATCTTCCACAGGTCTGTGGGCACCAGAAAGGCTGGCAGGAACACAGTGAGCCATGAGAGATCCCAGCCAAGGAGCTGCCATATCCACCAGGGAGGTGAGAGGAGCAAAAAGGGACACAGAAGAAAGGCAGGCCCTGGGGATTATGTTAACACCAAACTGGGAACCAGGAGAGGTGCTCTGGCTAAGTACTTGTGAGCTACAGGCCAAGGCTGACCTTCAGTAACAAGAATCAGTATTTGATACTCAATATTAGAGCAAAACCTCTGAAGTGCAGCACTTTGCAGCAGTGCTAACACTGTTCTGCATGTATACAAATGAGAAACCAATTTTTCTTTGCTGTAAATAGCTTGAGCAATTAATAGCAGTTAGCTGTTCCTGTCTTTTTCCAATTACAGACTCAAAAAAAAAAAAGGGCATATTAAGTTACCTCATGCAATTCTGGACCACCTACTGTTAGAAGAGCAATTTGAGGATGAGGTGCTACTGCTAATTATCAAAATTAAAATCTAAAATAGAAATGTTCACTTTTAAAAGTGAGATGATTTCCTATTGCAGGTATAACTTTCCACTGCTCTCCCCTGCCAACAGTTATCACTTTTGTCTGAGATTTCTGGACTGGAACTTTGAACACAGAAATGCCATCATCCAGAAAACCTTTCAAAACATTTTGGGTCACCATTTTGGGTCTTTCAAAACAAAGCCATTTATTTACCCTTGGCTAATTACCTTTTAGTCTCTCTGCACAGACACAAAAATATTTGTGTTTCTATTTTGTCTTTTCTCTTACATTTTCAGACAGCTGCAGCCATTTCCAAAATCACCATGTTTCTACTGTGATGTTAGGGAAAAAATTTCTCCTGGACACTACTGCTGTTAATACAACAATAAAAAAATTACAGCTATGTATGCATATGCATATGCACACACACACACATGTATTGTGAGCTGAATAAAAGTGTGGTGATGTCTAATTTGACCTGAGAAAACCAGAACAGCACTTCAACATAGACAGGAAAAGTTCAACACTATTTGCAGCACAGCATCACCAATTCCAATCTCTCTTAGCCTGTGCTGAACAAGCATTTCCAACTCAAAGGAGTAATTAGCATGCCATAAAAAAATCAGAGCACTAGCAAATACCAAAGCTTTAACTTGGCATTAGCAAAGATCAATGAGAATTCATCATTGTAAGCCCACCATGAGCACTTGCTGCCCAAACACTCTGGGAGTCCTGTGACAGGCAGGACTGTGCCTACACCACCCATTTTGATCACAGGAAGTTCAAACTTCATCAGGAAATAATTAAATAGCAGATATCCTTCTTCTAAACATCATTATCAACTTTTTAAAGCCCACTGAGAGACTCCTCACTCCAATACCTCGTTCGCAGCTGCTGATCATTTTGTGCAACTTTAACACTCTGGTATGAAGCACACAGTGCCAGTGCCCACCTCAGGCTGGAAATTTTTGAATGCTTTAGCCAAAATGCCAGAACCAAGGTAGAACCGTACGTCATCACTCAGCCATGTCCAAAAGCACCAGTGACCTTTGCTTCAACAGCTCAGGCACTCCAGTGCTTTGAACAAGGAACTCGTGATTGGGCAAGATAGTTATGTTTCTGCTAGAAATCAGTTTAACATGGTTTTTATGAAAACACACACAACAGAGCTGATTTTAAAATCACTAAATTTTACACATGCTCCATAAGAACACTTAAATTCAGCAGCTGAGGTTTGATAAGCCTGTGCTCCTGAACACCACACTGCTCCCACGAGTGAGGGACCAGGCCCACGGCTGAACTGAGCACTCCCCAGTCCAGGGGGACCAGAAGAAACAAAAGGAGGATTCTAAGCAGCAGGAAGGATAACAAGGCTCGAAGAGAAAACCTGTATGCGGGGCTGAGAGCACAGGTTATGGAAGGACATGAAGATGGAAACTGGTTCTAAAGAGGAAGGTGTGAAGAGCAGAGCCTACAATGGGAACAGGACTGGGATGAACACCCAGATATGGAGAGAGACAGAATTAGGATATGGAAGCTCTGAACCTGTAAAACACCACACAGTGTATGCCCCAAAATCAGGTTCACATTTCATGCATGAAGTTAGCAGAATACTAATGTCAACCTCCCCAGTGTTTCAGGCCCATATTTATGTAACAGAGATTACAGCATCCTCATAACCCACCAAACCTCATCCAGAGATGAGGTGAAGGCACATTACTGCCAATACAGTATTCAGATATCAAACTGATCAGCATTATGCACTGGGAAGCACACACCAGGAAAAATCCATGAGGGTGTCAGGAGGGAAGGAAAATACAAATATTGCCATTAGGGAGGAATTTGGTTAAGTACAGTAAATAAAGCTGAGAGTCTCACATACTGTTATTTCTTAATTAAACACTATTAAATAACTGGTTGCTAACTTGCTGCTCTCTAAGACCAGCATTGGAAAAAACAGTGTATGATCATGTCCTTAAAAACTGTATCATCATGACAAATAGGCTTTATGTCACAAAATGTAAAAAGCAGATATCTGGGACATGTTGTATTTGGCATTTCCTAAACTTTGGGTTCTTAACCTTAGTGTTTCAGCGACCCTAATATTCTTTTAACACTTTGTTTGTTCAACAAGCTCGATATTGTTTCCCAGTGTATATTGGATGGTATATATCAAAGAACTTCAGACTCTTGCACAGATTGATCGTGACAATTTGCAACCTGGGAAACCAGCAAATGTGCACACAGCCCACGCACCCCATCCCCGCGCTCCACACAAACACCTCTGCAGCCTGTCCCAACCCTTTCAGCACGGACAGGATCCCAAAATATCCCAAGCTGGAAGGGACCCACGAGGACCACCGAAGTCCAACATCCCACCACAGGCACGGCAGCAACTGCAAGGTCATCTCTGCACAGGGATGCTGGGATGAGTCCCACACAACCCTCTCTCTCTCCAGGGAAGGAGCAGGCACAGGACCAACTCTGAACACGCAGTCAGAGCAGCCAGGAGCATCCCTCTGTGCTGCAGAGGCAGCGGCTGCACCAGGCCCGCTCCAGCGCCCATCACACCCTCCTCCCTCAGCTTCCCTCCCTCAGCTGACAGCCAGGCCTCCTCGGAACGCACGTACAATGTCACCTGCAAACGGGGCACCGAGCCTGTGACCCGCTCCCCAGGGCAGCCAGGCCCGTTCCACATGACAGCCTGGCAGCCCGTCAGCCAGGCTTGGCAGGCGAGGCTGGCACGGGCTCCCTGGACAGCAAGCAGGCAGGCGGGACAAACAGCAGATGGCTTCTGCTATCGCCACAACAATTTAATCGCGGTGGTCCTGACGACGCTGGCACGCTCCACGCCACCTCCAGCACCCCGCTGCAAGGTGAGCAAGCTGCTCTTGCCCAAGGGCAGCCCTTGTGACCGGCCAGGAAGGGCCGGCAGTCGGGACACAAGCCACTCTTACTCAGTTTGAACTTCCTGACAGGAACAGAGTGCCACAGGTCTGACCGGTTCAGGCAAAAAGGAAAAGCACTTGTACTGCAGGAGAGTGGTGACCCTGGAAGTCAAGGATATGGGATGAGAGCCCAGTGCCACTGCCGAACTCCCCTGCAAATGTAGGCGAGCTGGCCTGACAGCTTGGCAAACGCCTCAAATCAGGCTGCCCAAAATAGAAACAAGTAAAATTAGTTGCTGCTTTGGAAATGTATTTCTTCGTTTTCTCTTTATGAACTGTAAAACCAGATAAAAATGTCTGCACACTGTCCAGGGCAACGTGACAGCTCTGTTAGCACAAGGACCTCAGATACTGAGATGTTACCAGATAGAAATTTTATTTAAGCATGGTAGCATTCTCTACTTTGTAATTAATGCTGATCCACATTTGTGTGACCCAAAGCCAGGTTCCTCTGCACTAAAAGGGATGTGGGGATCCCACAGCTGATATGTGAGCAAATCCAAAAGGAAGGCAAAGGCAGCAACTATAACTCATAGTAAAGAACAAAGACTGTTAAGTGTGTCATCATTTCCCAGTCTTGACTGAAATCAGGAAACAAACAAAAGAAGTTGAAATTAGTTGTGTTTTGCTTAGTTGGTCAGAGCATGGTGTTGATAATCCCAAGGTTGTGAGTTCAATACCTGTAATGGGGCATTTACTTAAAGAGTTGGACTCAGTGATCCTTCTGAGTCCCTTCCCACTCAGAATATTCTGTCAATCTGTGTTTTCAGCTCCTTAGCAAGACAAAACTAAAAACCCCAGTGCACAATAGTTGATTTTGTATTTCCTATAGGGTACAGCTAACATCAGTTCTGCAGGCTAGTCTACAAACTGGGGCTCTTTGACATACCTGGGCTCTTTGACATATCCTGGGGATTTACACACATGGATGCAGCAGCAGCTAAAGAAAACAGCTGTAATTATGCCCAAACCTGTATAAATCACAACAGGGGAGCAGCTGGAAGCAGGGATAGAGAGCCAAAGTTTGACAAATGGAAAAGAAAAAACCATTGGAAAAAACCTTTGGGATGTGTAAGCAAGCTAATGAAGAGCAGAAATAAATAGGTTATATATAAAAATATCTGCAAAGCAATCTAAAATAACAGCTTTCTCTTTTGATGTTACAATCTGTTTTGAGTTCATGTTTATGGCACCACCAAGCCCCAAACAAATGAAATGAAAAGTGGGGAGGGTTATGTAGATAACATTTAGGGAAGGAAAAAATAAAGGAAGGTACTGTTTATCTTTCCTTTTACTCCCAGTATTTTGATTCCCAGCCCCATAAACAGGAGGCAACTCTAAAGCCGTTTGTGGCTTTGAAAACTTAGTTCTGTTCCCTTGATCCAAAAATTCCACAAAATGTTCCTCCTCCTTTCCATATTATGCTTTACCACCTACAGCCAGAGCACAAAGGGCAGTGCTTTCCAACCTGTGTGTGCACAGGCACAAACCTTTGTGTGGCAGAGCTGTGCTGGGAGCAGATAATCACAGCAAATAAAAGGCAGCTCTGGATATAACAATGTGGAAGCAAATCCAATTGCTAAGGACATTGGCTGAAAACAGCCCTCAGAAACAAAGAACCAGCCACATTAGAGCAATCTTTCATACTTGTGTAAAATAAGTAATTGAGTCATGGACAGGGTAAAGCCGGGAAGCACAAAGAAAGATCACAAGTCGAAGCTGGAAACTGTCCCAGCAGTCCCCTATTTCAGCTCCCGCTCTGTTTGCTATTCTTCCCACCCCAGGTTTAAGCACAGCATCAAAGCTCGTTATTAGTCTGTAATCAAGGCCATTAGAGCTCTCCAATTCAACCTGGAGATGCGCTGGGCACAACCTGGCGAGGCAGCAATGCCGATCCCCTCTGAGCAATCTGAGCATTGCCGCACATGGTGCTGACAGAAAACGGTCCCTTTGTGCCCAGGGGCCTGCCAGAGGGCTGGCTTGAGAGAAAATGTTATCTTACACACTATAAATACGTGAAAATAAGATTAGAGGCAGCTGTTGTGACAGCAATTTGCCATGTCAATACACCCCCTCACACTCTGCCCAAATTTTTAGTGACTCAGAAGAAAGAGTGGCATTGCCAAGTCCCCCACTTCCCTGTGTTTCCCATCCACTTGTACTATCCAAGGACTGCCTTCACCCTCACCTGACTTCACTTGGGCTATCAGAGATGAAGTCAAGCACCTCGCCACTATTTGGGAACTGTGCAGAACAGGACAGCTTCTTTATTGTCCTAGCTTGGCCCTGTGACATCACCGAGAATGTTAATCAGGAGTAATGTTAACATTACAAAAGTCTCTTACAAAATGAGATATTTGAAGCATTTCCACTGAAATCTAAATACAGTCACTTATCATTTTTAACTCCTGCCATATTACTACATATTACTAAAAATCTTCAGCATTCTGTCAGATAACTGTCTGCATTCATTACTTCCAGTTAGAAAGAAGCTACTGTGTGGAAGAGAAATAACCTTTTTCTTTTTCCCATTACTCTGGGTTGCATATTTAATAGGGATATTTCCCAGACATCCCAGTGATTATTTCTATTTATACTGTGTGTAGTTGTCTTTGCTATAAATGAAGGTCCAAAACAGGTGGCAACTATCATGTAGCTGGTACAACATGCACGAGATGCACAAGGATGCACTGCAAAATGTGACTACTGGCCATAAAGCCATTCTTGATGGGCAAAGGATGGTCTACTTATTTCCTAAAGAAAACCAGAAAACACTGGCATGTCAGCTCACCTCACAGTCAAAATTTGGCTGGACATTCTCCAGAGCTAAGGGTCATGTATTTCCCCTGGGATAAAGTATTTTAAAATACAGGTAATGGGAGACAATGTCCTTGGGCAGTAAGTTCCAGATTTGAATAACGATGTACAGAAAGCCTAAATCAAGACCTTTGTGCTTCCCTTAGTCTTTTAAGCTCAGTTTCTGGAAGCACTTCCCAAGGATACTCAGTGTCTGTAAAGTAATAGTTCTTCTCTGAGATCTCCTTCAGGAGATACAGCAAGTACCGACTGATGGTGTGACAGAAGTCTTACATCCTTTGTACCTGTTATGGAAGGCTTGACTTCTGCTGAGATTCCTAAATTACGGGGTCTAGAGAGGTCTGCCTGCTGCCACCCTGGAGCAGCAACAATTAGCCAAAAGTCATGGTGGGAGGGAAGGAGGCAGCAATGCCACGAGCAGACTGCACTGCCTGTGTCCCTGCCACCTGTGCAGAGCAGGGGGGGAACCTGCACCCTCCCAGGGCACAGCCCTGGCACTGTGCAGTACATTCCCACGCACACTCCCACTCCCAGATGGCCTCCACACTACCCTTCCAACATAAATTATTTTAGGATTTTAGCAATTAAGCCACAGAACCCAGATTTTTGTCCCACAGTCAGGAGTGCAACTCTCTTTTTTTAAAAACCAGGGAAAAAAAAACCCTGAATAGACAAACATTCCCACCAAACCAAAAATAATCATAATAAAATATTCCTGTTTCTACAGCAAGTCACCTAAAGCATTCAAAATACTGCCAATGAGTTTGTTCTGCTGACAGCTCTGTGTTTACACCTGCTGCTTTTCCTTGTCCTGAGTCTGGCAGGAAAGAAAAGAAGGAATGGAAATCATCTCTGTGGAGGCAAGTAGCTGAAATTAAGGGGAAGGAACAGTGCAACAAAAGGCACATGCGATGTCACCCCAATTTTGATTGTTGCTTACAACGTAGAAGATGGCACTGGCACTGCAGTAATTCAGTGGAGGGGAAAAGGCAGCTACAGAGCTTCAGCCCAGTTTAGTGATCAGTTCCCTTAAGCTCGAGAACCTATAATTCAGGACACTTTCTTTTCAAGACGTTGATATTAGGGCACAACACCACATTTACCCTGCAAATTGAGGAGCTGGTTTTGCTTCAAACCTACTGAAGTGAGGCAAGAAACACACTGAGTTGCAGGAGAGAATTCTCTCAATTTCTCTCCTTCCTGGAAAGATGATTGGGCTGAAGGATTATTCAGGTAAACTGAAATTAGAGATAGGGACCAGACCTTAGTAAGCCCTCAGGTAACCACTAGCATTTAAATGCCTGTAGCAGTAAGCTCCTGGTAGCATAAACATTAAACAGACATTTCTGAAGCCTAGCACAGAAAGGCAAGGGCTTTTACACTTGCCTGCTTGCTTTTAATAGTGGATATACAATCCTTATATTATATAATTCACAATTTTCTCCGTGAAGTCTTGAAAATTCTTATTGAAAACTCAGTAACAAGCTGCATTGTCCATCCCATCCCATGACACTGACTCAGAGACAGGACTGACAAAGTCACCAGGACCAGCTGTATGCCCCATTCCCAGTGCACATGTGATTCCAGCTTCCCATAAACCAGGCCTTGAGCTGCTGGCAGTTCAGAGAGAGCCCTGCACAGGCAAAGGAAACATCTGTGCTGCCTACACCAAAACAGCCCATCTGAACTGCAGTGGCCCAGCCTCTCCCAACTCACCTCAGCCACCCCACCCCAAACCAGGCCTGGAGCTGTGACCCTGTGCTGCTCCCAGCATCAGTCACCCCATGACTCACAAGCCTCTGGTGGCTGATGCATCCTCCCATCTGCCAAAATGTGCCCTGCTGTTTGACAAGGCTGTCAGGTCACCCTGACGAGTCACTGGGACAGCTGAATCACCCTTTCCCAGCACTGGCTGCTGTCACTGTCCCGGGTCTCACTCTGTCCTTGCCCTGGTGTCTCTCCTGGTGTGGAGCTCCTGTCGACCTCCTGGAAGCAATTAAGGCTGCATTACTGAGGGAAGGCTTTGGGAGAAAGGGTGTGAGCAGAGCTCATGGGCAGAGGCTTTACCTGCAAAATAAGGAGTCCACCACAAAAGTCAACAGAAGGCCAAACTTTACCATGAGCACAGATGCTCCTCCAAGCCTGTTAAAAGCAGGCTTGTTAAACTCCTTTCTAACGGCTCTGTTAACTTGAATAATTAAACCCCTAGGTCAGGCTTTTGTGAAGGAGGCAAGTCCCAGTTCTCATGCTATCTCAGCAGTCCCACGGCACAGAGAGACAAGGAGCAGAAATAAATGTGAGTGACAGATTCACATCTGAGGCTGACATCTAGCTATAACACCAGGTAAGTGCAGGATCAACATGACTGAGAGGCATCAAAGGAGATGAGATATTGTGTAGGACCAGTTCTTCTCTCCCTCAAAGGCAAAAGGTATTTTTAAAAAGGCTCAAGAACCAGAGGACAATAAAATCCAATATAACCTTTTTTTAAAAAAAAGACTATGCTTTTAAACTGGATGTAATGCTGAGGAGTAGCCTTGTGACGCTGAAAGGACTAAAAATGGCACAACTGAACACAGAACTCTCTTTTCTGTATTCAGCTCAGCCCCACAGTTCTGTATAGCAGATCACTCAGGTTTGTGTTCTCCAACCTCCAGGCTGTTTGCCCTTGCTCCTTAATCTCCAGATACATCTCTGATCCTCATGTCGTGCTGTCAGGAACGGGTAGCACGAGGCTAGGCTAACATTTCTTTTCCTTTCTAGCCAGCAATAATACAAATCACACCTCTACAGCTTTTCCATCACTGCTTGCCCATTTATTTCTCAATACATTTTACCCAAGCTTGCCCAAATTTTCACTTCCTGGCAGACATGAATAGTTAAGTGAATCCAATACCAGGCCGAGAATACTGCAAAGAAATGTTTCAATACCAGTAATTTTTGTGAATAGGGAAGTAAATCAAACATTAGTCTGTGAATACAGCAAGGAAATGTTTCAATACCAGTAATTTTTGTGAATAGGGAAGTAAATCAAACATTAGTCTGTGAATACAGCAAGGAAATGTTTCAATACCAGTAATTTTTGCATTCAAGCTGAAAAAAAGCAGGATGGAAAACACTTGCTGCCTGAGTTTTGCAAAGAAGTGTGCCTTCTCTCTACCCCCCATCAGTGCAAACTATGTATTTTGGGAACAGTCAGCTCTTTCCATTGCTCTCAGCTGGTATCTTCCACGCCATCACTCAGCCTCTGCTGAGAAGTTTGCTGACCCCGCATCCTGTTTAGAGCAGTTGCTCTGTCAGTCAATTTCTGCCATCAACGTGGCACAGCAGAACCACCACCATCACTTTTTGCAAGTCTTCTCCTTCCTCCCTCCCTGACAGCCGTGAGAGCCCAGCCTGGAGCACACCCCTTCCAGGGTAACAACAATGTGCTGGTTCCTGCAACTCAGCAAAGGATGATTTCTAAACATTCAAAAAAAAAAAAAAAAAAGGCTATGCCACCACAAATGGCCATTTTGGGGCATGAGCTGGAGTTGGGCACATCTTATCTTCATACAAGCAACGTACACGTTCTGGGGAATATCCGTAAGAGAGATGGGAGCCTGGCCAAACACAGGGAGGGCCTCTGCTAAGATGACAGGATGAGGCGCTTAAGCCTATGTATTTGAAGATGAGAAGGCTACAGGGGGGATCTTCTTGTGCTCTCTAAGTACCTTAAGGGGGATCACAAGGATCTGGCAGACAGATAAATTTGAACAAAGCAGCAGCAGAACAACATGTGGACAATCCCAGGCTTTAAAATAGAAGTAATTTGTATTAAACGAAACCACGGTGGTTTAGCCAAAGTTGGCTGCTATCTAGCCATGTGGGATTTCTTTTTTCTTTTTTTTTTTTGTCCAGGAGACTTCTGCAGCATATAAATAATGCAATAATCAAGAAAATAAAACCAGATTGCTTGGCTAGCAGTGATATCTATGGATACATATGGGACTAGATGCTCAAACACGATAGTTTTGCTCATGCATACAGGACTTATGTTTAGCATCAGTAAGGAATATCCTTTTCTCAGGTTACTACATGGAGATGGAGAGATAGCAGCTTGTGGTGAAAAAAAATGGATATAGCCTTAATAAACAGATGATGTAAAATACTTTTCTAGCTCCTGATTGTACAGAATAATTTTTAACACACAGACAGAAGCCTCAAGGACACACTTATTGTATCATCCCTAAATGACAGAATAGGAGAGCAAGAAGTTGCAGTGTCTCTCACCTGACTGTCAAATCTAAACCTCAGGGGTGTAAAGACTCCATCACACAGAGCCTGCTCACTCACAGAGGGCCACTGTCCCCTCTGCCAACACTGAACACTACAGCATCATCAAAACACCCCAATCTTTAACTGCGCCTTGCAGATGTTCTTAACACACTTTCACTGAATTCCCAGTGTCCAGCCTGTGTTGTGAAGTAAAAGCAGAAAAAAATCTTGAAGCCCATCATAAGGGCTAATGGTTTTAAACAAAAAGGGGGCTGATTTATATTAAATATGAAGAAGATGCTTTTTGTGATGAAACACTGGCACAGGTTTCCCAGAGAGGTGGTGGATGCCCCATCCCTGGAAACGCTCAACGCCCAGTTGGATGGGGCTCTGAGCAACCTGGTCTAGTTGAAGATGCCCCTGCTCATTGCAGGGGTTGGACTAGATGACCTCTAAAATCCCTTCCAACCCAAACCTGTTGTTTTTCCCCTCTCAAAAACCACAACAGGCTGAAAATATTATATGCCATGTGCAGAGTGATTTATTGGAATCCCTTCTGAAGAGAAAGTCTTGCCAGTGGCCAAAAGCTGTTTTGTTTTTATTGGACTGGGAGTTTTATGTCGCCTCCCTGCACCCACTGAGATGAAATTTGAATCTGCTGCTGCTGTTTCACCTCGGGTGCCTTGACTTTCTTGTACTAAACAGGAAGCCCTTGTCAATACAAAACTATTTGCACTGGCCTCACTAGCCCGTGCTGTGTCTAGATAATTCAGCCTAATGAGGGATTATTTCCTGTGTTCGTGGCTGACAACACCCAAAGACATTCTGGGGCTGTGCAGTGATAAAAACTGAACTATATTAAGCCGATAGCATGGAGCTGTTAATTTTAAATAGAGAATAGAGGAGAGAATGGATACTGCTCCACGCCATCCAAAAGTCACTGAGATTCGTGCTTGAGCCAGGAAATTAAAACAAAAACAGGCTTTCTGGTTTAGGATAGACATCTTCACTAAACCCACACAGCTTACCTATGTGTTCAAATGCAGAACCGGAGTAGCAGAAGCAATGTGTGGGTGATTACAGGCTAATGAGAGCGTGGCTTTTGTCCTCAGTGCATGCAGCTGGACTAAAACTAATTCTCTTCCTAATATGCAACAGCAAAGGTCAGTCCAAACAAAAGATAAGGATCCAATCTGGCAAAATGAACTAGTTCCACCCCCAGGGAGCTGCTGGAAGAAGCAAGCTTGTCACAGGAGTGACACAGGCTCTCTCACAGGCACCTGGTGAGCATGAGGTAAGGCCCACCAAAGGCAGTTGAGCCCAGACCTAAGCCAGTGGATTTAATAATATCACATATTATACATAACACAGATATTAATAGCACAATTTCATTATTTCCCCATTTCAGAATATGGGCCAGTTATCCAGAGTCTCATGGGGACATTATGGGTGACTGACTTGCTCACCAGCAACTAAATCAGGGCTTGAGCCAATATGCTGCAGACTGTAGCATATTTATAGCCTTTGGGATGTCACAGTGAACCACCCCCCAATGGAGCAAAAATACCCACTGTGCTTGAAGAAGAAAGATGGACCTGTGTAAACAAGGCTATGCATGTTCCAGATGAAGGAAATGAAGAGTGGCAATGCAGCATCTCCCATAATTCCAGCCAGCTGTCAGTCCAGCTAGGAAAACAACAGATCAAAAGCAAGCCATTTTTTCCTCGTGCATTCATGCACAGAAGACATTTTCTTATCTAATTAGTTCCATTTTACAGTATCATCATTAAGATATGCAGTTTATTAAAGCCAAGCCAAACACTTAAGTTATTCTCCATTCACATATCCTCTTCACTAGTCTTTACACAGGCTGCCTATCATTTCTAGCCACACTGCTGTTCACTGCTACCAAAAAAAAAAAAAAGAAAAGAAACAAATAGAGAGTGGCATGAGACATGGATTTGGAAAACCCAAACCCTAAACTTTGTAATACAGTTGTTGGGCCACCTCCTTGGATCAAGTACAGTGTTTCAGACTCGTAGGAGCATCTTCAGGTCTACTTAGAAAAGAATGGGAGTCTGACAGCCCAGCCTCCAGGCAAGCAGCTGGGCAGCTCTATTAAAAATACTCTGTTTTCTTGAGGAGAATCTGACAGGTTAATGAAACAGGAAAAGCACAACAGCCCGGGGAACACACAATTTTATCCCACCTCCCATCAGCTGTTACTATGCAAAACTGGCACTAAAGCTACAAAAGCACCACATAAGCGTAATTACTTCCCATCTTTGATTGATGTGACTATTTCTTCCAACCGCACAAGACATTTTCGCTACTTTTTTCTGTAGCTTCCACACATCATTCTCTAGTTGCTGTTTCCAAGGCAATTCCACTCTAGAATTTCAATGGTTTGGAGGAACTTGCAGGGTTCAGTCATACAAGGCAGGCTGAGTTGGTCTATAATCCCACTGCTGAAGCAATTATGAGTGTAAAAAGCAGAAAAGTGAAAGCATCAAATAAAAAAAATAGCACAAGTCTTGTTGTACCTTCAAAGCTCAACAACAGATGCCCAGGATGCTTGAAAGCTGTATTAGTTGAGAAGTTAGCTTGAGACAAATTGCCTTGCATGTAACACAGATCTATCTAGGACACAGGGTGGATACAGAAGGAATGATTATTTGAAGAAGATGTGATTATGCTGAAAGCCAGGACCAGCTACAACTCCCTTTGCCATCAAAGGGGAGAAACAGCACTGCTACAGCACACTGAGATCATCCAACAGTGTGTACCTAAAATAGTTCAGGTGAATCACATCCTAAAAATGCTTATTTCTGTTCTTTAACTATAAAAGGAGCCCTAAGGCACTCAGTTCAACTGCATATGTCTAGGCTGCAAAGGTTTAAAGAAAGATGAATTTCTCATTAAAAGTGATTCCATCCAGAATCACAGAAAGTTCCTCTAAGTTATGCAGCAGTGAGATACCTGAGGAAATTACTACCCTGAAAGTGGAAACGGGGTCTACTTTCTTGATAACAAAAGTAGCTATCAGATCTCTTTGTCCATATTTAAAAAAATTAAATTATCGCAGTATTGCTACACCAAAAAGGCAATTACCAGTGTGTAAGAAACCAGGTGATTTGATTCTACTAAAGGAAAATTCCCACAGTGAAACTACAACATCCACTCTCACAAAACAAATGACAGGAGATTTAAAGGAGAACAATACTCCATACAGTTATTGACTGTTTCTTCAAGATAAACTCAGTCCTTAATGCAAAACTGTGCACGTCACAACAACTGCAGATAAAAGGGTAAGAAGTGAACTACAAGCCCTTGGCTCTGCAGCAAGGTCAGTGAATGTGAAGAGAGCACTGCTGCTGTTCATGCTGCATGTGTCAGTCCAGGCTCCAGATTCCAAGCATGGTAGCTCTCACAAGCATTGTATTTCCCGAGTACTAGCATAATTAAAAAATGCTTCTAGGAAGAAAAACACACTTGACTGCACATGCTTAGTTAATTCCCAGAAACCCTGCTTCTCTCTATTGCTTTTTGGATGCTGGAGCCTGTTCCTGTAATTCAAAAGTAAACAATTTTTCAGGAAGGCTGTTCAGGAAGAAATCAAACTGGAAACATCCGAGGAACATGCACTGGTCCGTCAGCTCCCCAGCAAACCCTCTGACTCATCGGGGAGTCTCTGGGCCAACAGGCAGCACATGCTTTCATTTTCACAAAGTGCCCTGGACTCGCCAGGCTGCACCAGGGGAAAGTACCCAGCCTCTGCACATCAAAAGCAGGAACCTGGGAATGATGAACAGCCACCAGCAGGGGCTGACAAGGCAGTCAGCCTGCAGATACTAAGTCAGGCTTACTAACCCAGCTCAGCTCAGCTCAGCCCAGGGATCTGCTCAAACCTCTGCCACCAGCAAGGACTTTTGCTTTCTAAGGGCCTGGCTCACCTCAAGCAGTTTGTTTGATGCTCTTCCTAACTTGCGGGAGGAAGGAAAGGGTGGAAGAGGCTTTCATCCCCTCAAAACAATAGACTGTGAACCAACCAGAATATCTTCTGTTTTACCAGAGTTAAAAATGATGCTCCACACAAACAAACAGAAAGTGCAGCCTTCTCATTTCAGAGTCTGACAGAGCAGAGAAAGGACAGTGAGGATCTGGGGAGCCTCTGCCAAGTTCAGTCCCATCACGCTAAGTCCTCACTCCCAGGAATTCCTAGGCAGCTGGCAAGAGAGCACACTGACACTAGGCAAGGAAACAGAGGTGAGATTTCCCTGACATCGTTTGCACAGGCTAAAAGCAATCAGCTCCTATTTCTATTTTGAGCTCTTCCAATCCCAGCTTGTCGTGGGCTGCTTGGAGAATCACTGCCAACAGCCCAAAACCACGTAAGCCTGTCATGACAGATGGCAATTTGGGAAAAGCCACGACAATGGCTGCTCTGCAAAGAGCCATAGGGGAAGCCCCGAGTGCGACTCAGGATTGAGGGGCAGTACCCAGCACCTGCAATGCTGCATTTTTAAGTACCAATGAACTTCCATCTTGAGCAGAAATTGCCCATTCACTTAAAGCTGCTTTCTGTTTCCCTGGGGACAAGGAAAAACCAGACCCTGCCAGCTTTATCTCTGCTCATGAATCACATCCCAATCTTTCTAGTCTCCCTGACTACAGCTAAATAAAACAGGGGCAGGAATCTTTTGCTGGCCATTAAGTGCCTGAAATAAGGCGACGACTGTATTGCAGCTGGGAAGTTTTATGGCAGGAAATACTGGGATGTGTGTTTCGTGCCCTGGGTTGTGGCATAAAGGGCATCAAGGGGTGCCTGAGGCTTCAAGACGTGTTGAGGTAGTGCTAGAGGACAGAGCAGGATGAAAGGAGCCCCGGAAAAGCAATCCCTGGTGGATGTTGCCGCAGCACATCAGAGGGATGAACTGCCCCAGGACCCAGTTAACGGGGGATGGACAACTGGCAGCACCATGGCTAAGTTCACTTATTTATCAGTACAAATACAGCCTGCACAAGAACAAATCCTTCAGGGTCCCTTCCAACTCAGAATATTCCGTGAGTCTGTGACCAAAAACCCAGAGCATGTCCCACAAGCTGGACTCGATCTTTATAGGTCCCTTCCAACTCAGGATACTCTATGCTTCTAAATCTGAAGATGAGACTGATGGACACGGGGACCCGAACTCCCACAAGTGGATGAGCAAGGAAAACCTGGCTACTGAATGGACACCTCACCCCCCAAAATCCCAAAGTAATTTTTGCTTACTGGGTTAAGTAGTTCCCACTGCAGACACTGCCTTGTGCAATGCTTCAGTTTCATGTCAGTAGCAGGGTCTCATCAGCCACTTCAACACACATCAAGAACAGCCTCCAAAGTCTGAGGTGACAACCACCCCTTCCCTCAAGAAAAAATCATATGAATCAGTTTTCACATCACTGAAGGGGCAAAACACTGACTCTGTTTCCTCCTGTTCTGAAGCTGAGTAGTTTATTCCTATTTCAAATAAATCCAAAGGGGCAGGTTTTGCTGAACTCCAGAAAGATAAAACCCACTGATGCATCCTCTTGACCATCCACATCACTAAGTCTTTGCACACAAACTAAATGGCAAATGTAAAGCCTCAGAGCAGGAAAACAGGATTATAAAGGGATTTTGGAGGAAAACTAATTCCTAAGAGCAAGTTGCACACGACTTTCCTACACTGCCCTTGCGTAATTAAGTCTGTATCCAAGGAAAACCAGTACTGCATGAATGAAGCAACCTCTTGAGAAACAACTGCATGAAGACTAATAAAACAGGACATGTCAAAATTAATGCCAGAAAATCTCTAAATCTTTGCCATATATTTTACAACATGTTTGCCTACAGTTGACCCCAATGCAATATTTATAAAATACAACTGCCAGAGAGCTACAGCACTTCCTCTCAGCAATCCCAAGCTGGTATGCAAGCTGGGGTTTTTCAGCTCAGTTTTGAATCCTGGGACTTTGGAGGATGGAGTTGACCCCCAGGAACACTTGAAAGTTTTCAAACTCAGACCTTAGGCTGTCAAGGCTGTGCTTTCATCAGTCTACAGAGAAGAGACCGACACAATAATTTTGAATATTAGCCAATTTTTTTTAGCTATTTTTTTTAATATAGTTTTTATCCACACACTCTAGAAGCAACAGACCCCTGTGGCAGCACACTGAGTTATTTGCTCTCAGCCAAGAGTCTAACTCTAAAGGACGACAATCCTGCTTAAATGTCACAGGGAACTATTTGTCACTGGAGCTCATTGCAAATGCACAGAAACATTGAAGTTAATTTTATCCTGAAAACCATGCCAGAATGCGTGGAGCCTGACAGCCACTTTTGGCACCTGAGATGCTCAGAGGGAATGCCCTGCCTTTATAAACCAAGTGTTGCTCCTGGATCCCAGTGCTTTTTTTTCCAAGTAAAAGCATTATGCATTCAGCAGAAGGAGCTCACATTTATAGCTTCTGTGAAGTAAATTAGCAAAGGTCTTTCACGTAAACATAGGCTCCATCAAATAAATACTCCCAAACTGTTGCAGTACAAGTATTATCTTCAATGAAAGAAATGAAAGTCTTTTATTGCAATAGTGAAAGATAAAATGTTCTGGGACATCATCCAGAGGGCTTGGAGGGATCATGTAGCCAGGTTACATGGATCTAAGTAAGGTTACTTTGTTTCAAAAAAAAATTAAAGATGATCCAAAATAAGTACAAATTTTATTAGGTTGGAATTTCCACGTTCCTGCAGGGAAATGTCGAAAAATAGGCACTGCCTGAGCCACCCATAATTCTTATACTTCTTACAGCACAGCACTGACTCTTACAGATTCAGAGATTTTTTTTTCAGAGGCGTGAGCATAATTTTGCTGACTGTAAAAGACCAGCAACAAAACCCCACTCAAAATTCTGCACTGCACTAAGAGCTCTGTAATTGAGCAGCCTGCATTTGCTGTTCAGCTGCTTAAGCACTGTGACAGTGAGAGTGCCTCCCACAATAATTCTCTCCAATGTTGGCTCATTCCTGACCAGGTAGGCAACTTTTAATTTCTCAGTAGGCCATCCTGCACCAACACTTTTCCTGGAAAGAATCTTTTCAACAGCCTTATTCCAGAGACCAAGCTCTTCTTTAACTCAGATTGTTCAAAATCCACTTCGTGTTACAAACTCATTTTCCAAACTGGACTGTGTGTTTCTGGTGGCTGTTTAGAGATCATGCAACAGCTATAGCTATAATAACAGCTCTAGTGGCTATATAGACCTGGTTAAGAAAACACAGCCTGAGGGACTGCATTCTATCCAAAGCATCCTAAGTCCATAGTGCTGAATTTTTTCAGAAATCATTATCTGGATTATCAGACTGTCTTTTTTTCTTTTCCTTGTGTTTTTGACTGTCAGTGTTGGCACAGAATATGAGGAAATCATCACGCATCCTGTAAATGAGAAAAACACCAGGCAAGCAGACACCGAGCCCCTTCTCTCTTGGGGTGCACAACGCCACCCCTTCCTCTCCTCCTCTGCAGTTCACACATGCAGGCTGAGGTGTCCTCCTGCACCTCTGTTTCAGCCAGTGCACACAACAGCTGAATTCAGTATCTTCACAAAGTCCTTAGGATTGCCTGAACAGCAGTAATTGCATTACACTGAGCCTGTGTTGACCAGCACCAAGTGTGAAATTCTGTCACACGATTAATACATCCCTTTGCCACAGGTATGAACAGCAGAGCAATTGAAAATGTTTCCTAGAGAGCAGAGACGTTGTCTCAGCTGCAAACGTCCCTCTCTCCATCCCCAGAGTCAGAGGCTGGAAGTGTTATCCCATGGAGCAACAGGGGCTCCTAAACACATGGTGAGACGGGTCATCCGAGGGCAAGTCTGTTTCAATTACTTTTTATTTTAAAACCCCAAAGCCCTTTGCTGTGCAGTGCTGTACTTTCTGACTTTGTCACAGGATAGCTGCTACAATTTGTAGGTCAGTAGGACTGCAGCAGTGCCCTTGGGCTGTATTTTCACAAGGCTCAATACAGTTAACGTGTCAGACACACCACAGTAAATAGCTCCTATTGTCTGTTGCTTTAGGGAGCCATTGGTTTCACATAAAAATATCATTACTTTTATTAACAGATATTGATAGAGGCCTGGAAATGGTCACTCACAATCTGAAATGCATCTGCCTTGCTCAGACAATGAGAAGGTAAGAAATGAGTGACCCATGCTATGGCATCTGCTTGAGGCTGTCCTCAGGCACACGAGCCAGACTGACAGACCACTGCAGCAGCAGAGCTGCTGTAGAACAAGGTGGAAAACCCAGTTCCTCAGCTCTGCCTTCAACACACACTGCATTTAGCCTCAGGGCTGAGTTTACAGCAGGAGATATAAAAAATATTGCATTTATGATTTTTTTTCCCTTTCTCTTCCTTTTAACTTAGATTAAACTAATGGGCAAAAGCCCTCATTATAGATGCCATGTCTGATGTGATTCTCAGAGTAGCACTGGACTCTTCCTCCTTTAGAAGAAAAACACACATTGTGCAGCACTTAGATATGATTCCTTTGTTCACTGTTGGTACATTTTCAAAACTGGACTTCCCCTCTAGCTGCTTTGGGAATTTATCACAATCAATGCACAGGACCAGACTTCAGTCAGTTTAGATTATCTTTCAAAATCTCCACAAAGCACAAATTCCCAAATCCCAAAGAAAATTAACATTTCATGTCTGTTGCTGAGACACCTGGAAATATTAAGAGATTGTTTCTCCAAAGCTAGGACATTTTTCAAGCATTTCCCCTTAATTTCCTTCTCTCCCATGTTATTTCTCATCTGTACAAATCCAAAGTTTTGAAAATGCTGAAGAAGAATCTCTTCCTTTAGAATATGGAAATATATTTGGAGATTAGGATCACTATGATCATCCAAATCACCAGAGACAACCTTGCCAGAGCTAGGTTTCGAGGAAAGCTCATCTCTTGATTAGCAGAGTCCAGGCAGTAATTTGTGACATGGTTGATTTTAGTCAGGCTTCTGTTTGAAAATTTCCAAATTATTAATTAGCTCACATACAAAGAGTGGCAAAAAAACTCACTAATACATGAGCTCTGTCAGAGATCTTTCAGTAGGGGACTAAGTTACATCCCAACAGGGAGGAAATCCTCATGTTTTTAACATTTATTTTACTTTCTGGTTAGAAAGAATAGGCAAAGACATTCTGCTGGTACCTTAGTCCTATAGAACTGGTCCATCAGATTTTAGAGAAGGAATTCTAGCAATTGTTTGGTTTCCCTTCCCTTTTCTTAGCCCTCCATTTGCTCTTGGAAATTCCCAGAGTGATACAGGGCCATTTCCAGAATGAAGTTCAACAGCTGTGTAACAACCCACGGAACACAGAATAAGGAGAAATCAAACCTGATGCTGCAGGAAGGCAAAATATCTATTTTCCTATATTCCAAGCCATGATCCTGTTCCCTTTAGATTTTAAGGAGAACAGAGCACAGTTACAACCACTTGCTCCACTTAGAGGAGCCTCTGAAAGCTTCAGGCTTTCATCCTGTTCAGCTTGCTGCAGGCAACCCATGCAAAAGCCAGAGTGACATATTTTTAGGTATGAAGCTGAGTAACTAAACAGCTAAAATTCTCCAGCTCATTTTAAGTCTGTTCTTTCACAGAGTCTCATTTTCACTTTGAAACTGAGGAGCACTGTATACTGTGTAATTTACTAAGTCACCTGTGGTTCATAAAGCTGCAGTTTTAAATCATAATACCTCCCTGACGTGCTGAACTGCTGGTCTGTGATGCACAGCTAGGTGGGAAGATCTGCCATCGGTGGAAATCCCCAGCTGCCAGCCTTTCGCACATAGCGGAGCAGAAGGGATGAATTCCTGATGCAAACCCATCAAATATGTATGTGTTTTGCTAGGAGAGAGATGGAGCAGAGAGTCTAGGGATGCAAAAGGAGCCATAAGGAGCCACCACCACTGCTGCTACCCCTGCACCAACAGCAGGCTCTGTGCTGTGGGTTTGCTTTCTAGGAGACATCTCCACCTGTGTTTCAGGGAAACTTCTACAGATTGGTGAAGTAAATGACAATGGAGAAATAATCTCCTGGTTTGTTACAGCAACTAGATCAAAGGGTCAGGCTGTCTCTGCACACACACACACCCCCCCACACACGTTCTTTCTGCACTCACATCATGTACATGACGTATATATTTACATATGTAGAGACGGATTTATTATACACATATTGAAAGGGGGAAATGTGCCTCTTATGCTGTGTCAGTTGACTTGGCTAAGCCTGTTGAAGGCTGCAGTTCCTATTTAATGGTTGAAAGAGATTTAGGTAATGAAGTCTCTGGATGAGGAAGCAATGGTATTTATGAGACTAAAAAATATTTGGGCTTATCCAGCTTTGAAATGACTATAATAGGACAAAATGGAGGAGTCAAATGGGCAACTGACAGCAACAACAAGCAGAAGCTTTCACAATTCAAGCTTTAATTATGTGGAATGTTCTGGCTAGAGAGGATGACCCACAATTTCACTGAATATTCCAGCACATCACCCTTTCTACTCCATCTCAAAAAGGATATTTCTGCTCTTCAAAATACAGTAACAGTAGTTATTTTCTGATTACTTCAAGAAAGAAATTTCCCAAATCTGATTTGTTTTTCAGCTTTTTTTCCCTCCAAGATGTTTCTTGTTTACTTTACATTTTTATTAGTAGTTTCCTTCCACACTGCCTAGATTATAAAGCTGGGATTGGCAAAGCAAACTAACAGAGATTAAGTTAGGTCTTTAAGAATTAAATCCAACCTCTAAACTGCAGAGACAACTCTTCAAAAGTCACACTAAGCAGAGTATGTACATTTGCAGTCCAACTTCCATTTAAAGTGGATGACAAGTTTAGCAAGGATAATACCCTTCAAATACTGGCTGATTGGAGAGGCAAGGACATTTGCTCAATTTGCCCATAATATTATCCTCCTGGCTTGCTGGGAGTTGATGTCCCGCTGTGAGCTTACAATAAGAGTTTTCCTTCTGAAGTCCCTGATGTGGGAGCATTTTTCTTAAAGATCATGGGAAAGTTTGGGGGTTTTATTTTAAATCACTGCAGCAAAAAAGTAAAGAAGATTAATTGGGTTAGCTGCACGATTCATCTTGGTGCTTTTGGCTAATTCACACCAGTCAGCATATCCTAGCAGACAGTCTTTAAATCTCAGCTATGTCCTTGTTAATTATTATAGATTATTATAAAAGACAAATATTTTTGAGTGCTGAGAGTAGTACAGCATTTTAACCCAAACACACTTATTTTTGTCCAGATTATTAATCTACTGTTAATCTACCTTCAAATTTATACCCAAAGATAAAATATCCTGCTACTTTTCCTTCTGATTCCCAAGAACTTAACCATCAAGAGGCACAGCAGTGTGTTGATCTGATCTAGCAGCATTTCAAGTGCAAACTTCCCCTTGCAGCAGCAGGTTTCAAGCAGATGGTGCCTGGATAGAGCCAATTGACACCCAAATAAACCAGAGCATCCTGACAGCTCTGGCCAACAGGCTGCACAACAACTCCCCTAGAGCTTAGGAGGCAAAGCCCAGTCTTAGGGTAAGACTAACACTTTCCAGGGAACTTGTTAGGACTGCTAGGACTGACATGCTCATGGTGGTCAAAGCCCACTTGCTCTGTGACTCGCAAAAACACTAAATAATTTTTGAATTTGGCCCATCACAAAATTTTCCTGCAATTAATAATTAGGCAGCTCAGTACTCGGCAGTGACAGAGATGAGCTATTTAATTTTCCTCACTGGTCACAAAACAGGTTAGTAATTAAAGAAAATTCCTATTGCTACACAGGAATACATTATTATTGTATCTATTTACTACCATCTTTTTCCTATTATAGTATTTACTGTTTTGTTGCTCTACATCTTGTTTTACAAGGACCATTTTCTCCCTTTTACAGAATAACTAACTACATGCTGGTTGGCAGCAGAACATGACTGTTCACTGCAAAAGCAGAGGGCAAGAAACAATCAGGGGCAGCTCCACACAGGGTGACACTTGGAGCAGGCCGGCCATCCCAGCTACTCCCTGGGAAAGCTGCATTAACCCCCCTTGTCAGGGTCAGGCTGCCTCTTCCTCCCACACCTCAGCAGCAGAGCCACCCAGCCTCTGTGCTCAGCCCCAGCAAGGGAGGTCACCAGGGGCCACTGCCCTGCGGGGATGGGGATGAGGTTTATTGTGCTGAGCTGCTTTCTCTGCTGTGCAAAGGGAAAGAGCATTACTGGAACCAGGAAGGGAGCAGGGGGTGCTTCTTGCACATGGGAGTGGGGAGGTGGCCTGGAGCCAGAGCCCATCTTGGTTTCCTGCCCCACAGGGGCTGGGGCAGGACCAGCCTGGCACGGGGTTCCTCCCCACGCCCTTAGCAGCGCATGGAAACCCAAAAAACGGGCAGCGCATTTGTTGCGTTCTTCTGAACGCTCTGTGCTCCGCAATACACTTGCTAAATATTTTATCACTTCTGATTAATTGATGGGTTTTTAATCTTTAAATATGCTTACATTTAGTTCTAAATTCTTGGCAAGAAACAAAGGACTGACATAGTTTAGTAACCTGCACTTGGTGAACACTGTAACCATCTCTTACAATAGAGACCATCACCTCCCAAATCACAGGAACAATTTCAATTAATTGACTTTTTCACTGAAATATTCTAAGGTACTTGGCACTTCTGAGGCACGATTTGCCCAAGATTTCTATGTATGTTACAAACATGAAAGAATGTCTGCAATACGTACTACATACAGTAGCTTGGGGCTCTTTAACTCCACAGCACAGGGAAGGTAAGACAGAAAAAACACTGCTTGTACGTCCTTAGCCTGCACAATTCATGAGCTGAGACCAAAGCTCCTCTTAATCCCTGGTCTCGTATCTGACTGAAGTACATTGGGGATAATTCTTTTTGTCTTTTTTAAACTTGTTAGTATATACAGCTAGGATGTATTTTTTTGTAGAAAAGATCAAAACCAGCCAAAGAAAACCCCACAGAGCAGCAAATAGGATCCAGTTTCCTTCTGTTTACCACCTTACTCTGTCTCTGTTCCAGACGGACTGAAAGAGAATTAATTTATTCTATGGTTTGGGGGGAAAGTGGAGTTGGCTGCTGGTCCGTAACCATATTTATGTTGACAGCTTTTGGGAACTCTCTGCAAGGTCTGCTGAAAAAGAACCAAAATTGATAAATAACCACATTTACATTCTTGAACATCATCTTTTTGCAGGGGTTTGTTTGCCTGTTTCAACTAAGACAGTTTCTTCATAGAAAACAGACTCTCATAGGATAATCCATGTGATCACAGCCTCAACTGTGTATACAGAGATGGCTTTGGTTAGTCAGTCCTTTTATCAGTATTCCTGGAGACTGGGTAGGATTTGTACACACGGTGAGAGACACCATCAGCCACAATCAGCCTGCAAAATGGACAGACCCAAGAGACAAGGGATGGAGAAGCAAGGTCCCTGTTGTACAGACAAGGAACAGGGACACAGCGACTCAGGATGTGCAGAAAAGCCCCGTGAAAGCCTCTCACCCTGGAACACTCATGTCAGCTGAGAACCAACCACTCCTGCCAGGCTTTGCCACAAAGCGAGCGTGACCCAAAGCACCCACACTTTCCATGTCCTGCACTGCAACTTGCAAGTATTTACACTCAAGTTCTGCCATTTTTACTGTGTCACTGCTGAGAGGCTCCCCCCATGAGAGGGGTTGGCAGGATCCCACATCGCGTGCTGAGCCAGAGCATTTCTGCACAGCCCTCCCTCCCACTGCCATGAATACTCAGGCTGATGTGGAGAGGCCCCCCGGGTGGCAGCCACTCTGATCCACACTACAGGAATAGAGAAACATCCTTTGACTGAGAAATGAAAGCTGACAGTCAGTCGGACTCCTCCTGTACTCCTCTGCACAAGCTTTCACATCCAATACTACTTCAAATGCAGAAATTTAACTACAGGGCTCTTCACTTTCATTTGGAAAATAAAGCTGCAGCTCTGAATCCCCACTCTTTATATGGAGGCTGGGTTTGTTGGAGGGGTTTCTGTTGCTGTTCTGCTTTACTTAGGGCACTCCTGATTAACTGCTCCAGATTCAGCAGCACAGGCCAAGCAGGTGATTTCCTTCCTGCAGAACATGCTGCTGTGATGGAGAATAGTGATTCCATCTGTCTTGAGTTTATGGCTGAAGCATTTTGGAGACCATTCCTCATGCCCCTGAGCGCAGATGAAAATGATTCATGGTGTTAAAGTGCTGCCATCCCACTACTACCACTGTGCTCTTACTTCACTACTAACTGATGCTCGGAGCAGTGATAACAAACTCTGCAAAGAGCTGGTTCACCTATCCCTTGGCCAGGACAGCTGGAGAAAGGTCACTAAATGGGAAAACGTATGAGGGGCACAAGAACTGAAGAACAGAGCAATGCATCCAAGCAAAAAACATCTCTGCAGTCTCCTCAACCCGATGTAAGAACTTTCAGGTACTCAGGAGAGTGCTCACACCAAAGCAAACTGCACAGAGTTAAGAAGTTCCCATCAAGTGATACAATGATCCCTGGGCAGGCTGCCCTGCTGAGATACCAGGGATAGAGATCCAGCTGCTAGGAAACCAGTTTGATTTGCTGCACACTTCAACCAAAGGAGATAGGAAGCAGAAACATATGCTCCATCAAAACCAGATTCACAGCAGGACTCTGAAGTAACCATATGGTAACTGCTTTTAAATATAAAGTGAAGGGCATTCTATTAATGCTGATGTAATGCTGTAATCTCCAGTTTATACCCTTATTGATCTTGGATGCTTGCAAAAATAATTGAATCAACACTGAATATATTTCCAGTTTTGTTGCTCATTTAGTTCTGTTTCATGGTTCTTTGTAGGCAGCTACAATTTCTATGCATATATTTTTTATCAGATGTATGCTTTTCCCATTTGCTCATCAATTATGTGCATTAACTCCTTAATGACACGCAGCTTGCAATCTGCAAGTCCTGGTTGCCCTATTTTCAGTTTTGGCTGGTACAGTCAAAGAAAGAAAGTAATGCATTAATAAATATTTATAAAATTTGCAAATTAAATTATATAAGTCTTCACCAAATGAAGCTTATTTTACTGGACTACAAAACATATGTAAAGTCTTAGCACATTCTAGAAATACACACAGCAGCACAATTATTCCACAGATATAAATTGACTGAGCAGAGCCACCTTGACTTGGATCACAGAATTACAGAATGGTTTGGGTTGGAAGGCACCTTAATACAGATTCTCTGGCAGCTCATATTTATATCAAAATGCTTTAATCAATACTTAGCAGCTTAAGCAGCCACTGTCACAAAAACATGTAAAAATGGATTTGTATAACCTACAAGGATGATGCAGTAACTGAAGTAATTCCAGGGAAAAAAGAAATCTTGCAGAAAGAAACCAGCTTTGGGCAAAGACTTTTTTCCTTTGTGGCAGCAAACTGCTTAGAAGGAGAAGTGATTTCTTGATTTGCCAACATAATACTCCTGGGGGAATGAAGCTGCAAGCCGACCTAAAGGGAAAAGTCAGCACGAGTTCACGCACCATTGTCTAAAGAGCAGAGCTACTTGCACAGCAAAACTGCTGCTTCAAATCCACAAATGGCAGCCAGACACATGCTAACACAGCAGTTTTATGACACAGGAATACATTAACATTTATCAAACCAAACCACAATTAATTGGGTGCCACCAGAAAAAGAAAGCTTTCCTGCCCGCAGTGGAACAAGAAAAGATCTCCTGTGGATTTGTGCCCTACATCCACACACACACCTCTATCCATCATCAATAGTCCTTGCTCTTTGTCCTTCTCAGGGACATATTCCCAGTAATCACTCCCACTGCCTCATTCCCCATTTACCCCAAACCCCTGAAGACTTAAACCACTTCTCTACTACCTTACTACTCCTGTTGACATCCCTCTCCCCGGCAGTATATTTCCCTTGAACTATCCAGCATTTCTTCCACATGTTCTTGAACAACCTCCAGGGCTCTCACCACAGCCTGAGGTTGCATTTCCCTCCTGGAGAAGATCAGTTTGAACACCTTCCCTCCAGACAGCCAGCAACCTTCCTTAGCCTCGCTGAGCCATTTCTACAGATTGGATGCATCTGCTCTGCCTTCAGGAGGATTTGAAACTGGTAAATGGGTTCAAAACATTCTGGAAGGAGGTAAAAGAGAAAAGATGAACTAGCAGAAAAAAAGGAGAAACAGAATTATTAAAAACAAATTTAAGTTCTTTACGAAAGTAGCTTAAATACACAAGAGAAGGTGAAGCAAAGGTGAATCAGTACCTCAGCACTTCCCAGTAAAACAAAAGCACATCAGGAGAAGGGAGGCTCCCTGAGCACAAGGCTCAGAAGAACTGAGAAGATTCCAGAAACAGGGTTTTCTGAGAGTTCACATCCGCTGCCTTAAAGAATATGGCTCCTACACTGTTCCACAGGATTCAGCTGTGTGTTGCTGTATTTCATGCATGTGAGAGACAGGGTATTTGCAGTGACTAACTTTGCAGGTTTTGTCTACTTTTACTTTGAAATATTCGGTTTGTTCAGCCATTTTTTTTGTCACTCAGGCTTATCTGTTCTGCAGCAGTGGACTGTGCCTATCTTGAATTTTTTCATCATCTTTGCAGTTCAGCTCCTCATCAGCTGAGGAGGATTTTTACTGGAGGAGATGGCTTGTGACATCCCCCAAACTGGCAACCCCATACACACATCTCTGTCAAGGTGCAGCTTGACAAAGCCCAGCTCTTGATCCTGTTTCATGTCACAAAATGGAACTGACGGTAAGAGAAGGGCAAGAGGAGGTTTGTGTTCTTTGGCTACTGGCAAGTAAAATCCAAAGGCTTATCTGGGACTTATCAGCCCCCATGATTCCACACTGGCTGCTGCCTCTGTGCACAATCCAAAGGCCCTGCTGGAGTCACCCCCCGAAACAATCCTGCCTCTGCTGGCACTGAAACCGAAACCCATGACAACGATGGGGATGGTCTGGGGTGTTCACAGCAGTACAGGAAAGGGAAATGAAATCCAAAAATTAAGCAGAGTTTCTACTGGAGTGCTCACCACTTTCCCTGCCCATTTGACTTCAGAGCACAGACCTTCATGCTTTGAACTCCAATGCAGAAAACCACAGCAGGAATTCCTCCCTTCTAATGGCAGAAGGCCATTGCTAGTGGTTGCCTGGGATTAGAGTTTTCTTGAAACTACCTACCTATGGTTTAGATTTACATCTAACAGTCTTTAGCCACAAACTTTTCTATAAGGTTCAGAAATCATGCATTAAAACACAATAAATGTACTAATTTAAATGTATTCCCAACTGCAGCAACTGACTGTTTAGTTTTCCCTGTCTTACTTCCCCAGCATGGTCTTAAAATACAAAGGATTTATCCAGGCTAGAAAGTTCCCACCTTACTGATATGGGGTCCCTAGCATGAGAAGGGATGGACCTCTTGGAGCAAGTCCAGAGGAGGCCACAGAGATGATCAGAGGGCTGGAGCCCCTCTGCTGTTGGAGACAGGCTGAGAGAGCTGGGGCTGTTCAATTTGGGGAAGAATCTGGGGAGACTTTGGAGCCCCTTCCAGTACTTAGAGGGGCTACAAGAGAGCCAGAGAGGGACTTTGAACAAGGGCATGCACAGAACACAAGGGAATGGCTTTAAACTGACAGGACAGTTTACATCTGATACTAGGAAGAAATTCTTCCCTGTGAGGTAGGTGAGGCCTTTTCACAGGTTGCCCAGAGCAGCTGAAAATGTTCAAGGCCAGGCTGGACAGGGCTTGGGGCAACCTTGGTCTAGGGAAGGTGCCCCAGCCCTTGGCAGTTAAGTGTGGCACTGGATGATCTTTACGGTTCCTTCCAACCTAAACAACTCCATGATTCTGTGATTCTATGTAATTGAAGAATTTGAATTACATGCTCTACCTCTAGGATGCACTGCACTTCGCTGTGAGCTTGCAGACCATGCACATCCCTTCTGCAGCATCCTGAATTCCCAAGCAGCAGCACACTTTACTAGGCTGACTGTATCAAGCTTTGTTTCCCCTGATCACGGAGCAGTCATCAGCCTGAAGAAAGGGGAGACTCCTGTGAGCTCCTGGGTATCACAAGCTGTGAGTCTCCTGGCTTCAGCTGGGAGCTACCACCAGCTTAACACGACAGCCTAAAGGAAGGAATATATTCTTTCCGCAGCAAGAGTTTCTAAAATGCACACTTCTGCAAAGCCAGAAGGCTTTTGATGTGTTTGAGGCTGTGGAGGGGAGAGAGGGGTGTCAGCACCTCCAAGAGTCCAAGCCGTACCTGCATTCCATGCGGATGCACTCTGCACACGCTGTCCCTGGAGGTGGCTTCCTCTGCTGCACTGGCAGCTGCTCAACACAGCCCTGGAAGGAGCCAGGGCCTGGCAGCAGATGAAACACTGCTCCCTGGAAACACATTTGTGCCAGCCTGGGGCTCAGCCTCTGCAGAAACACCCCTGCTATCACTTCTTGCTCTCACTACTGTGGCGGTAGCACCGTTAAATTGATTCTCAGTGTTATTAGCTCAATACATCCCCAGGTTTATATGACGGGGGAGGGGAAGGGCAAGAGAGGAATAATGGAGAGAAGAAAAAGGCTTTTCATTGATTGGATTGTTAGCTTGCTGTGAAGATAAAATATGCACATTCTCTATTAGGCCTTTGTTGGCCATGCACGGAGCACAAAGAACTAAAAAAGCACTAATTACTAGGAGCTAAGATTAGTCTCTCCTGGCCTGTGGTAAATACAAAGGTGAGTTTTAATAGCAGAGCAAGGAGATTAAGCAACATGAATTCTGACAAGAGCAGTAAGAAAAAGGCGAGTAAATTACCCCTTGTGATCTAAAAATATAAAATGAAGAATTCATTATGGCTTCCCATGAAAAAGCCATAGCTTCCTTCTTCATAAAAATTCAGCCTTGGACAAAGAGGCACTTATCACATCTACTCTGCATTTGCAAAGAAACTGCACACTAATTCCAAAATTCCGGAGTCCCATGAACTTGTGATCAGGACAGACATTTGTTAAGTATCAGCCCTGCTGCCTAAGCCAATTCCCTCTGGACTCGTGGTGTGTGTTTCCTTTCAGCGCCTGGGTTCCGCTGACACCGGCTGCTGTGTCATGGAACAAAAATGCCACACAAGAGGAAAGCACGTGGCCCACCTCTGAACATTTCCTCTCTAAACACTCATTGTTTGAACTGAAAGAGCTCAATCATACAGACCAAGTACAGCTAAGAACAGCCATAAATATGCAAGGGTCTCAGCACAAGGGATAAAGGCATGTTATGTGGCTGTGCAACAGTTCTGGTACAAGGAATAGGCATACATAAATACATATATAAAATGCTTTAGACTCTAAAGAACATCTTGCTTCTAAAAACTGCCATGTACGACAAAGTTCAGCAGTTTTGGAGAATCTGAGCTGTGCTAACCTACAAGCAGATGGAAGCAGAGCTGGAAGCAGGCTCAGCAGGGTAAAGGAGAGGGAGAAGCAACAAGGCAGCTTGCAGAAGGAGAATATTCTCATTTTCCAGCAGCAGAAACACTTCTTAGCATCTTCACAGATGTTGGCCAATTTATACAGCTCGTGAGAAATACAAGTTAGAAAATAATCTGGAGCATTTGGAACAGTATTCAGCTCTTGTGTATGGTGCTCATTTCCCTTTGAGTCTGTTCAGTAAAGTTAATGAAGCACTAACGAAGCTGGTTTCCTTTGGCTTTTTGTTTAGTGTTGGAATTGCGGGAGTTCAGTAAAATGTGAGCTTCCTTTAACTTTTATTTTGCTTGTTTTTATGTGGTAGATGCACTGACAGGTTTAAGAGAGAATGGCCTCCTACTGCAAAATTTTTGTTGGCAAAAAGAACTAATCTTAGAGTTCACCAGGACATAATGTTTAAAAGAGGTGAAAAGATAAACTAAACTAAACTTAAAAAAAAACAAAACAAACAAAAAAAAAAAAAAAAAAAAACAAACCACAAATTCAGAAAGTGTGAGGAGGACTAGGGAAAGGAGGCTGGAAAAGGAAGGCAAGCGTGAGAAAAGACCACCAGAGTGAATTAAATTCTGCAAGTCCCACTTCCCCAGATTAAAATGGGTGACTTTGGAAGGGATGCAAGGTTATAATGGGGAAAGCTAAAGGAGACACACCAAACCCACACATAACTGATGACAACAACTCAAGGTGAGTGCAGAAAAATGTTTTCTAATTCATGACTATTAATAGGCTAAAATAATTTCTCTCCAAAAGAATTGCCAATTGGAATGCTGTTTTTTTGAAATGGACCATCATTAACAGAGAAGCATATTCAATATTAATCTCCACGCTTTCAGTGGTGAAGATTTCCTTCAAGTGGCTACAGGAAATGAAGACGATTTAATACTTCTGCAGTCTTTTCCATGGCTTTACTACTGACTTACAGCATAAGGCAAGAAGTTAAATCTTTTCACTCCAGAGCTCCCAAAGCAGTTTTCTTGTCTAAGTCAAATCAACCTCATTTAAAAAACCTGCTGGCTTTGCTTCATTTTCATTCCCACCAACATGATGTTCCTCTGAGACAGAAAAGCAAAATGCAGCTACTCAAGGCAGAACATGAGCAACAAGGGAAGGTTCAGCCTGAACATCACCAAAATGTCCATGCCCTCACTAACATTCAAAGTGTACACAAAAGGCAGTAAACACCTACTTCAAAAATACCAAATAACCCAAAATACCAGTCAGCTCAACACAGCCAGCAGGCCAAAAGACAAACTGGCATGGAATGGAAGAAAATCACTTTGGGATATAGTTGTGTCTTTCTCATAAGAAATATAATTAAAAATATAATTTTTTAAAAAAATCAACAAAAACTCCTTTTGTTTTCTTCAAACATGTACTAATAATGTTTTCCTATATTTTCTCTCCTTAAACAGCTTGTCCTTTGCATGCACTCACATTATCGACTTCCTGCAAACAACCTCCTTCCTACAGCACATTCCTGCTTTCACTTCTCTCCTCCACATTAAATCTCTGTAAAAACTCATCATCTGGATGATTTTGAACCTCACAGACTTGAGACAAAACTGTCTGGGCACAGGTGTCCACTGTGCCCGCCAGACAAGAAGATGCCAACCAATAATTTGCCAGGCTCACCCACTTCTCCAGCTGCCTTGCAGGTATTTCCAATTAGGATAAAATCATTGAGTTCAGAGCTCTGTGTAAGTGGCTTTCTTGGTTCACTGAGACATTTCTGAAGTTCACAAGCTACGAGTTGGTTCCATTTCTGCACCTCTTCCCCGTCACAACTTTCCAAAGCACACGAAGTGCATTTATTTCCATACATCAACCAGCATTCTCTGGACAAAATTCCACCTGCACGAAATTGATTTATTAAAACACACTACCAGCAATTTAGTAAAAGAAAGATGTATTTGGGGCACAAATAGGAGAAGCAAATAAGAGCAGAAAAATTCTTCTGCCTCTTCATCACACCTTTCAAAAAAACCCCAGAGCATTCATCATACAAAGAATGTGTCCTCCCAGTAACAGCAAATTCTTCATACATACGCACAATTACTCCAGACTATAGTTAATTATTTCCCCAGTAAAATTATTTCTATGAAAATTTAAATAATGTTCATAGCTTAGTGAAATGAAACACATGCACAGAGAGTAACAGCAGTCCCAGACATCCAGACCAGATGCTAATATTTCTCATTTGTTATGAGAAAAATGGAAAGTGTATTAACACATTCTGTATTGCAGACAAAAAAGAGAAAATGGTCACCCCCACTTAGAGATCTCTAAGCCTGAGTAGATGCACGAAATCCTGAACCACACAACCAGGGGTATCAGACCACCTTCTCATGAGGTATCGAACTGCACACTGCAGTTCAGAAAAACAAATGTAAACCCAACCCATAAACTCCTCACTCCTGGAAGTCCCACTGCAAATGTAAACCTGGACAAAGCAGAAGGGCAGCACTTTGTGAGAATCTCAAATTATGTTTCACATTTTTTCTTACAAGTGTCCTTCATACAGGTGCACACAATTTCACTGCAGTAAGCACAGCCTATGCTAGCAAGCACTGATGATGGCTGCTTAAATAGATGCTCTTCCAGCAACTGGAATAAGGGGATTTAAACACAGAATTCTTCAAGTGATTTATGATTCATTTCTGCATCTCAATTAAAGCACTGAAAAGCTTCAGCCTTCATTTTTCTCAACAAATGTGCAATTTGACGCATAAATGAATATTCAGCTGATGAAGTGAACAAAAGCATCTTAGAGAACACCAGACTGCAAATGCTGCTCCATTTTGGGAGCCAGAAAGTGACAGATAATGACTCTCACATTCTGCCATCTCTGGGGAGCACAGGGAAGGCTGGAAATGACACAACACCCATGCCAGAGGCCAGCCCAGGGCAGAGATGATGCCCCACAGATCCAAACACCCCTGCATCAAACACCCCTGCATCAAGCACCCCTGCACTAAACAGCACTGCATCAAACACCACTGCAATAAACACCCCTGCATCAAACACCACTGCAATAAACACCCCTGCATCAAACACCCCTGCAGCAGCCCCACACACAGACTGTGGTTAACCCAGGACTTCTGATGAAAATGGGTATTTTTTAGTGAACATCCCAGTGACCTGGGAAAAGTAACAACCATCCTGATTCACCCCTACAAGGCAGGGAGCACTTGTGGCAGTTCACACATGCTGCTGGCAAAGCAGCAACTTTAAGCAGGAAATCCTGTACAAGTGTGTCCTAATGCAACACCATACATACTTTCCAGTTCCTTCTGGGCTGCACAAAAAGGGTTTATAAACAAAAGTCCAAACAAAGACACTGAAATTCTGCATGATTCACAGTTCTACACAATATTTACACCCAAGAAGCAAGCCCATGGCAGACACACAGTGTAGTGAAGGAAAAAGCAGAATGTGATCTTTAATTAAAAGGCTCAAAACAAAATTATTCCAGCTGCTGAAACAAGGTTTAGATTTATTTCTCTCATGCTGCACTGGATTCAGTAGCTTGGAAGTGTTCACATCCCAAGGTTAAAAATGCTAACAGCTTGCTCAGGACACTTTGAGTCTTTGAAAGGGTCAGTTACAAAACTGGGAATAACTTTGTCCCATCAACTCTTCTCCATGTTGTCTTCTCCATGGGAACACCCCCAGAACAACACTCACCAATGAACAAAGCAGGATCACTTCACTTCATGCTGAAAACCAACAGTCTTTTGAATTCTAAGAGCATCTCATGTACCTTAGGAGACAGCATAATTAATGGGGTTTGCTTGCCTTTCAACTTAAGAAACCTTGAGAGTGCAGGTCCAAGCCACACAAAGGGCACACTCTCAAGCATTAGGACTTTTAAAAGCACCTCAGAGTAGATACAGCTAAAAAAACCCACCCAAAACTATTAGACATTGCAGGAATGTTTGTAGGTACGTGTGCAATTACCATCTACTGCATTTTTAAACATCTCCTGTTGGCCAAAATGGAGAGTTTGAGATTGAGAAAACAGGATTTTATTAGGCTGGTCCAATACATGGGGACTGGTATAACAACCTGCATTCATAACAGTTTTGGAATGACTAGAAAATTATTAACAACATTCTTTAATTCTTTATTAACATTCTCCAGAGGTCCTAAAAGCCTATTTTTAGAAGCATGAAGGCAGATTTTATTTATTTGAACTCGCTGCTTCTAGGTCTACCTTATTCATTCACCACAAATGAAGGAATCTTTGCTAAGTGATGATATGGACATTAAAAGAAAAAAAAAGGAAATAAATCAAGCTTACTCTAAATCCTTGTAGTTATTTAGCTGCCTCACTCTCCATGAATTTCTTAAATGGTGTAATTGCCATTGACCTTCCCTGTTGTTTAAGGCCCTCAAACACGCAGGGAAGGTCAGAGCCAGTAAATTGCCAGCACCCTTGACTGAAGCACATTGATCAAGGCCAGTTTAGTACTTGCTTAGTTTAGCAGATAAAGTGTGGCAGTCAGCATTTCTAAATAAATTATACGATTTCCAGATAGTGATGTACGATTTTCATAAACATGATGACTCAGCATCTGAAAGAGAGGAAAACAAAATAAAATCTCAGGGGTTTTAAGAGAGGCCAAAGCATAATTTAGCCTGGCTTTTTTTACCACATTAAAAACTCCCTAAAGAATTGAGTAAAAAACACCTTAAAACAGCACCAGTGACAATTAGGATGGTTTGGCACAGACCAAAGACACAAGTTGCATAAAAGTACAAGAGACTGAAGTTTGCAGCACTGCTGTGGAAAAACAAATGCTCTGTTCAGGTACCTGATGTGATGCTATATTTAGAAACTATTAAAAGATGAAGCTCTGAAAAAGACATTCGAAGACTCACTTTATTTACAAGTGGCAATGTGCTTTTCTTTTGAACAGATGAGCCTTAAGATCAGGCAAATTCTCAAAAAAGATGGTGGTTTCTAGTTTTATTTGGGACGTCTTTGTTAGTGTTTCCAGTAGGTTTATCTCGTGTTACCTGTCCCTGCATGATAGCACACTCTGCTCTTTGTTATGATAGCCTAACCCCAAGAGATGTCTATCTAAAATTCAACCTTTTTTTTAAATTTACATTAAAAAAAAACTTTCTGTAACTTTTGAAAACACCTGTGTTGGCACTGACAGCCATTCCTGGCTGGGATCAATTTTACCTACACCATTTACCAGCTCCTGCCTGGAATTTTTGCTTGAATTAATGACCAGAAAAAGGAGGTTTACCAGCCAATTTTAGCTGCTGTGTTAGCAAAGCCCCAAACAACAAGGTGCAACAGGCTTCATGAACTAGAGTAAAACTCCCACCAAAGACATGGCTGCAGCTGGAGCCACCCACAGCAGGCACCAGAATTTAGTTGTGAAGGCTTCAAAAACAGCCAAGAAGAAACCATTTTCTCATTTGGCACCAGAAAATGCAAAGATGAGATGAATCCAGAGAGAACTGGCCTTGCATTGCTTTGCTGCTCACATGAGGGCTTGTTTTAATGGGTATTCCCATTATTCAGCTCCTGTATCCCTTCTGATCCTGCACCTCACTGGCCACGAATCAGAGGATGTTGGGGACAGGATGTCCCAGCACCCCCTCATCGAAGGAAGATGCTGTGGTAGGCATGGCAATGAGGCAGCAGAGCACACTCCTAAGACTTTGGGGATTGCTTTTCCCATCAGAAGCACCAATTTTAGTGTTAGGCACCACAGCCTAACAAGAGGAAGAGAAGCCAGCTACAGGAATTAGCTGAGGATTTATTTGTTGAGGATTGAATCGGATAAAAGCTACTGTGATGGATAGGTGACAAGTTGCATCAAACTACCGAAGTTATAGATGAGAAATGTTGTTTAAGAACATGGTACACTCAGGTGCCTTGCCATGACTGCACACTACTCATACATAGATGAATTCAGTAGCAATTTTTTCTCGGTTGCTCCTTAAAATCTTAAATCTCCTTATTTCCGTGGCAACTGCTGCCATTCACTCTGCACATTCCTGTCCCTTTCTGCTTGTTTGACTTGATCATATGAAAGAAACTGCCAACTTTTATTACTCAGGTAAAGGGACAGTAATGCAGAGAGAGAATTTAATTATTTACTGTGTTTCATATTGAACTGAGGAGACTCAAACTGATCCTCCTGTGCGTAATGATGTGTTTATTCCTATCATCCACCTGTAAAACCATTTATTAAAATCCCAAAGCTTACTGCAAAGTAATACGCTGTTCTAACAGCTTTAGAAAGGAAAACTGAAGTGGAGGCAGCTGGGTTACTTGGCTGACCAGACCTGCTGTGTTTGATGTAAAAAATAATGCTTTGTGTTTATTTATTTGATGCCTTAGGGTTTAATTTTTATATTTTCCAATCCTGCACTGCCCAGTGTGTAACTCTGACGTTTCCTGGAGCCTGTTCATTTCTGCTCTCTGTGCTGGGCAGACACAACAAAGCCTCTCCAGGCCTGCTCTTCAAGGACACCCAGACCGTCCTGGGCCCAAAAAGTATAAACCAAAGAGCCTCTGAGGGGGGGCAAGCTGAGGGGAATGACATCATTAAACTGAAGCTTTAATTGGAGAATTAACCCTGGTATACAAATGAACCAAACCTATAAAAGTGTGAAGAACTCGTGGACTCTCATCCATCTCGGGGTCCATCTGGGCAGCAGCCTCTGGCTCCCCAGGGATACCTTTGAAGTACTTTTCAGTAAATACCCACCTTTATTCCCTTATTCTTGTCCAGTCTCTGTTTTTAGGTGGCCTCTTAAGGCATCGTATTTGACTTAAGCTGTTCCTACTCCTTCACAGTTTCTGCATCACATCCCGCTGGTGGTGTCCTCTGCCAGCTGTGCTTGCAGTAACAGCTCATACATGACCAACAACAGAAGGTTAACTTTGGGACAAGAGTAAGAAAAAGCACATCTTGCCCAGAGCTAGACAAATTTCACACCAACATTCTGCAACACCACCAACTCTGAAGAAGAAGAGTGTGACCCATGGCCTCTAGTCCTCACCTCATCCACTCTTCTCGCAAACAGATGTTTCAAGAAATACTGCCAGGATTTACCTGTGTGCCAGGCAGGAATGCCAAATGCTGCTCCTGCAGAGTCAGGTGTGGCACTTCTGGGATGGTCAGAAAGGTCCACAGGGAAGAAGGGAGCACTGTCCTCTTTCTGAGGCAGAGATGAGGCCACGACTCAGGAATGCACTTGAGCATATGCTCACTTTTAAGTAAATCCTCAAATACCAACTCACTCAAGAGGAAGCAAAGGGTACAGATATGCTTCACCAAGCATGGGTAATATTTCCTTCCCAAAGGTCAAGTTTGGACCTTTTCATGCTTTTTAGCTCCACTGATACCAAATGTTTTTTCAGGCAATTGCATTTAATAATTTTGTATGGTGAAGGGCTGGAATACAAACTTGGTGTATCTGCTAACTTCTGCAAGGTGTCCTTGCTCTTGGAACTGCAGATTTCATATTTCAGATACAGTAAAAAGGAAAAAATAGTGTTAATAATTTTTAAAAAATCATTTAACCATTACATTTGAAGATTCACTGTCATTTGACAGGACATTCTCTGGCAGATGATGATTAAAATCTAAGGGATTTACCAGACACTCGAGGTGAAGACTTTTTCTCATACCAAGTCTTAGGAATGGGAATAAACCTAAGACTAAAAATCACATCCAGAAATTTACAAACCTGAATTTTTGGTTGCAGTATTTGATGGAGAGATTTGCTTTTACAGAAATCAATTAAAATCACACCTAGAGGCAAACCATCAATGTTGAAGTTTCTCAAAGCCTGGGTTTTCTTTAGACACAGGTTTTGATCACTGTCTTTTGTCAGACATGAAACTTACACAGTGAAAGAAGACATTTTTCAAGACAGTCTGACCAGGTATTAAGCATCGGTATTAAGTGGAGTTTGCCTACAAGTCAACAAGTCATAATTTAGGAAAAAAAAAAATCAAATACCACAAGCAATAAAAACTCAGTTTTAAACTATTCAGGTTTCTTCAACTTGTAGAGAGAAACACAATGTAGGTTTCCACTTAGGGAGGTCAAATCTTTACTTACGACTGTCATTGTTCTACCTTCTGTTCTGAAGAATTTAAGAGTTACTACAGCTTTCCATCTAGCAAGTGATGGGCTTCAGAAGAACCCCAACCCCTCAAAAATAGTTATGATTTACCAAAAAAAACAGAGAACAGTCTCATTCAGAGATGAAAAAAGCCCAACTCCCAGGTCAGACTCTAAAGCCCACAGCAGCCCATCCCTTCGTACAGATAACTAAACAGGGAGGATGAGCCAGCAGTGCAGACCTGGTGGAGCTGTCAGCTCCCTCCTTATCAACATCCAGTACATGGATGCTCCAGGATTCCAGATAAGCCCCAGGGAACATCAAGATAAGAAAATAGCTCTCTTCCTCCCTAGCAAACCTTCTGTCATCTTGACCACAGAAAGCAAAAGGTTCTCCATGGACACAAAATATAAAACTTTAACTGGTTAGCAAATTGAAAATGTAACAAACAGATCTGAATATTTACATTTGGATATATTCACCCAGTGTATATGTATCTTGGAACAGATTTGTAAATGTTTCCACTGTGTACTGCTTGTAAAATTTCAGGGTTTGGAAAAGTGCCCTGGCTGCTACGTCACTGCCTCTGCTGCCAGGGTAAGAAGGGGGTGAATAAAATAAGGGTTAGCAGGAGAGCACAACATGAGAGGCGGGTTTGGTAGAAGGGAGGCCATCCTCAGGTTTAATGCTTTTCAGTATCAGCCTCAAAAGGAAACAAGTGGGGAAGTGGAGAGGAGAGGAAGGGAACAGCAGGTGGCTCAAAAATGATATATTCAGCCTGATGACAACTTTTCACAACAAAGACATCACAACTAGAAACAGAGATGCTGAAAGCCCAACTTACATTTTATCGAACATCTGCTGTGAAAGATGTTCTTCCAGCACAATTAAGATAAATTTTTAGAAGTCAGTTTTTAATTAAAAGACCATAAAACTCACAAGATCTAAAACTTGAGTAAGGCTCATTCCACATTTTGATTTTTGTTGCATTTATGCTCATTAATTGTTTTCAAAATCGTCATGTACAAGTGGCTGTGCAGATGCAGGAGGCGGCCCTGGAAGTTACCTCCATTTTAGGGAGGATTATGGCTGGGAAGAGGCCATCAGCATCTCTTTAGCGCCCCCACAACCCCACCTGGCATTCTCTTTTCCCAACGACATCAGAATTCACAGTTTCCAAGCTTCCACAGTTTCCAAGCTGCCAAACTTCCCAAGTTTCCACACAGTGTGTGGAGCACTGCAAAGTGCTCTGCTTGTGCTGGGTGGAAGTTGTAGCACCCCCTGATCCTCACCTGGGCTGTGAGGTTAAAACAGACTCTAGGAGTTGACTGGCAGTGGTTTATTCCTGCAAATAACTCCAGGTCCTGTCATAAGGACAGTACAGCTTCATTCCCCATTCATCCCAAATGTGTTAGAAAACATTTCTGTCCTCATTTCAGCCACATAAGCAAATTGTGACACAGTGTATTGAAGACCACACAGTTTTTTAAGAAAAGGATCCTTAATTCAAATGGACAACAGATAGAATAGAGTCTTTAGAGCTTCTAAACTGTTTGTGATAAATTACTATGTGCCCGTACCAGTTTATTTCATGATAAAAAAATATTGGACAGGAATCAGTAGAGTTTTACAAGGAAGCAAACATCATCCAACACACGTACAGAGGCCTATCAGAAAAATTTTCCTTTGCTTTTCTACACCCACTCATGTGAAATGCACTTTGTTTTCTTTTTAAGCAAGGAGAAAACAGCAACAGAGATAGCATTAATCTTTGCTTGACTAATTCCAGATCCATAGATGACCTCTGTACACACTTGCAGTTAAAACTAGCACAACAATTCCACTGGAGAAGCATTAAACACAGTAATTTTACAGAGATTTATACACCAAAATAAAACCAGAAGACCAGAACAGAAAACTCTGTTTTCTATAAAAGAGTTGCTTCATTGTGTCTGCACTATGAGAGGATCTACACCACCTGCACAGAGATGGGATGTTAAAGCCTATTTCATCCACTGCATTTGTGGAGCATTACAAAGTCAGAGAGCTGATGACTCAAACATGGAAAAACAGTAACACTTCCCACCCTTGCACCACAGCAGTTTGCACATGGGTCACTATAGCTCCTCGCTGTCCTGCAGAACATGAGACTTAAAAGGTCTCATGTTAAACCAGCAATTTCACCTTTAATTCTGTATTCTCTCCTCACTTGGGCCAGTACAACCATCACCCACAGAACAGTCTTCTCAGCCCCTTGCTCCTGCCCTGGGTCATTCCCCTCACCACAGCAGAACATGGAGAGCCAGGGGGCAAACGAGAGCACCTAACTCAGCTGAGAAAAGACCGAAACACAAAAATCCAGCAGTTTCTCTTGGATTACTGTTACCTTGTGTCAGTTCCTCAGCCCATGTCAATGCTCAGCTGCAGATATCCTCAAGCTGGCACAGTGGAGGAGGCAACAAGGAATGTGAACAGGCTGCCGGGGAAGGTGGGACTGTTTCTCTTGGCAACAACACCAGCTCATGCCAATTAAGAGCAACCATTATTTAAGGCCATAATAATTGCAAGATGAAGTATCTTTTGAGAAGTGTTTGTTTGGTTTCCTAGTTCCATTTTAGCCAAAAGAATAAAAAAGTCAAAGTTTAGTAAAAAAAACAAACCCACTGGAATCCTTCCTTTGAGTTACTTTCAAATTAGACATTGTTCTTTCAGCCATCACCTTCCGTGTCCCACGCACCTTGAGGAAGAACAGCAAATCCTCCCAGCTACTTTTTAAAATGCAGAAGTTACTTCAACACCAAAAAGGACCCTCCAAATCATATGAAGCATGAAAGCTACATCCCAGAGTTCTTAACTGGTCAAAAGGATTCTTCTGGAATGGGAGCAGTGGCAGAAACCAATGACAGCTTCATCCTGGATGGGACTACAAAACAGATTAACAAGGTTTTTTGTGTTCTCTATGTCTCATGCACATTTTATTCTGGGTGTTGCAATACTACGTCACTGCAACCACTGACAGCTACCTACCTCCAGATAAAGCAGTTGCCCTTTGAAAGTAAAGAAATTGATGTTTTCACAGGCCAAAAATTCTTACAGTTTTCCTCAGGAACGTAATTCATTACAGAGCCACTTTTAAAGTCATGTATCAGTTTGAAAAAGGATTTACTCAGCTTTCTGGCACTAACATTTCCTATGCAGGCATGGATGCAAGAGCCATTCCCCTGCAGCCACACAGACACTGTGACCTAAAGCTGTCATGATCTATGCCCACAGAAATGGGCACATTTGCTGAGCTGCCACAGCAGTGAACACGAACCTTGTGCTGAGCACCAAAGACATGTATTTTGCTTCCTCACATTGATGGGGGCTTTTTGAGATGGCAGGAACAGGGAGGTGAAGTTGTCATCTAGTCTCAAGCACAATCAAGAGTGACATAAGTGACTTAAAAAAAACCCCCAAATTCCGGTGGACATGAACAAGAACAGTATCCACCAAACCTTTCCCCCTTCTAATTACTTTTCTTGCCAAATTTTTCCAAGGATTCTAGTTCTCAGAGGTGTCAGGTTATTTGTAAAGAGTAGCAGATGTTCCTCACTAATAAAGAGGCAAACACTCATCTCTTGCAGTGACAATGCTGCATACCAGTGAGCCACAGCCACAAAAAACAAAGAAGTATTGAAGTTTGGCAGACCTTAGATCTTCTGTGACCTAATCAAACTCTACCATCTGCAAACCCTTGTGAAGAACCCAGGTCTGACACAAATGTACTGGCAGTCAGTGCCTGTCCCAGTCCAAAGCCCAGCATTCAGTGGGTGTTTAGCACCAGTAAAACCCTTTTGTACAACAAGGCATTGGGCTCTCACACGAAATACAAACTCCTGTCCCTGGCAGAAAGCCATTGGGGAGGCCAATAACCTGAAAAATACAGAAGCAAAAAAAAAAAAAAAAAATATTAAAAATTCAGAGAGAAATTACTAAATACTTCAAGAGATTGTCTGCCTCCACAAATGTTACTACCTGCAGAGCAAACACATTTTCCATGTATTTGTGATACCAGTGCCTCACCCGAACACTCTGTGACTAATGGGCATCTGGAAAGTTATGTCCTGTGTATCCACAATACACAGTCAGGGCACAGCACATGGAGAGGTCCAATAGCTGCAGCAACTCTCATGTTTACCTTTTAGCTTGCTTTTAAAAACCATTTCAGTCTTCCATTAGATAATTACAGGTTTCATATTCTCACTTTCAAGGTTTATTTTCAAAACACTTCTGTCACTAAAGCAATTTCTAAGTTATCTACTTGCCAAAAGCAATTTAGGGACTTTCACATGACAACAGTGAAGCACACGAAGTATTCCCTTCTTGCATACAAAACAGTGGTATTTAACTACTTTTTCCTCTCAATATTATAAAAATAAGCATGTAAATCAACCTGCTATTTTAGAGCTAGTGAGAAAGTGCCTTACTACTATAATGACATTCACCTGTGGTACACTCAAGATAAGTGAGAGATTTTGTACATTCAGTACAAGGGTTCTTGAAAACATGTATGATCCTGACAAAGCAGATAATGAGATGTTTAGATTGAAAAAATGCATCCAACACAGAGGACAAATGCTGTGATTGTATTCTTTTCCTCATGTTTAAGGAGCAACACTGTGATACTTGGTTAGGGTTTTCCCCTCTCATCCTTTAACATAAAATAGAAGAAAATTTAAGTCTACATACTCTTTTTTTCCCTAGAAACCTTCTTAACAGAAACCTTCCCTGAAAAGCCTGGAGAGAATCAAGCTGAAAATGAGCTGCCTCCATACTCATCCAACCTTTCAGTAAATTGTTCTTCAAATGTTAAATAGGAGAAAATCCCTCAATTAAAACAGATCTCCAAATAAAGACCCTATTGACTTTCAGATAACTTTTTTTTTTTTTTAATAGAAAATGAATGTTACCTTAGGATTCAGGTATTAACAAATGCAAGACTTGTTAAAACCCATCTTCAGATAAAGATAAGGCTGAACATTTCTTGTTAAAAGGACAGGGATGTTCCAGATCAACAACCCCAGGGTATTTCTAAAGGCATGTTTAGGTTGATCAGTTCTGTCTAACCCACACTAAATCAAATGAAGACCACTTGGGGTTCGTGTGAGCACAGTATGTGTATATATGGGTTCGGAACCATCAGGCTGACATCTGCTCCATCAGGGAAACACAGAAATTGCCAGCTCATGGCTTTGATGGTGGACTCAGAGCCAGGGGGTTGTATGAATGCCCAAGAGCCCACCCCAAGAAGATCAGGTCAGACAAGTTCAACAACCACCATTTAAAATCTCCCGTCTGGAGGAGCAGAACAGCTCTACCTGGGAACAAAATAAAATTGAAAACTTGAAAAATTGCACTTCTTTTGCCTCTTTTGCATTTGTAATCTGGAAAGCAATTCTCCTACCAAGTTTTATACATGTATTGGCTGGCTGTTGAGTGGGATGAAGACCAAGCACTTAGGAAGAGTGTCTGATGAGAAGACAACTGAGAAGTCATCTCCTGCTCCACCTTCAAGTCTGAAGGAAAGGTTATTTCAGGGGAGACAATGCAGAGCGAGCTGAGAGGCGCTGGCAGAGGGGAGGGATGGAAGCTACTCCAAACACAGGCACGACCAGGAAAGGAGCAGAAAGCCTGAGCAGGGTCTCCTTGAGCTCAGGCTGGTCCCACTCCAGACAGACTCTCTGTGCACAAGGTAAATGAGAGCCACAGGGCAGCTGAGCATGTCCTGAAAAGCAGGGAAAGGTGCTGTAACTTCTGCCAGCTGGGATGCCCTGGCAGCCCCCTCTGGCAGCCCTGCTTGGGTAGCAATGACAAGGGTGCAAGCCCTACCTAAACCTGAGACCCAGAGGGATGGGGGGATGGTCACCTTGGGCACAGACCTCAGAGGAAGACAGAAACCTTTGCTCAACACCGTGGTGAGGACCAAGGACCCTGTACAGGTGTAGGTGAACACTGCTGTCCCCCCTCAAACCCAAAGTACCAACTGCACCTGCAGCAGGGACCTGGTCTGCAACAAACCCCTCCAGCTGAGAGGAAATGGTGAATCACATTTTCTGTATTTTTTAGGGGATATTTGTTTCTTTTTGTTCGATGATTTATTTAAAGCTGTTCTTCAGTCTAAACTTTTCCACATGCTACACTGGAAACAAAAAACCGATCGCTGTTCTTTTTATAATGTACATCAGACTTCTTTCTGCTATCTTGGTTTTAAAAAGCCATAAAGTTATTAGTTTTTGAGGTGATGCAAAACTAAACATGCTGCTCTGAAGAAGCCTGTAATTAAGCAGGCTGTAATCATTTTTCACTATCTGGCTCCTTTTCAAAGCACACGTCATTCTTTTGTTCTTCCTGCAGTATATTCTCATGGCAGCAGCAACCATGCTGATCCTAGGCATTAATTACTGTTTAGGAGAATGGAAAGGAGGAGGGCAAAGAGAATGGAGAGAGCTGAGAAAACAACACTACCCATTTCCACAAAACACCTCACAGTGATATTTGAAAAAGCAGCTTACAAACACACAGTGCTTGTCAGAGGATTTATCTGCTCCTTTTAAGGACCTAACCTTGCAACAGTGATCTTCAGTTGCTCAGTCTAAGGAAGATATTGGCATCAAAATCTATTTTTAGTTTAAAAAAGAAAAATTGAAATCACTGTTAACTAATATACACATATATATATTTACGGAAACTATTTGCCTGGGTTATTCTGAAAATACCCCAGAGAGGCCTGGTATTAATCTAAATTAAGATCTATTTCTACACAAAAGAGAATAATTAAAATTAGCCTGGGTGTTAATGAGTTTCTAACGTAGCCTCTCCAGGTGCAAGTAATGACAAGGTGTTTAATGCACATAGCAAGGGGAGCCACAGACTCCTATCATGATCTTCTAACCATGAGCTACATGCTAGAGGTTTTCCCATGAAGAAGCTGGAATCTGTGGAGCTGTCTTTTTTTAACCATATTAATAGCTCAGTAATTATAAGTGCAGAACAGTAATTACTCAATCATTCACTAAGTCCGTTTCGAAAGATCCCCACAGCAGCCAATGTTTCCTACTCTATTCCACCCTCAGAATTGCTATTTGACTTGTATTGAGCAATATTCTCTTTGAGGTGAAGGTTGGAATAAGGCCTGGGAAAAAATTATTATTTGAAGGACATAAAAATTTTATGTGTTTGGCACACAAAAGAGTACGGAATGATCCGAGGCCCCACAGGGTGGGATTTCTGCTATCAGTGTTTGTGTTCCATATTCAGCTGATGCTCAGAGCCACATCTGCCTGAGCCAGCTGAAGTTCAAAGCTGAGAGCCTTGGCTTACACTCTCAGGTACAATAATGTGCTAATACAGCCATATATGTGCTCTAAATTGGATCTGCCTCACGCTTAACCAGCTCAGAGAAGGTGCAAAACAAGCCGAAGGTTATCTCTGAAAAATCAATACGTTACTGAGTTATTTATACAGATGGTTATAAAGAAGATTTGGTGACCTTTTTGAGTGGAGGAGAACTGAAATTTTAGTAACCATATTAAATCACCACGTTTGAACACAGCCTTTAGGTTTCTGAACTATACAAATGCATGCATGCACTAACTATATACAGGTCTCTGTTCTATGATTATGTAACTTGACTGTAATGAGAGAAACCATTGGCACAAGAAGAAACTGAGGAATCCAGAGTATCCAGGAGAAAAAAATCTGAAGGAAATATCATCCAAAATTCTTTCACATCTCCAGACGCTTTTTAAGGGACGCTACAGTCCAGAATCTGGATTGGAAAAGAAACACAGATGTTGCATAACGTCTGTGTATAAATACTTCAGAATCTGCTCTTGCATGTAGCAAGCCCCAGATACTATATGCATATATGTATAAAAGCACAGATGTGTGTGATCACAGACAGCCTTTAAATCAAGCTGAACAGAAGCTTTGTACTCTCTTGTACAGCCTGGTTTGGCCCTGTCTCGACTTTCTCCCATCCTGGTGTTAGGCAGAAGGATAAGTGAGCTCCTGGTAGCTCTTGAACTCTGACGCCTCTTGGACTTGCCAGGCTCCTTCATTTCATCTTCAGGGAATTTAATCATGTTTATGGGTAACACCAGAGTAGCAGCACTTGCAAGGCAGGTGACAGGAGGGTCTGTGAATTTACATCACAAGTCAGCAGAAGGAGATAATGCATTTCCTGATGGTTTTCATATCTGTGTATCTCAGTACTTTTCATCTGACATAGATTCTAACACAACATCACCACAGCATAAAGCAGCACTTGATTTACAAGCTGTATTCCTGTGACATGACATCCATCAAGGAAAAAAAAGACATATTTTCTAGGATCAACAGAACAGTTAATAAGAGCATAAATTACAAAAAAAATTCATCTAAGCAAGCTAATCTATCATGCTAATCTTGAAACATTAAGTGTAAAATACAACACTTAACAGGCCAAGAATGTCAAACATGCAAACTGATAATCGTTTGAACTGGTCTCACTATGCCAGATCCAACCCTGCCAGTTTTCCATCAACCATAAAACACAGATAGAAACTTAAATAATTATGGCATGCAGAAAATATCATATTATTTGTGCGTTGATAGATTATATATTATATATTAGCATAGGAATAGGTCTGAGGGATAAAAATTTCTGATGGAAAGAATTCAAATTCAAAACAATTCATATCTGCTCCAGACTTCTAAATCATTTACAGCTGGTAAACACTATTACCAGCAGTACAAAGATAGCACAAGGCTTTGTTCTGAGGCACTAAAACCTGCTATTGTGAGAGAACACATTACCAAGTTGATACAAGAATATGAACTTCAGAAAACAAAGAAAAAGTCAACATTTTCCTTCACAAGGCACAAAATCCTGGAAAAGACACAATGTAGCCCAATGCTGTGAAAGAAACTGATTTTTTGTAAACGGCATTTGCTCCCCAGTCTTCCTCTACAAAGGATACAACTTATCAACTCACTGGTATTTCTCTTACCCCTTGACTGGGATGGAAAATTCTCCTCTTGCTTGAGGAAACTCTAGGCTAGGGTAGCCCTTCTCAGCCAGTCACAGCTCCCAGCAGTTTGCCGGCCATTTATTGTGTGACTCATACTAAGACTCTTATCAAATATGGGTATGAATCAGCAGTTTAAGGAAATACAAAAGGAACATAATTTTAATGATTATTTACTGAAAATTCAGACTTTCTCATAGATAAAATTGCATGAAAAAAAGCCAACCAACCTCTAACAAAATGCTATTACTGGAATATCTCTGAAGTCACTGCTGATGAGAAAAGGTTGTTATTCCCCCAAAAGTGGAGTCACTGTCTTAGACATCAACCTTGGGCCAGACCCAAGGGGCCAGACAACTGCATTCAGGTTAAAGGCCAGTCCAAACCCATTTTTGTGCCAAGATTTGATCCTGTGAGTCAAAATTTCATCTGCATTTCTGGCAATGCAAGTTATTAACCCTGGAACAGCTTATCATAAACCTGGTAATTACTCCTCTATGCCTCCAAAAGAAGCCTCCAAGGGCTCAATGTGATGAATTTTTTTTCATGTAAGAAGGAATAATGAAAGAAGGGCAAGACTGCTATACTACAAGCCAGAAAGCTCCACGTTTCTGTGACTGACTGGGTTTTTCCATTTTTTGAGGGGGAAAATATAGAGCAGAATGAAAGTTTCTAAGATGCAATAACCTATTTGTAACTACATTTCTACCTAAAAACAGTATCGGGGACTTGTGAAACACCACTGGAGTACCCAACTCATCTGTGGGTCCCTGTGCCTCTGCATCCCTATTTTCTCATCCCTGGCTTTTTCTCATCCATGGTATATGAGAATGCTGCCTCAACATTTTAGCCACATATTCTATTAAAACAGACAGAAACCTCCTCCCCAAACAGGTAAGCAGCAACCACATGATCTTACTTCTTGTTCATGTGACTGCTTCCCCGGTATCACAAGTTCAACTCCAAGAGATCTCCAGAAGGCTGAGGAATCTTTCCAGAAGTTGCACACATTGGAAACACCATGGCTCTTCCCAGCCACGATGAAGCAGTGAACAGACTGAAGGCATCCTTGACAATTTACGACCACAGAATGGCTTGGGTAGGATGAGACCTCAAAGATCATCCCCTTCTGACCCCCCTGGCATGGGCAGGGCCACCTTCCACTATCCCAGGTTACTCCAAGCCCCATCCAACCTGGCCTTGAACATTTCCAGGGATCCAGGGGCAGCCACAGCTTCTCTGGGCACCCTGTGCCAGGGCCTCACCACCCTCACAGGGAGGAATTTCTTTCTAATCTCTAATCTAACCCTGCACTCTGTCAGTTTAAAGCCATTCCTCCTTTTCCTGTCACTCCACGTCCTTGTCAGAAGCCCCTTTCCAGGTCTCTTGTAGCTCATTTAGGTACTGGAAGGCTGCTTGATACTGCTCTTCTAGATGAGTTTTATGGGTGCATTTCAGACAAAAACAGGCCAAACACCACTTGGTTGCTCACCAAAGCACTTGATGTAAAGAGGGAAGCACAACTTCCAGCAATTATTTCAAAGGATTCTGTGAGCTGAAGTTCCTCACAGAGCTCATCAGTACAAACCACAGGGACAGACATAAAACCTTCACCAACAGAGCCACCCTTCCATTTCAGAATAAACTGAATTGAAGGAATGAGTGTGCATTAGAAGTGGCTGCTGAATCGCAGCATCGGGAAGGTAATTGCTCCATTAGGAAAAGTCAAAATGGAGACTTAATAAAGTGAGATCTACTATCAATCAATAGTTTGAAAATTATTCAAATTGTTGGGGTAGAGGAAATAAAAAAGCCTCTTCATCTTCTGATTGAAACATTTTACTGCTTTGGGTCTGTGCAAGTGTAACACAAAAAGGTATGAAAAAGAAAATGGAAGCTTCGTTTTCTAACTCAAGCCATTACAACAGCAAATTGAATGATATTCCCCTGTTGGGGTTTGAAAGTT
>VXAC01007133.1:18655-87278 GCA_013399225.1 Rhipidura dahli
TGGCAGCCTGGAAGACCACAGAAATTTCCTTAATAAAATTGGATAGCATACAAAAGACAATGCAAAAGTGCTTTAGGATTTCTGCTAAGCTGACAGTATGGGGAAAGACCTATTTTTTTTCTGAACAGCAAACCCGAGGACTTTAATGACCTTAATAACTTTTGCAAAAATGTGCAAACATGATACAGGAAGGAACAGCTTTAGAACAAGAACCTATCTGGTACTTAATAAGTTCATGCCAGAGTTTGGACTCCTGCCTGAGACAAATACAAGATGCATTCCTGGGGTAACATCAAAAAGGTTAGGACAGTTAGATCATGTAGCTCCTAGCCCAAAATACCTATAATGTGTGAGGCTTGGGGTTTTCTTCCTAAATTGACCTGGGTTTATTTGCTAGCTGGTAATGCATTCTTAGAAATGACAATGTTTCGCTGTATTGAATTTTTAAATGCCCTGTGTGAGTGCTCAGCAGTCTGGTAGGCTGGGGGCTGCTGGCAGCTGTGGTTGCCTGGCACAGGTACCCTCTGCCCAAGGCACAGCACCTCAGCACAGGGAATGTCTGCTGGCTCCCTCTTACCCTGCACAGCCCAGCTTTTTGATGCTGCCCTGGAGTTTTCTGGCTGTCCCATCACTAGGGTCAAGTTTTCCTTCTCTACTCTGATCTGTGGTAAGAGTGTTGATTTTATTTTTTCCTGTGTTTGACAGTGGTTTGAACTTCATTGATTTGATGGTGCGACAGGGGAACATCGACAACCCTCCTAAGACACCGCTTGTTCCTGGGTTTGAATGTTCTGGAATTGTGGAAGCTCTTGGAGACAGCGTGAAAGGATTTGAGGTAATATTTTTTATCTTCAAAGTGAGAGTTATAAGTCTCATATTAAAAAAATCACCAGTTTCTAATCCCTTCTGCTCTGGCAGTGACAGCAGCCTTCACCACCCTGTTGAGATTTAAAAGGTCAATTTTTCCTTGCTGCTTCCCAAGCATGAGAATGACCTCTTGAATTAGTTTCTGAATCTACCACTGTCATCTCCTTCAAATCCTTCCTGAAAAGTCACTTGTGCCATGTGCCCATCCTGATGGCTAAATAGGAACTGGGAAGCATGACTGAAGTCCTTTAATAAAATGAAAGAAATTAAGTTAACTTGTTAAGTTTCTTTTCTTGGCCATGTTTGCTGTCATCACTGCTCTTTTCCTCAAAGCCCAGGTGCTGCTGATTCTAGTTCCAGCTTTTGATCTTGAGATAATGAGAGCCCTGTTTACAGTAAGCATTGCTTCTTAAAACTATGTGCATTAACGAGGTGCAGATTCAATAGGGACCCTGATTCTGGATGTGGGACTTAGTCTGATTGCTCAGGAAAAGCATCTATTTCACCTGACAGGATGTGAGAAACAACAAATAGTTAACGTGTACAATAAAGCTTTTGTAAGTGGTTATGGACTCTTTGGTATCTCTTATTGCATGTAAACAGCATTTTGTCCTGCCTCCTATTCCATTATTGATATTAAATGTCTATATTCACTGCAGACTTTCATTTTATTGCCTAAGTAGGTTGAAAATTTTGGAAATAGATTCTGAATTAATACATGTCAGTCCTGTCTTAGTTATTTCCAGTCAGTCATGTCAAAAGATAATCAAATTTTCTGAATTCTTATTATATCTGGATCTTAAGAAGGTATAAATAAATATAAATATTTTTATTTAAAGATAACATTTTTCTCTTTTCAAAAAGCTAAAATTTGTCAATTGAATGAAGATAAAGGCCAGTTTAGATTCAACTATGGTTTAAGTGATGAGATCTTCTTAGGGGATTTCTCTCAGTTGCCTTCCTGCCCCATCTCTGCCTTGAAACAAGCCGTAAACTTTCAGTGTGTTTTGTTACAAACAATAACTGAATGATAATTTTGCTGTTTGAAAACCTTTGCTGCTTCAGTAGTTCTGCTCTAGTATCTGTACTTCATAGCTGTGCTCCATATCGAAGAATGCTCTCTGAAAGGAGTACAGAAAGCCTCTGCTCTAGATCAGCACTGTCATTTTTAAAGTTCTTGCTATTTTTAAAGGGCATCATGAGGCTACAGCATATGGTGCTTGTTTGAATAACACTGCACCTGACTGAATATACAGTGTCTCTTTTTAAAGTGACATCTTTGTTCTGACTGTGGAGCACATCTGTGCACTGGTGTGGTCCCTGCAACTGAAACAAGCCATGGTATTTTATTTTTTGTAAATAATCTGCATAGCCCTGGTTGTGTTTGAGTGATCTAGAAAAGGGTCCACCCTCAAAATGACAGCTGTGCATGGGAATGAATCCCTCAGCAGGAGAACGTGCCATGAGGATGGTGGAAGAATGTTGTGTTGGTTTCTTTAAGGAATTCTTGCTCAGAATAGGAGCACACCAGATCCTTGGTGTCTCCTTGACACATGGTGTTACCTCTGTCCACAGCAACGGCAGAGATTGCACCCTGTATCTTCTGACCTTCTTTTCCTGGGTAGATCTTTTCCAGTTCAAGCCCTTCTAAAATAGGTGTAATGCCTATTCCTTCTCCCATTAAAAGAAAAAGCTGATTTCTGGTGATGACAGCTATATCAGGCCTGATTTCTCTCCAGTTTTGGGGATGATTCCCAAGAAGTGAGGTCTAATCTGACTAGGCTCTGAATAATCTGTGGTAAAGTGTGGTACCTGTTGTTACCAAGAAATCCCTTGGGAATCACCAAGAGGGACTTCTCTGCATTCTTTTTGGTAATCATTTATGATTTATGGCAAAAATATAGGGCATATTAACATCTGCACTAATTAATCCTAGTAGACTTCCTATTTTAGATGCTTCTCTAAGAGCAAAAGGGAGCCACAGAGTGATTACCAGTGAGGCATTGTTAATTTGAATGCTTTTCAAAAGGAGGAGACATTTCAGTGAAATTGGAATGACAGCTCTGTTTCAGCATTCTCATTCTAAAAGAGACAAATCCTTCAGAACTGTCAGCAGCACCTTAGCTTTGAGCAAACCTGCAATATCCAAAAGCCAAAGTGGTGGCAAGCACCCAGGAGACCAAAATGTGCTTGTGCTGTAAACCTTTGCCTGAAGGCAAAAGCGTTGTGCTTTGCTCCATACCTGTAGTTTCTAAAGCATTAGAGAGTATTAGTAGAATGTAAGACAGTATCAGGCAGATAAGCAAAGTTATTTTAGAGGGACAGCTGCTGTTATTTTTAGCTAAAACAAGAAGGCCTGGAGTTTGATGCTCTTCCTGTCTTATCCTGTGGCTCCTGTTGTGGTTAAGGATGTTAGGGTCTAAGGCAAGGTAAGAGATGCCATGGGCTTGCTGATGGCAAGCAGTTACTGAGAGTTTGTAAGAGTTGTGCCTGTGAAGATTTTAATACACACTGGCCAAACCTTTGCTCAGTGTGGCTGTCCCTTGTAGACCCAGCAGCCCAATTTTGGCTTTAAGGTGGGTGTTGCTTTACAAGTCTGGCTATGCCTGGTTGTTACTCCTGTCCATCTGAGAAGAGTCAGTATCTCTGATTTAAAAACCCGAGGCTGCACTGAAGGCCATATACAAACACATGAGCTTGATGTGCCTGGACCTCTGAAAGGCTCCTAGGAGCAGCCAGCTAGATCTAATATTTACAGAAAGCTTTTATTTCTCCATAGTGAATTACTCTTTCACTACCATATGTTTTCAGAAGAAAGAAAGAAGCTGAGTAGAGAAATGTTGCATTTAAAGTTAATATTTCATTTCTCCTTTAAATCCTGTCAAATTCACTATGTAGATTTCACAGTGCCTTAAAATCCAAAGGTGTATTTTTGGTGTTTAAGGTGGCTTATTTGAAGTCGCAGAATCAAATTCTGCTCTGACACTTGGCTGTGGAGATTACAATCATGGATATGTCTTGGAAGAATCAGTTAATAAGATAATAAAAACAGAGAGTGGATACAGATGGTGTTACCTTCTGAATGAGAGCTTTTGCAACCCTTTCATGTGCTCCATCTACCAGAGTACAAGGCCTCCCCTTCTCAATCCACAGAGAGGAAAAGTGGCTCTAAATTAGTGTGAGGATTGAGAAAACAAAGTGGAAATTATCCTAGGTGTAGTTTTCTTTATTCCATGCTTCTCGTCAATATAATTATAACCTTTTTTCCTCATTTCTTTGTCTTTAAGCAAAATTCCTGGCTATTAGTAAGAAGAATGCTGTTTTCATTGTTTACCTTTGTTATGTGGGAGCTCTGCTAGCAAAAGATGATCTGTGTTAGTGACAATAAAGACTGCTCTATCAGACAAGAGTGTAGCAAAATAAAAAAAAGAAGAAGAAGAGGTGGCTTTAACTTATTTTGGTTATTTTTGTCACATTAAAAATGGTAAAAGCCCAAAGCTGAGCAGCTTAACTGCTATTTTGCCAAAGGTGAGGAGCACCATTTTCCTCACAGTCAGCCAGTGACCCACACCTTGAGCAGGAGACTCGCAGGCCTTGCAGGTTCATCTCTACAATCTCAGCTGCAGTCAGATCCTCAGTGTTGTTTTCCTCCTTGTTTGCAGATTGGAGACAGAGTCATGGCTTTTGTGAACTACAATGCCTGGGCTGAAGTAGTGTGTACCCCAGTGGAATTTGTCTACAAGATCCCAGATGACATGAGTTTTTCTGAAGCTGCTGCGTTCCCCATGAACTTTGTTACTGCCTACATGATGCTCTTTGAGGTTGCCAACCTGAGAGAAGGCATGTCTGTGCTGGTTCACTCGGCAGGAGGTGGGGTGGTAAGTTGGAACTTTTCTTGCTTTCCTGTCACTGAGTAACTGAAGGAGCCTGATGTGTCTCGATTCCTGAAATGAGCCAGAAGCTGCAGTTTGGTTTGATATCCCTACGTGTGAGGGATTGCACTGGGAGGAACTGCATCTGTTTTCCCATCAAAATGCTGATGTGAATGGCTGGCAGGAGCTCTTGTTGAAATAAAAATGTTGTGACACTAAACGATGAAAAAACCTCACGAAAAAACCCTGATTGGTTGTCAGCAGATCAAGGATCAAGTGTCCCAGCTACTAAATTCCTGAACTTACACATGTTGTTCTGGTATGGTAAAGAAGGGTGTAGTGAAAGGAATGAATAAGCTCCCTGCACAACATATTTGTAAGTAACTATAATCCTCCTTATAGTACTCATCCCTCTTGGAATACTCCTGCACATACAACATGTGAGTGTGTGTGATGCTTTCACTGTGAAAGATTTCTTTTTCCCCTGTGTTGTAGATGGACTGGAAGCAGTGAAAAGTTCTCATGTGAACCCTGGGGAAAAGGTACAAATTCTAAATTGGAGCCAGTGGTGGCTGCTGCATGTTATAGTTTGGATCATTCCTGAGGAGGCAATGTGTGGCACGGGCAGAGGATGAATTTGTGGGAATACCAGGCCACGCAGTGAAATAAAGAGTTAGCATTTTGTGTTACCAGTTCCTTCAAGTATCTTTTAGGAAAAGCTCTATCCTTTGGAAAATATTAAAGTTTTGTGCAAAATATTAAGATATTGACTGGGGAGGTTGTTCAGATTTTTTGAGCTGAGACCATTAGCAGATACCAGCCTTTGAAACTGGAGTACCTTTTCTGTGTTCTTGTTTTGCCTTATTTATGCTAAATTAATGTTCTGTTTTCTACTGAGGTCTAGTGGGCAGCCCCAAACACGCCGTCCTTAATTCTGTGCCCTTAGACCTTCTTTCAGGTTCTCATATAAATGAAGGCTGTAATCAAAGGAATAAATTCATGAGTTCCCTGTACAAGGTATTTTTAGCTAACCATAATCCCACTGGCAGTACAGGGTCGGTCCTATTGGAATACTCTGGTAAATGAACGGAATTTATAATCGTATTATGCTCTGGCACAGTCCAACCCCGAGTGTTATGGCTGACTATTGTTCTGTAGTGGGAAATCTCTTGGTGTGGAATTCAGGGCTGTTAAAGCAATGTGAGGCCTCACATTCAAGGGAATATTCTACAGGAATCAAAGTCTGAGCTGCTGCTCTGAGGCCATTTGCCCAGCTGGCAATGTACGGGCCCTGTGTAGGCTGAGCATTCAGAATTAGCCCCAAAGCAATCCCTGCATGTACCTGTGATTCCAGAGAAAATGAACTTTTTATGATCTCTGTGGTTCTTTCTCATTCTGACATCACTTACCTCTGTTACTCCCTCCTTCTTTTCCTGTTCATGCTTTGTTAATGTCAGTTCTCACATACCTGCTGCTCTAGTGCCCAGCCTCTGTGCTGGGCTGTTCTGGAAGGAGCTGCTGCCTTCCTCTGTCATCCCAGCTCTTCAATGGGCAGCTTTTGGCTGGTCCTCTGCTGTGGCTGCTCAGAACCTTCTCTGAGTGGAGCTAAAGGAAGGATGGATCCTGCTTGGCTGCCAGGAGAACAAGGAGAAATCAGATCCATCACTTGCTAAGTAGTTAAATAATCCGGAGTTTCCAAGGAAAAGACCAGACATGCAGGAAGAGCAGGCAGGCTGGCCAGTGAGTGATGAAGCGCTGTGTAGGATCCAGGGGGGACTGTAAATGAGAGGGAGACAGGGCTGGCCAGCCTGCAAGCCAGGATGCTGATCACAGTCCCAGGGCCTCACAGAGTCCCTTGTTCCTTGTAAGGGAAGAGCATGGAGAGCAAGAATTGGAAATGTTCCCATTGCTTGATAGGTTTTTGAGGTAAAATATCACTTTAAAGAAGCATGGATTTTTTTTCTTTCTGCTAAGCAGGCATAAAGATTTCAGAGGGGTCTGTGTTACTTTAATGATCTGTCTGTTAATCCTTTGAAAAATCTGACAGTTTCAATCAAACAAATCATTCTCACAAAGATCTTTGTTAATGAACAGAAAACTCACTGAGGCTGCTATAGAAGAGTTACTTTTTTGCTGTTGCTTTAATAGATAGAATGCCCTTCCCCACATTCAGCAAGTGGGAAATCTGTCCAGCTTGTTTCTAAATGTCAGAGAAATTCCAGAACACTTTAATGAGACAATAGGCTCCCTGTGGGACTAGAAGTTTCTAATTGTTCATTTCTCATTATGCAAGATCATTATTTTAGCTGCTTCAGGCAGTTTATGAAGAAGAACTTGTAGCTTCAAAAATGTTTGTTAGGTTCTTTGTTCTGGCTACTCAGTCCTGTTTAGGAGGATCCTGCAGCTTTTCAGTAAGTGGAGTCAGGGAAAATTCTCTAGGACCTTTACTGTTGTGTATTATCTCAGGTTATTTATGTGGCCTTCTTTTTGTTGATAGATGTTTTTGGTAGTGCGGTAACTATAGCAATTGTCTTCCCATCTGTGCCTGGAGTGTGATCAGTAGGGAACAGTATCCTTTAATGTCTGACAGGATGCTTTAGAAAAGTCAGTTTATTTATTCCAGAAGTTCCAGGGGACATCAGAAGATTAGGGAGAGCAAAAGGAAACATACCAAGATGACTTGTCTTGAAGAAAGTCTCACACACCTGTCTCTGTGTTACAGACTTGAATCAAGTTCCATAAAGCAAGCGAGTGCCTTCCTTGCCACCCCCTCCCTGGAGAGGTCAGGGCATCGTGCCACCTTCCCTGCTCAGGGAGGGAGACGTGGCCACTTGCAGGGAAGCACCCTGTGCCCCTGGACCAGGAGAGAGGAGGACACCCACAGACTCTGCTGCTGACACCTGGTACATTGCACCCTTCCCTCGGAAGAGGAGCAGCTGCTGCAAGGCTTGCAAGGGGGGGCTGAAAGGAGAGATGGCATTTGGGTTTCATGGTCCAGCTTGTTGATTTTGATTGCTTGGAAAGGGGACTGCCTTGGCTTTCCTGTCTCTTTTTTCCTCCTTGGGACAGGGGCTGTTAAGACACAGCGACTCTGAGCTCTCACCCTGGGCAGTGAGGGAGGCTGAACAAGTTTCAGGAGCCTTCTCAGAAAGCACAGAGCATGCTCACAGTTGTGTTCCATGATTCCCTCAGGCTTTGACAAGAGATGAATACTTTTCAAATCCTGCTGCTGACTGAGATCTAACAGGGTTGCCATTTGCTCCCTTTCAGGCCTCTCCTTGGAAGGACAATTAGGACTTCTGATTAAACTGTTAAATTGAGTAGCAGGGCAGTTCAGTAATTGACAAAAAATATAATTGTCTAATACAAATTGAGTTTAAATGGGTAAAGCTGTGGATATGTTTAAGTGTCCTTCTGAACTGATTGGTAAAATAGAGAGAAAGCCATAAAATAAGTAGACATTAATGCTCAAAATAATGACTTTGCAAGAACATATGACTTACTGTAGGGCACATATTTGTCTATCTTAACCGTAAAACACTGTAGTTAATGTTTGAAATGATTGTAAGACAATGGAAGAGTAGCTTCCTTCACTTCTTTAAAGTGAAGCAAAGTGACAACTGAAGAAAATACCCTGAGAAAACTGAGCAGTACTGTGCACCCTGCTGGGACTGGTTTGCTCTAAGAAGCAATTAGTTCTTTAAAATGAAGACTCTCCAAGTCAGTGCATTCAGTGCAAGTCACAGCACAGGCTTGGATGAGATGGTAAAGTTTTGTTTAAAATTATTATGTAAACTGTTGAATTAGTATAAATATAGGACTGCTGTATTAAAAAAAAAAAAAAGGAAAAAAACCTTATGCTTTTCTCCTTGAGCTTCAGTAAATCCAGTCCCTATTTCTGTGATACCTACCTGGAAAATGAATTCCTGCAGGGCTCCTGATAGAGGCCATTATGCCCATTTGCTTATTTGTTTGTTCTTCATGTACTTCCTATTCTGAATATTTAGAGCACAAAGCTTTGGTTGTTTACCAGGTTTTTGTAAACACCAGTCTCATCACTTAACTCCTCAGACTCAAGGTAGAATTATAAGCCAATTCTTTAGCATTTTGATCTTGCAGATGCTAAAAATAAGCCGCCTTCCATGCAGGAGCATTGATTGCTTCTCCTGGAGCTGTTGTCTGACCTTCCCTTTCAGGCTCAGCAGCAGAGAACGTGCAAGCAGAGTAAGTTACAGCTGCAGTTCTCATGTTTGAATTTGAAGGGTAAAACTGACTTGGCAACAGATTTAGGCCATCGTGGCAGGATTTGTTACTGCTTGGCAGGAACCCTCTTTTTTATTGTGTCTCCTCTGCATACATTGCAAATATTTGAGGATGTGTTCCCAGCTGAATCACCCGAGTGGTGATATTTTATCTGACAAAGAACTGGCATTTCTTACTGAAGCTAGTCACCTGCTACCACAGACAGCATGTAGGAACCCTTTCAAGAGAACGATCTCATTTCTTCTTGAAAAAATATCTATGTGTTAATCCACTCAAAATCTCTCTACCCTGTCTTGCTCAGTGAGAAAACTTTTCAGACTTTATTTATGGCCAGTTAATGCATCTTTGTTCCTCTGGTGGTGTTGCCCATTAATTAAAATAGCTCCTCTTTCCTCTTGGGGCACTTCTTTCAGATCTTTGTGGTGTTTATGGCTACAACAAGCTCAGCATGAGATCTCTCCTTGGCCTGTATTTTTCAGGCTGAAAGCAGGTTTGTTTGGCCATACCCTGTTTTTGTAAGGTTGGATGTCTGTTTCCTGGGTCATCCTCCAGGCAGGTCCTGCTCCAGGCAGATGTAGATGTGCTTCCTGGGCTCTGAGCTGTTTGGGAGCACAGCAGCAGTGAGATGGTACAAAAGCCAGATCCTGTTAAAATAGGTCTCAGAGCATTCATGATCCTTTTAAATATTGCATGGGTAGGCTGCTCTGTGTGCACTTAGCAGGGAGGAACACATTAAATAGCACTCCTGTGTTTGAGTTAGGGCTCCTTGAACGTGAGTAATTGGAATTGACTCCTCTCTTGGATGGTCCTGACCAGCACACTGTGCCATGGCACTAATCCAGCCCACTTTGCTGACACCTTTACTGGGTACCAGGGCTGCACTTGCCCTTGTCATATTAGGAGTTCATAGCTGCTCTGTGTTTGATGAAGTGCTTTCCTCTAAGTTTCATCTGCAGCAGCCAAGGAAGGGGATAAATCAGCTCACACACTGTAACCAGGTCCAGACTGCTGTAAGTACCAAGCTGTTGAAGCCAGGCAGGGCAGTGGAGGCTGAGCTGCTGGTAAATGCTTCTTCTGAAGCAAAGGATGTGCTCCCTCTGCAGCACTGGAGAGTCCTGGTGCCACTGCCAAGCCCATTTCCAGACACTGCCTCAGAGCATAATCTGTTAATCAAACACAAAGGCCCAGCCAGCCATGCACAGAAAGCAATTTCCCTGACCAAAGCAAGCTGCAGCCTTTGAAGGGCTTTCTTTTTGCCTCTCGCAGCCCTGCACTCCCCAGAGGACATGTCCTGTCCCCAGGTCACCTGCAGAGCCAGCTCACAGGCAGAGCTCAGCTCTCCCCTGGCTGCTCTGCCTTTGCAGGTGGAGTTTGTTTCCCCTGGGTGGGTTTTGCTTGGGTTCATTGTCACAGCTCCACTGAGCTGCAGAGGATTTGTGCCAGATGGAGACTCAGCCCTGAGTTTTTGATGCAGCTCAGCTGCACAGTTTTGCAAAGGGGTAAGAAAAACACACCCTGCCAATTGTTGCAGAAAATGTTTTGAGGGTGAGAGCGATCATTATCTCAGGGTCACTCTTCCCTTCCCTCCACTCCCAAACTCATTTGTGGTGCACTGAGTGTAGCAGATGCTGCCTTATGCTTGTCCAGTAATCACATTTTAGTTTGTGCACTCTGCATGTTCATCCTAGTGTTTGGTTTCCAATTTCCTGTGCTGTAATTGGGAAAATAACACCTTCAGGAGATGAAATGTTGTGTATCAGACTTCACCTAACACCAGAGAAGAGTTTTCCTGATGCCACGAGATCAGTAGATGATTCCCCTTGCAGTTTTCATATTGTGTTTGAGTACTTCACACCACCTTCAGGTATGGCTGTGTAGAATCCAAGCATTTTGAAATTTGGATTCTTCTCACATTCGGTTCCAGACAAGTTTCTTGTGCAAGATTAAGTCTGAATGCTATTTTTAAAAATGCTGTAGCACCTTTGGGCTGCAGAAATATATCACAGAAATGGTAATTCTTTCCTGATGTAGTTTTGCAGGGTGGTATCTTTTACATGGTTTATTCTCTCCTGCTATCAGGCTGGCCTCAGTTTATATAACAGCAAAAAAGATACTTTCTTGAAAGGATTCTGCCTCGTACCTGCTGTAATTCAGTGTGCAGCTGGCACATCAGGCTGGTGGCATCAGGTCAGACCCTTTTGGAAAGCCACTCACTTGTACACCTTATTTATATTTCATCCAGCATTAAGTTTGTGTTAACAAGCTAATTAGATTAATAAGTTTCATTCTATTCATGCTTTCTATATTGACTTTTAAATATCAGTGAGGTTTTTTCCTTTGAAATGGTTGAAATGCACAGAACAGTCTATTTCATTGTTACTTCCTAGAAAACTACTTTTCCATTCTTTTAGGTGATTATCTCGGTATGAGAAGTTTCCAATCCTGCAGGCTTAGACTTGGGTTTTACAGCAATGGAATGTGAAGAAATCTCAGGGGTTTTTTTTGTGGATCTAAAACTGCTGTAAGAATATAAATTTATATAAATTTCTGTAATAATCAGGTGCGTAGATTAGGTTCAACAGACTGGTTTTATGAATTGCCAGATACCTTGAAAAGGAATCCATCAAGCAGACTGTGAAGCTGGAGGCACATCCAGCATTAGCAGACATCCTTCATTCCACAAGATATTAATTTCTTTAATCTAAGCTCTTTAATACAAGCTATTAATTTCTCTGAGGTTTCACCACATGATGTTCTGCCTCACTGGAAACGTTCAAAAAATGTGTGGATGTGGCACTTGAGGACACAACTTAGTGATAAAATGTGGTGATGGTGCTGAGTTGGTGGCTGGACTTGATGGTCTCTGGGGTCTTTTCCAACCATAATGGCTCCATGGTTCTGTGATAAGTAGTATATAAAATCTATGAATATATTAAAGGAGATCAATTCCACTTTAAGGGAATAATTTGGAATCATGTCTATCCCTTCAGTGAATCACCTGATTTATTTTTTATTCCCAAAGACTGCTAGATTCCATTAGAGGTAAAATTTAATTGTCCAAGTGATAATTATGTTTTGCTATTTAAAGTTACTAGTTTTTCTAGGCTCAGAAAGCCAGAATCTGGTCAGTACTTATGTGCAGAAATTGGCATTGTATACGAAAAATTAGATGTGTGAAGAATATTTTTCAGCCCATGCTTGTGTAATTTAACACCTTCTTGGATGGTTTTGGAGTTCATGCAGTTTCTGCTAGCATGGTTCCTCCTTCCAGAGCCAGTGAAGGCTGGTAGCAGAGCTGGTGTGGTTTTGCCTGGGCAGGGAGGGGACAGAAAACCCTCCTGTCCCTGTTTGCCACAGAGCATTTTTCAGGATGCAAGGGACAGGACAGGGCTGGCTTGGGAGCCCTGGTGGGAGCCTGCAGGGGCACAGGAGCCAGCATGGACACCTCGGCTGCCCTGGGAGGAGGATGCTCCCCCTTCCAGCAGCAAAACCCTTTGTGGGTGCTCCATTTGGGACCCATGGATATTCTGAACAACTAAAATGTGCAACACTCTAAACACTGGCAGCTAATCCAGAGGCAGCTGCATGATTTGAGGGATTAGAAAGGAGACTTAGGAGTGACTTTCATAGCCACGGTGCTGTTTTGGAGCTTAGCTGAATTCCACAGAAAGAAGGGAAATGGTTGAGTTCAGAGGTTGAGTTCAGTTCCTCTGTTTTGGTGGGGAGAGTGTGAAAAGTCCAATATCAGCCTTCATTCCTAGATTCCTGATACAGCTACTAAAAATACTTGGCACAGAAATAAGTAAGAGTCAACTTCAAATTAAGATTTCAGAAAACTGCAGAAGGCTGTTTTGTGGAATTGTTTCAAAATGCTTCATCCAATTATTCAAGTACTGGTCATATGAGTCAGGTTTAGGCTTCAGATATGTACAGAAAGCTGGAAAGTATTCCCAGCTGATCTGGGATTTTAGATAAGCTTATCTCTGGGGGGAGGGAGAGGGGTACTAATGATTTTGAGTCAGAAGAAAATAGGTTATTCACATCCTGATGTTTTTGTGCATTTCTCCTATTCATCTGATTGTCAGATTGTTAAATGTTAATCGTCTTCTGCAGGATAAAAAACCAACATGCTTTCTTCTTGAATATTTGACCTTTTAAACATTCAGTGGTTTTGATTCAGGATATATTCATTACCCCTCATCTTCCCAAGTTAGATTGAAAATGCAGAAAACTAATTAGAGGACAGATCAATAATGTCAGAATTTCTTTCAATTGCCATGCATTATAAAATACTGATTTATCTAAATCACTGTGGGTGTTGGGTTTCTGCGAGACACAGAAAGTGAGAAAAGAGGATTGCTTGTGAAAATTACTAAGAAAAGAACAGATACAAAATCCCCCCCTTTTTTTTTTTCTTGTAATTTTATATTACATTATTCGTGGAGGCTAAAATCTGGGAGGGGTTTAAAATGAGAAGATAAGTAAGAGAGAAATGAAATATGAGAAGAGTGGAACATTTTTTCCTCCCTAAAAACCTTACATCTTGTGAGATGAGGCCTCTAAGGAGTGGATTTTCCTATGATTTTTGTGAGATTTGGGACTCCAATCCAGGAAAAAGGTGAATAGTTTTAAAAAGCTAATTTTTAGTATGGAGTTTTATTTACCATGCTAGGAGTAAGCATTGGTACCTGTGTCCTGCTCTGAGCTTCTCTGGGCTGTTGGACAGGCTGTTCAGTTTGCTGTGGTGTGTTCCATCCCTTGTCTGCAAAGCAGGAATGAGAATGATCCCCTCTCTTGCTCTCTTTGCTGTGTCTGTTTGCCTGTCTGGCATTTGCTGAATAACCCAGTTGGAAACCAGTCTGAAATTGCTGGGTGCCACCACACATAAATAATGTCCTTGCCTGTCACTGTTGGGGCAGTCAGAACACACACAGACAATGCCTTTTCCATTTATTAAACAATTTAAAAAAGCCATTTATTAAACAATTCAGCCCCTTTTATACACCTTTTGTAAGTTCTAATTCATGTTACATTTTCATTGCCTGCTCAACTACTGCAATAGACTCCCTGGCTATTACAGATTTCAATATTCTACCCTTTGCTTGCTGTATCATAAACATTCAAGCATTCAGAAAAATAACAGGTGTGGATATGTTGCTGTTTTTCTCCTGTTGTTTAACTTTCATGCTTCTGTTGATACTACATTCTCATGGGTAAAAACTTAATTGTTTTTATTCTCACAGACTTTTCTCACAGTCCTTCTCTAGCTGAAGTAACAGCCCTGAGCCGTAGTTGTACACAGGCAACAAGGCCCTCATTTGATAAGGTTTTTCTTGAGTGCCACACTTTCCCTCTCTGGTGATGTTCAGCTTGGAGTTACTTTTAGCAGAATACATGAGGATGCCAAGACCCCCAGGGTATGCAGGGTTAGCTAATTATCCTGCTCTGAATAAAACTCAAGTGCTAATTACTGGGGTGTACAACTAATAATCAGGGTTTCTGGTTGGAGTGAACAGAAATGTGTTTATCCCTGGGTGATTTTACTCGTCATGCATGCAGTTTACAAATGACAGTCTTTGGGCTGCAGATGTAAGTAAGAGTCTGCTGAATTCCATCTGACATTTTTTTTTTTAGAGTGACAGTGCTTTTTTTTAAACTTCTTTTTTACATGTAACTGTGTTGGCTCCAAGGGAATAATGTGGGTACAAGAAGAGGTAGGGTGTGGCTACCAAAAGTCTGTTTTCCTTTTGTTAGTGTGTAAAGAGTAAAACAAAACCTAGGGTGATAGAAAGATGACCTGCTGGGATGTTTTCTGAAATCTAGATGGCTCAGCTGTCAGGCAGTGCTTCCCTTCTCTCCACCTCATGAAACTGGAGGTTAAAATGCAGTTATGGCCTAATGGGACCCAAAACTGGAAACCTGAAGTACAGACATCTGATTGCACAAATTCCTTAATGTCCCAGGTCCTGCCTAAAGGCTGACATAGCATCTGGTGGACCCCACTGGTCTCCTGCCCAGACCAGGAGGGAGATTGATTTTCCTGGACGTGCTCGAGGCTTTATTCCCTTTGCTGTTGATCAGTTTGGGGCCCTGCCTAAGCAGACCTGTTGGTGTGACTGGGGGCTATTCCTGCATTTTGAATTATCAGTAATAACTATGGTTATCAATAAGAGGTAAATCAGATTTTCTTTATTATGGAGCATTTGTTACAGCAACTTGCTGTCTCCTGCTGAAGCCATAAGGAGATGTGATCCCTTAGGAATGGAGTTCTAGACCTATTTTATTAGGACTGCTTTGTCTTCAGAATATCCTTGTGATTTGGGTGTCTTTTTTCCTGTGGCTGAACTGCATTTCAGTGGAAATAAACTAGTTTGGGAGATGCTTGTACACGTTTGGTCTTGGGTTTTGCTGTGTCATGAGTGAATTGGAAGCTGCAAACTCTGTCATCCAATTTCCATGTCAGTGAACTAACATAATAATGTGTTCACAGGGTCAAGCTGTTGCTCAGCTCTGTTCAACCATTCCCAATGTTACTGTTTTTGGAACAGCTTCATCTTTCAAACATGAAGCAATCAAAAACTCGGTAACTCACCTGTTTGACAGGAATGCAGACTATGTTCAAGAAGTAAAAAGGTAATCTTGTGTTTTCCTGAGTAAGGTCTGTATAGTATCTGGTAAAACACTGTGAAAGGCACCAGGCTGATCATATTTATGGGATGAGACTACATTTGTGAGTCTGGGAGCTGTAGTTTAGTCCAGTTATTCCATCTGTCCACTAGGGACAGGATAGCAAGCATCTCCCTGTGTCTTGATAAGCAACATAAGATTTTTCAATCCATGTTCCTACTTGGACATCTGTTGTGAGCAAAGTAAATTAAGTGAAAGAAACTAAAGGTCTTAACAGAAGGATGTACTTTGCCTTCGTTTGCATATGTATTTGCTCACTGTAATTCACCAAATAAGATATTTTCAGTGGATTTGTAAGGTATCCAGGTTTTGGAGTTCTCTGGTGTGCTTTTATCTGCCTGGGGTTTTATCCTCTGCCAGGGATTGATATCAGAACACATGATGTATGCTTTAATTTCAGAGCCTTAGATTTTGTTTGTTTGCATTCAGATTAAAATCATCCTGTTGCCTTTTGAAGTCATCATGTGTGTTTCTGTTTACGTGTTTTCAAATACTTTGTTTTTCAGTTTGTCTAACTGTTGATACTGGTGCTGGTGCAGGTGGCAGAACTTCTGTCTGAGCTGATAGCAGTGCAGGCTGGTATTGCAGGAGAAATTAGGGTTGGGTACAAGAGATAAAACATGGATGTAGCAAGCTAGTCTGTGCTTCTTTCCTGGCACAGAAGTGTTTAATATCAGCTCAATGAATAGTCCTGATTGCAAGACAGAAGTGGCATCCTGTAGAATATTCCAGTGCTCTGATTTGTTACTCAGATCCTTCCATTTTCAGTTTGCATTGAAAAGATTTTTAATAAACCTACAACAGTAATTCTGAGAATGCCATTTTGACAAATTGTCTTTTGGCAGTGGCAGCGAGGGGAATGCTGGAGTTGTTTGGTTTGATGGGTATTAGCTGTGTACTGTGTTCTGCTTAAAGAGGTCATTCCTTAAAAGTCTGTGAGCAGAAAAGGATGGAGCTGTGATGGAGAAAGCAGTGTGGTAGGAACCTGCTTTATTGCAGGTGACTGGGGCATTCCAGGGAAAAGCTTTCATCAAGGAGAAAGCTCAGAAAACCAAACCAAAAACTCCAAGCAAATAAAAAACAACCAAACAAAAAACCCAAACCCATAAGAGGTGTTATGAATGTGGAAATGTTCATAGGGGATGAGGAATTGGTTCAACCAAGGAAGCCTCCAAAAGCTGTTTCACTGTGAAATTTTTATTCCTTTACCGTTAAGGCTCATCCAGTGGCCTGTGTAAAAACAATTTATTGCCCACATGTGGCAGCAGTACCAAGGAGTGAAGTTGCCTGGTTTTGCTGCTGTTTGTAACCACTGGATGTCTGGGTCTCACCTTTGTTTTGTGAGGAAACAGAAAGATGCATTACAGGCCATAAATCTTTGCCTCTCCCCTAAATCAGGATATTTGGTGTATTTTTTTTTCTTCTTCAGCATCATATTGACATTGCACTGACAGAGCTGTTGGAAAGTTATAAACATGCAAGCTGTTTATTGAAACAGTGTAAAAACTTTATGCTTTCTTTTATATGGCCTGATTGTAACCCTTTTGGTGGTTTTCTAGCTCTTAGTGACTTCTCTTCACACTTAATTTAACTCTTGGCTGATATCTAGTTGATAAAACATCTTGGGAAGAAGACTCTGTAAATAACTTTACAAGTAATATGGTCTGAAAAGAAACTAGGATAAGAAGATCTGTTTCCTTACAAATTCAGAAAAATAATATTAGATGTGAATAAGAAAAACATCCTTTTTCTCTGTAATATTCATTGACAAAAAAAGCAAACGATCTCTGACATTTGCATTCAGTCAAAAAAGAACTTTGTATCTGTTGCCTGTCTTTTGATAACATAATTTTACTGAAAGTCCTGAAAAAGGAAGAAAATGGTTTCCCCTTTTTTAAAGCCCAAGAGGTGTTGGTTGGCTTGCCTGAAAAGCTTGCACTGTGCCACTGAATGAGTCTGAAATGTCTTTTGATGAGGCCAAAGTTTTCACATAGTCAGAGTCTCAGCCTTAGAGTCCTTTCTACAGTACCTGGAAAATGTTGGTATTTTATTAACATCAGCCTGACCAGCCCTGTGTATCTTACTGCAAAGTAAGAGTTTTTTCCTTGCTTTTTAGAATCTCAACAGATGGAGTAGATATTGTTTTGGACTGTCTTTGTGGAGAAAATACTGGGAAGGGCCTCAGTCTACTCAAACCACTTGGGACTTACATTTTATATGGTGAGTGGAAAAAAGCAGGTTTCAAAAGTAAAGCTATGCAGAGCTTAAAATCATCCATGCCTTCCCTTCAGAACTGGTGATTGACATGTTAAGCTTTCTCATTTTGATAATTGCCAGTCAAACATTTTAATGAAGCTGAGCATGGACTAATTTATCGAGAAACAAACAGAAATACAAAGAAACTCTTTCATAAAAACATTTAGAAAAGTAAATCCAAAGTTGAAACTGAACATACATTTCAGATTGTTAAACATCATTGGGTGATACAGGAGGGGAGCAAGTTTGGGTCTCTCATTTTGGGAATCTTTGTGTGGCCAAGGAAACTGCAGTAGAGCTTCTTTGAGAGGGAAGCTTGAAGGACAGTTTCAGGAAGAATACTGTTGGGTTAATTTAACAAGATTCTGAGGAATCCAAGCCCAGGTTTCTGTTCACAAATTCCCACTCCTGATTGTGGACTGCTCCCCACACGGAGCAGACACATCTGCCTGCAGCTGTGCCAGGCTGCCCTGCTGTGTGGGGAGAGCTCCTGTTGGAAGGGGCAGCTGAAGGGATTTTGCTGCCTCTGTGGGAAGATGCCCAACAGAACTTGACCTGTCCCTGGCTTTGGGAGATTTGATGGATTGTCAGTGTCATCTCAGAATTCCTACAAGCCTGGAGGGCTTGGTTGCCTTGGCCTCTTTGCTATTTATTCTCAAAGTTCAAGTATTTCTACTAATCTCTTTTAAACCTGGGCATTATTTTTTTCTTAAATATGAATCATAGAGATGATTTTACATGTACTAAATGGTCTGCTGTAGCTGGTAATAAGCTGTGTGTGAATGTGCTCATCTTTTACAGGTTCATCTAACATGGTTACTGGGGAGACAAAAAGCTTCTTCAGTTTTGCAAAATCAGTAAGTGTCCCTGTGATTCTGCTCTGTCCTCTAACTTTGGTCTTTCCTGTAGCATTTTCATCATCATAATTTTCATTTATCTCCACTGAGTGGTTACTTCTGTTGTGTTTTTGTACCATATTTTCTTATGTCAGGACAGCTAGAGAGGAATGGGGTCAGTGTGCATTTCATATTGCAAGTGCAATTGTTGGCTATGAGGCATAGATCTCTTACACAGATACGTTTAGGCTGCATTATTTATTTATTTACTTCTGGCAGAATGTCACATCCATGGACATGAATAACTGTGCCCTGTCCTTGTATTTGAAGACACGGTCAGGGCAGTGCAGTGAATTAAAGGACATATATCTCTTAAGATGGGGGTTGTGTCCAGTCATTTTCAACTTTTCAGTTAATTTCATACAGAAGAGCATTTTTCAGTTCTCCATGTTAATTTCAAGTGACATCAAAGAGATGATCATGTGGCATTTGTTTCCTAATTGATGATGTCAACAAATTCAAAGTTCAAATGTTAATTTTTTTTCTCTTACTACAACAACAGAAATCTGTGCAGAAATCCTAGAGATCAAAAAAAAAAATGGGCAAATAAATCAAATAAACTGCCAGCAAGAGATAAGTTAGCCAGGAGTGAAAGCGACTCCTTCATACAGGAAAAAACATAGGGAAAAGTCTTTTCTTAACATCTGTCATATGATCTTTCTGCCAAAAGCTCATTTACAGCTTCCAGCAACAACCCCTTCCCAGGAGGAATTGGCTTCAAAAGTCTCTGTGTAGCTGAAAACAAGATAAGTCAGAGACTGTAGCAAGGAGCTGTTCTTTGCCTCCTACATTTTCTTAATGGTTGTAGTGGGAGGATCCTTGTTATTGTCACACATTTGTGAACTAAAACAAGATAATCTTTGCTATGCAGCCTTTTTACTGTTAATGTAAGAATATCCAGATGCACATAATTTGTAGGGTAGGTTGGCCCCATGAAATAAATTTCCCCTGAAGTGTTTTTCAGATAGAATTGGTATTTATTAATGGAATAAATGTGAATAAATTGAATTAATTAAAAAAAAACCATACACAGTTTTGTGTACAAGTACAGCTAGTTTCTTTATGTAATTACACTGCAAAATTAACACATCAAAACTGTATGAAAATTACAATTAAAAATTTACCCATTCAAATAAAATTTGCAGGGAAGTGGCATCTCTCACTCTCCATGATGCTCTTGGGCTAAGTGAAATAAAATCCTTTCAGTAGATACTTTGAGGTTTGCTCGGGTGTCATAAACACAATTAGGGGATGTAGAGTACCTGGCAGCTGGTAGGCAGTGCCTGCTTCCCTTGGCTTTGAGAGGAGTCACAGCCAAGAGCTGCCTGGGAACATCTGGGCAGCCGAGTGGCTGTCGGGAGAGAGCAGAAGGAGAGCAGGAGGGAGAAGGAAATCCAGACTCCTTCCTGCCAGCCCCTCATACATGTCGCTGTCACAACGTGGACAGGTAAAAACCACACCAGGTCAGTAGAAAAGTGGCAAGGCCCATTTAATGGCTTTTTTCACAAGGTTTTTATATGTTAGTTCAAAAGTGAGTTAAATGGCATCAAGTAATTGGTTCTCTGGCCAGCCACCACTGAGGGGGTTGGCCCAACTCTGGCACGTCCATTCCCAAGTGTTTTTCTATTTGAAGCCATAACAATCTGGGAAAAACAAGTGCAGGTGTGGATGTTGATAAAAACTGGTAACTTTGTTTTGGTTAGCTTGCATGGGAAAGACAGAGTTCTCACAAAATGCTGGAGAACTGAAGAAATTCACTGCTAAAGCTCTTTCAGCATCTACGCATAGAAACCCAGATCTGGTCACCATCCTTCTCACCCCCTGACCTCCTCCAACACGAGTCTGTGTTTTATTCCTGCTTGCCCCTCAGCTGCACGCTTTCCTGCCTCATCCTTAAATCAAATCCTTGCTGCTTCTCCTGCCTGTTGCTTCAGAGCTGACAGATGAGTCATTTATCACATCTGCACAGACAGTTTTCTTGTGAACTCTCCTGAACATTTCTTGAGAAATGTTTTTCTAACCACGCTGTTGTTTATTGGTTTCCAGTGGTGGCAGGTTGAGAAAGTAAATCCTATCAAGCTGTACGAGGAGAACAAAGTCATTGCTGGATTTTCCCTGTTGAATCTACTTTTCAAACAGAATCGAGGTGGCCTGATCAAGGGTGTGATGGACAAACTCCTAAATCTATATAACAGTAAGAAGATCAAGCCTGTGGTTGATTCACTGTGGGCTTTGGAAGAGGTAGGAGCAAAATCTCTTTCCTCATTTTGAAATTTCTGAAAAATAGGCACTTTTAGAGGTACAATCATATTTAAATATGTTTTCTAGTTATTAATGTATTCTGCTTTTTAGTTTGTGTACAAGTTGTCCAGAGCCCCTTCTATTTGGAAAATCCAGGACCCAGAGTTATTAACATATTTCTCTACTAAATATACTTCTTGAAAATGCTAATAATAAATGTGTTTTTTCAATCTTAGAAAATTGTTTCTGTTTCCTAAGTTCATGAAACACGTGACTAACGAGTGCAGAGTGAAATGCAAACAATTGAATTGAAAACAAGTTAGATGTTTTCCTCAGAATGCATTAATACACAAGCTTTAGTTTCAGTACCACAGTTGTGCTAGCAAACCTTGGGAGCTTGCAGGTTTTCTGGAAGTCATTGAAAATGTGTCAAAGAAACCAGAACTCACTTTTAATGTAAGTTGCAATTGTGGACTGTGGATTTTCTTTTTGATTATTTTTAAAATTCCTCTAATTGCTCAGCTCTCCTTAAAGACATGTAAAGAAACTAACCTGCTCATAGCCTGGGCAGTTATAAACCCCTTGCTCAGAGCTCTGTTTGACACATTTGTGTTTAAGATGCTGATGAAGGAGGAGAAGTATTTTTGGAGGTGTGAACAGACATTACCATATGAAGAAACAACATGATTATGCAGCACCACCAGATTAATACTTGTGGTTTATGTGTTTGTGGAGTGCATGGAGCCTGACACACCACTTGGGGTGTGTGGTCTGTAAAGGCTCTGCTGAGTGGGGTTGTGTCTGTAGTGTTGAATTTTGCTGTTCAGAGGGTGCTGACAAAATCCTGTCTGTGTCTGAATGCAGTAGGTGGTGTTACCCTGAGGAAACTGCAACCATCAGGCTCAATCCATGAGCAGTGCTGTGTTTTATTAAGATTGTGGCTGGCCTGTGAGTTGGTTTTTGAGCCCAACATGTTCTGTACTGTCCCTGCAAATGGCCCAGAGCATCCCAAGGTGCCACTTCACGTGGAAGAGCTGAGAAGGGTCCAGCCCCTGTGGGCTCCTCTGTAGTGACAGCTTCTCCAGGAGCCCCTTTCTGTTCCTCTGGAAGGTCTGAACTCCTGAGGCCACACTGACACCCACAGCATCCCAGGGACACTGGGGCTGTCCCAGCTGTGGCTCTTCCCAGCATCCATCTGCTCCAGGAATGTCATGGTAAAGAGCAGCTGCTCAGACAGGACAAAATCCTCTGCTACTGTCTGAAAGGGAGAGCCTTTTGCAGAGCAGTATAAAATAAAAGTGGGATCAGATTGATTGTTTTGATGTGGGGGGTTTTAAATTTAATTATTAAATAAGCTTATTAAGTACTTTAAAAATTTCAGTGGCACAAGTCTCTAGACAGGCATTCTGCAGTTTCTTTGTTCATGTAAAATATGTACTTTTCATGTACTGGTGAGTAAGAGAAGGATAATTAAAATAGTGACAATAACTTAAAAAAAACTTGATTGAGGACATGCCATAACATGAAAAATTACATGTGGCAGGCTGATCTTAATAGTCAACATGATGGGAATTTGTTGGGAGACTTCTGTTTGATAACATTTCATCTAACATTTGGCAGTAGCATGCACCATCCCTACCAGTAGATTGTGAAATGTGTAAATACATCTGTTGTAAAGCACAGTCTAGAAAACTCCAGCCCATTTGTCACACCTGCTGGCTTTCCATGAGCTGTCTGGTAATTGGCAGAGGAAGTGTCTGGCCATACCTTCAGGGATATGGTAGTGCAAGGGTTGTTTATTTGATTGCAAAGTGTTACTGAAATATTACTCATCCAGGGCATTATGATTTTAGGGATATATTTTTGTGGGCATGAAAATAACTTAGGGCTGACTCTCAAGTTAGTGTGATACACAGAGAATGTGTCATAGCTGAGGACTAAATGGAACTAGACTGAAGAAAGGTTGATGCATTTCTCCTCTGTTTGGTATTTTTATTCTTCATTCCAGAGCTTGAACATCTACCCCCTTCAGAGGTGGACATTTGATTGCTGTTATTTCCTGTTGAATAAGCCTGATGTTCTCCAAATGTCCACATCCATTTGACCTCTCCCAGTAGTCTTTATTAGACACTAAACCAATAAATGACCAGTTTTTACCAGGTTTCCTAAGGAAACTTCCTGACTCATAAGAGCCTTGAGAATAAATGTTTAACTAGAGAGTGGCAGAATGGTGGACTCCCCACATGGCATTTGAAAACAAATGGCTGAGTAGTTTTCTTTGGGGGAATATTGCCTTTTCCATAGCCTCATGGGGGAATCCATGTGTCCTCTGTCTAGCAGTCCTACCCTAGAGATGAGCTTGAATCCAGTCAGAGACATTCAAAATGAAAATATTGTAAGGAAAATTCTCAGTGGAGCCTTCACCATGGGATACCTTTCCAAATGGTTCATGTTAAATGCCTGAACGTGTCATCACATACATATCAGGTTTGCTCTCTCCATGAAAGGAGTATCCCCAACACATCCCCTCAGCTCACTTTATTCACTCTGCATCTGCATTTGTTTTCATGCATTCCTTTGTGCAAATATCAATTCACAAATTAAGGCAGACTCTCTAAAGCCAACATGGAAGACACCTGGTTTTCTTTCAGAGCTGTATTACAGTGCAAATGCTGCTCTTTTCCATCCTGTATCAGTTTCCATCCATGTCAGGGCAGAGGACAGTGAGTTATATCCAGTGGTGTTCCCCTTTGCTGCTCAAGGCTGGTTGCTGCAGGACTGTTTCCTTGCATGATGACCCCGCAACTGAGGGCTTTTTGTTCTGGTATTTGTGAGAAAAGTCAGACACAGGCTTTGTATCAGTTTTCATAGGTCTCCTTGAAGTGTAAAAAAAATACTTGTCCTAAATTGTCCTAAAAATAATTGTCCTAAAAGCCTGGTGTGGTTCCTTGAACAGCATTTATTTCTTAATACTTTCTTCAGGAGCACACGGTTTGTATTAAAAAGAATATACCGATGAGAGAAAATTATAATTGCAGTGAGATTTTCCATTTTAAAGTGTTTCAAGTGGCAGTAATACAGAACTTAGAGAAAGTTATTAGATTCCCATTTGCCTATTATGCAGTCTGTTACATGATGGCTAGTTGATTGTCAAAATTATATTAAAGATAGAACTGTTCAGAAATTATTAGATGGACTTAGTTTGATACTGCTTCTGTTGAACCATGAAGGTTTCCCTGAGTGTCCATGAGATCATTCTAATTAGGATATAATCCCTTCAAGTGTCCTCCTCTCTCTGCTTTAGGGCTGCATCCAAAGGCCACCAAGTGTGTGGAAGGATTCCTGGTTTCCCTGGTTTGTGTCAGGATAAGGATTGCCCTGCCCCTTCAGTACAGGCTGCTTAAGCAAATTTGCCAGTTGGCTGCAAAGAGGGACTTTGAAGTGACTCAGTTTTCTTCAGTGCATCAGATTACTGCTGACACAAGGGAGCTCTGGATCCCTTGTGAGGGAGACTCTTGACTGATGCTGTGGAGCAAAACTATTTTTATTGCTGTTAGCTGCTGGTGATTGTTTGGGAACGGTAATTTTAGTCTCAAATTCACATCCATAAATCCTAGTAAAGCCAAGTCTTGTCTCAAGTAGGCAATTAGAACCACTTTATTGTGGAAAAGTAAGAAGGATTTAACTAAAAGAGAGAGTAACAAAATCCATAGATACTTTAAAATGGAAATCCAACTTGGGAATTATTCATCATGAAGTGAATGAAGTCATACAATAAATTAGCTGCTGGTGAGATATCTTGCTGCTTTGCATCTATTTGTTTATGCATTCAAGTGTTTAAAAGATGAGATGATTTGTAGATGGTGCATGCTTAAAATGTTGTTCTGCAGTAAAAAGCTAATTGTCTGGTAGGATTGCATTTCATTACAAATAGCAGAGTTTAAAACAGAATGTGTATTCAGTGAATAGTCATTGAACTTTGTGGTTGTTTCTTTGTTAGTGACTATCTACCACTCATTCTGATTAATTTGTACTGTGCATTTATGCATTAGCATTCTCCTGAGGGTCTGTGAGTATTTTGCTTTACACAGTAGTCAATTCTAGATTACTAAACAGGATGAAAACTGAACGTTCTCAAAAAAATCTAATGTGTTGAATAAAAACATGTACATTGCACTTTTCTATTAAAATCTTGTGGTTTTTTTAATCTCTTTATAGCTGCAAAAGAAAATGTATGTTCCAGGTAGAACAGTTTATTGACACAGAAGTTGTGTGCACCTTCTTTGGTGATTTACAGTGGTCAAAGTTAGCACTGAGCATTTGTAAAACAAACCTCACAAATTCTTGCACAGGAACTGCCAATCATGGTCAAAGTCATCAAAATCTCTGGGGCACCTTTCCATCACCCAAAACTTCTGTTTCAAAAGGGACTCTCAGCAAGTTTTCAGACTTGGGCATTTTGATCCATGTGAGTGACAAGTGAGATTATGGAAAAACATCCCCACTACACCAAAGGGTTCATTGCATTCCTCTCTCTCAAATGATTTCAAGCAGTGCCATGCTAGGCAGCAGTAATGGTATCAAAGGCTCCCTACTGCCTTAGGGCTCAGTAAGAGTGATGAGATACTGAAACCTGTGCAATAGAGTTGTTACTTACTCTTTAAAAGTAGGATGGTAACGTGGCAAGAACTGGCTGGTACCTTAAAGCAGGCACTGAATGTCACCACATGTTACTGGTTTGTGGTGGTAATGCAATAATGCCTTCAGCAACACCTCACTTAGGGAACAGTCATGCAAATACTGTAGCCCAGACCCAGGAATACACCATGGCACCCAGCTGTGATCAAAATCAATGGAATCGAGGCACTAAATATTACAGAGACTAAATATTACATATGACTATCAGAGAGCTTTGTGCCCTGTGGTCAGTACACAGAATATTTTTAACTGGAAAGAGTCCTGCACCTTAATTTGGTTTGTAATGAGCACTGCACTGAGTCGCTGGGGTTTTTTGGCTGAATAATTAGGAGAGATCTTAATGAAAGGTTTGTATTATTTTTCCTTTGCATGCTAATAACACTGATAGCTAATGCAGAAGCCAGATGCAGGTGGGAACAGCAACATATGAGAAAATGTGCCTTTTAAAGGAAATTACCATATCAGTAGGTCTAGCTGTAAATAGTTTTTATCTAAGTGAGATTTCCTGTTCTTGAAGCCAGAGCTTTTCTCTTTGGTAATTTGCTGAGGAAACCCAAGCTGTGTTTAACCTGAAGCTAAAGGAATGCAGTGCAACTGATCACATTACAGTGACATTGTGGAGTACCTGCTGATACAAAAACTTCCCTTAAAAGGCACATTTTTTCATAAGTTGCTGTTCTCACACACTTTGTTCTCTGCATTAGCTATCAGGGTTGTTAGCATGCAAAGGAAAAGAGTAGGAACCCTACTTTAAGATCACAGCCTTGCTGAGTTGCAACCCAGTGACAAGAACTAGATATGAAGGAACATTTTCCATACAGAATTTATGGTATGTTTTGGGGAAGGCAGAGCAGCCACAATAAGTCTGGTTTTAGCCCTGCTCAGTGGCTTCATAGGATTCAGGTACTGTAAACCTGTGTTTTTACAGAGAACTCATCCTCTCATATAAATTATCATCTCAGTGCAGGCCTTTAAATATCAACAATTATTATTATTCGAGAGGCAGGGGGATGGGAAATCTCAAACCCATGATAACAGAATAATAACAGTAGACCCCCTAAAGGAGAGACTTTAATTTCATCAAAAGCTGTTTATGCTTTTTATGTTTCTGCTTTTATTTATTTATTTTATGTTTCTGTGAGCTTGGCTTCAGGGCAAAAGGCCTTTCATGTATCACCGTAGTGAGACCTACAGAAAATTGACCCATTAGTTACTTCTAACATAGAAAGAGGGCAATCTAATAATATCAGATTGGACTGGTGTCTTGTTAGGATTACTATTTACCATCCCAGGTTTGCTTTTTTTTTAATAGTTACAATGTCATAATAATGTGTGCAGGTTTTTGTCTTTCCTGCTTGATGAAAACCTTCTCCAGCAGAACAAATTATGCCTTTTTTGAAGTCAAGGATGCCTATAGTGTTTATTCTTCAGGGTATGCAAAATAACAGAGTACCATGATAAAAGCGGAAGTAATTTACAACCAAAGTAATAACCCACCCTGAAACACAGAAAGGATTAATTTTTTCATTGGCATAAACCAATTTACTTTGCAGTCATATGGTGTCGAATGAGGGAACTGCAGCTCATTCTGTGAAACCTCCCACGAGGTTGTCAGGGTGTCTGTGCTGTGATTGCTCCTCCAGCACTACAGAGCAGACCCTGCTTGTTCTGAGTGTTTCTTTGACTGAACAACTTCTTTTGCAGCTGTTCATGAACAACTTTCCTGATGGGCAGGTGTTAACTCTGCAGATACACTGTCCTCTGATACTGCCTTGGAACCCTCTTTGTTCTTCCTGTGTGGGCATTCTGTTCCTGCTGACTGTATGAAATAAATACTTGTAGTTCAAAGTAAATTTAAATGTTTTATCTGTTCATCACCATTGTTTCCTTGTATACAAGCAGGAGTAGCACAAGCTTAATACAGGCTTCATGCAGATATCAAAACATACAAAAGTGCAAGGAGCTGTATCTTACTGATGTAACAGGTTTGAAAATACAGATATGGGGAAAGCAGACTGCACAACAACACTTGAATAATTCAGGACAGCTTGACTCTGTGTTCACAATCAAATTATACACAGTTGGAGGCCAAAATATCTTTCAAATTTGGGGAATCACAGAATCACAGAATGGTTTGGGTTGTGACCTTAAAGCCCATCTCATTCCACCCCCTGCCATGAGCAGGGACACCTTCCACTATCCCAGGTTGCTCCAAGCCCCATCCAGTGTGGCCTTGGACACTTCCAGGGATCCAGGGGCAGGCACAGCTTCTCTGGGAACCTGTGTCAGAGGCTCTCCACCCTCACAGCCAGGAATTCCTTCCCAATGTCCCATCTAACGCTGCCCTCTGGCAGTGGGAAGCCATTCCCCCTTGTCCTGGCCCTCCATCCCTTGTCCAAAGTCCCCCTTCAGCTCTCTCAGAGCCCCACTAGACACTGGGAGGGGCTTCTCCCCAAGCCTTCTCTTCTCCAGGCTAAGGGGAAAGCTATTCCACCTGAATTTTACCTCACTAGCATTAAATATAATGAACACGGGTTCTAAAGGAATGAAAACTGGGCCATGAGCAAGGTGATCTTTAATTAAGGCTTGGCAAAGAATTTTTCCCAAGATGCATATCTGAAATAAATATTAATTAAAACTCAAAATCATTTTGGTGCTGTATGCTTAGATGAATTTAACATACCTTGAAAGCACTGGAAATTAATTAGGTATTGTAATTTTTTTCCCCTCTAAAACATTCTGTATACCTGATTATGGGATCTTTGCTGCTCTTGGGTGAATTGCTAAGTTCCTACAAAGTACCTCTAAAATTTCATTCGCTTTTCTTCCCCATTTAATGCTGTTTAACAGGACTTCATGTTACTTCATAATTCATTCTACCCTTCTTACCACTATCAGGAAAGGATGGCATAACCCAGTAGTCTTTTTAGGTTCACACACTGTTGATGGCAATGGGTATGATTTTATTAAAACCCTGGGAAAGAAAAAAACCAAGACCTTGATACAGGCATGGTGGCTCTGTAATAAGGCCTCAGATACATGACATTAACTGTGATTACCACAAAATCTGATTGGGTAAATGAGCTGTTTTAGGAAGCTCAGACTTTGCTTGGTAAATATGTAAGCAGAAGTCAATTCTTTTCAATTGCTATATATTATTCATAAACACTGTACGTAATCCAAGCTACAGGAATGGAATTTAATTAGACAAGTAATTAATTTCAGCTCTAGTGCTTTCTAGTATTTTTTTTACAGTCTCTGAAATGTAGCTTGTGTTATCTAACCTGCCAGTTGAATACCTGTGTTTAAACTGTTTTACCATCTAGAGTTGTCAGAAGGTTCCTTCTTGCACAGTGAGAATACTGGTGCTATAATACCCATTTAATAGATGAATAACAAAAGAGATGGTGGATGTCATTACTTGCCTGGTGCCATGCAGCACAGTAATGGAAAGATCATGGATTAGCCTGAAAATCTCTAATTGCCAGTTCTGGCCTCTCACAGCCATAGCCCTGGGCTGTGTCTCAGCATCAACAGGAGCTTTGTGACTGCCTTAATGGGGGCTCTGATCTCACCGAGGTGTGTGTTTGCCAAAGGCCAGTGAGCTCTTTTCTTCCAGGGAAATGCTGTTTTCATGTTTTGGAATGAAGTGGCAAACATGGCAATGTATTTTGGCAGTGTTTCTGATGAGCACTGGTTCTGTCTGTGTTCAGAGGATGCTGTTGCAAAGGTTAGAAGCTGACCAGCCTGAGACTAAACCTCTCCATTAACAAAAACACAGCCTGCAGCTACAGCTCCTTCCTAATCTACTTAGTGAGCACTCTGCTAAGAATTAATTAGTTACGGGGATACCCCGGCAGAAAATACTGGGTGGAAGGATGAGGCACTGGAGGTTGAAAGTGCAGTGGTGAGTCAGGGTCCAATTTCTGGGGTGGGCCAGGCTGCCACTCCTGTTTGCCCTTGTGTAGCTTCTGGAGCTGCAGGGCAGGGGAAACGGCAGGTGGATTTGATTCCTGCTGCATAGAGCAAGGGCAGGGGGACATAGGCAGGAAAATAGTACAGGAAGCATTGGTGGATCCCTCTGAAGAAAAAAGTGTGCACTATTAAACTAGTCACATGCTTCCAGTTAATTAAATTAGCAACAGGAGGCTGTATGGGGAGAGATGCTTTGCCATGTATTAGAAAAATAAGGACAAAGATGTTATATTGAGCAAGCTGCTGATTAATTACTGTGAAGAAGCAGTATTTTACAGGAGTAGTCTGCTTTCTGAGATATATTAGCTGGCTGCTGAGTAATAGATTGGCACACATTCCTTATGTATTGAGTTGAACTGGGGATGCTGCTCCCCTGCAAGGAAATAAACAGAGACCTGGTTAGGGAGAGCTTTACTCTGCACATCAGTGACACCAACGTGTGTGCATAGCTCCAGAAGACAGCCTGTATTTCTTCTGTCTTTATCTTGAATATTTGGCCCTAACACAGTTGTTTTAACTTCATTTTTGCTGTCTGTGGTCATGAAATGTAGGCACTTCTCAAAAGACAGGAAAACAGGGTGTCATGGGATCATTTCCCTATTCAAAAACAATTTCTACACTCTTCCTGAAGTATCAGAGAATAAAAGATACTTCTTTTATACCCTTGATACAAGCATGCTTTAATCCATTAATTTTCATTTCTACCTGATAATGCAAGGAAATGTCTGCCTATCTTCTCCCAGTCTTGCATGTGGGTGAAATATGTGCCAATGCATTATTGCATCCACCAGCAGGAATAGTTTTAAATTAATTCTAAGGGAAAGTTTACAGTGTCTCCTGTTCCCCAGAGTTGGTAGTACCACTAATTGGCAAGGAATACTTAAGGGTTGGAACAATGAGTGTTTTCTGTCACTCAGAAATAATTACTGGATGCTGTGAGTAAGACCCACAAATAGCAGGTACTAGAGGGGAAAATATTAGAAACAAAGTTTTCAAAGCCACATGTAGATGCTGTTTCATTCTTGTGCTGTGCTCTGTGAGTGTGGGTAGTTTCAGCCACAGAGCCTGTGAATGGAACCTTGGATTTCCCTCTCAAAAAATTCCACTCACGCTTCTTTGTTAATGAGTAGGGTGGTTTGGGAAGAAAGCTCCTGGTCAGTCAGGTTAGGCTGGCAGGGACTGCTAATTGAGAAATTCAGCTTTTCTCTTGGGATAGCATGAAGCAGAAATCAGAGGTTTGTGTTAACAATTCCTCCTGGTTTTTTGCATTCTCTCAGAAACTTCTTTTAGTCTGCATTCAAATTAAAGAAGACTGTTTTCACAGATGCTAAGGATTAAAAACAAAGAGAGAGATAGAAATAATGAAGTCTGCTTGGTGATGTTGAGAAAGATGAGATGTGTCATCCTTCTATGTCTGGCACAATAGAGAATACAAGCAATTTGGATTCCTCCTGCCTTTGACACAGTCCCATTTTCAGACTGGAAAGAGATCCCTGATGATTTTGGATGAGGTTTTGGCCTCTTGGTTTGCCAACCATCACCCCCCCCCCAAAAAAAAAAAAAAAAAACCAAACCAGACTAATTATTTTGTTTGGTTTTCTGGTTGCAGTCTATGAGTCTGTTATTTCATTAATCAGTGTTTACCCAGAAATCCACTTAAGAAGTCACTGAAAAGGGGAGTGGAGGTGAAACTAATGAAAATCTGTCTATATATATATTTAAATTTGATGTGTCCATTTTGTCTAAAGGCTGCTGCATTGGCAGCACCATCCCTGTGGCCATTTCCATGACTGACAGGGAGCAGAAAAGGTTAATAGAGCAGAAGGAAAAGGGATGCTTTGATCCACTGCTGCATTACTCTGGTGAGAAACATCAGTAGATGCCGTACCTTGAGCGTTTCTGCTGTAAATTCTAGCTCACATTTTTCTGCTTTGGGGGAATTAGGGTGCTTGGCCTATAAGAGGGAACACTGACATAAGCTTTTAGCTACAGTAGAAGGATGTTTAGATGTTAATAGATACTGAACTTTGGTACAATAAATTAAATTAAATGGGCCTTTTTGGTTTTAGCTATGCTTTCCTAAAGTGAATATTCTAGCTCTTCTCCTGGGATCTGCTTATGGATGTAGCTATTAACAATGGCCAAAGAAAAAGTAAATTATTAATTCCACCAGCAAAGCCAGTTCTGTCTTTCAGCAGCTGATCATTTTGATGACTAGTTTTGGCAGACTGGTAGATATTTTGGAAATCTCTTGAGCAGTAGCACAAAATTATTCTCCAGGGTTGTTTTAATGTACTAGTGGTCTGATTAGGTCACTAAATTGCCTAAATTCTCCTTTATAGGAGAATATATATATTATATATATAATTATATAGTGGGGAACTTCAGTTGGAAGCAAGTTTACTTTTCTGGTTTTTGTAATTTTACTCAAAGAAAATGCCACGATCATATCAAAATAACACTTCATTTTAGTGCATAACAATTGTTAATCAAGATAATTGTCCCCACCTAATGAAAATGGCTCATATATTCTTTTCAATCATTTTAAGCACAGATGAGTTTTAAAAGCAGAATTACTCTTGGGCATAAAGATATCTTCTTAGCATAATATAATCTAAATTTAATGTGATAATTGAGAGTTCTATGTGGTATTGCAGTTTAGGAGTAATACTATTGCTCATTACAGATAATGGTTTAAATTAACACCAAGGCAGCAAAAGCAGATACATTGTCAATACTAGAAGACTCCTAAATGTATATTAACCTGTTGGGAATGATTGAACACAAAGGTATTTTGTAGGGAAAAGCTCTGTATTATGAGCACTGACTTTGAGAAAACAATACTAAAAGGCAGCCATGTAATTAAGACTTTCAAATAAGCACTGATTTTCCAGAGTTTTGATTGTACAGAAAATGATAATTTGAGAATCAAAGCTCAGGCTTTGAAGGTGATGTTACAGTGCACACATTTGAAAATGTTAGGCCATACCTAAGAAATAAAGCCTCACACAGCACAGACAGCTCCAAATCTTTGTTTAAATTAATTCCGTTTCATAGAATAAAGGTTGTTTAAAATTGAATTCCTGACCACCACCAAATACAACCTTGAGAAGAACCTGAAGGCTTTTTCAGTTGTATGCTGTGATTATGTCCTGGGTGAAATATCTTAAAGATCTTAAACTTTTCTGAGCATGATGGGCATAACCTTTGAGTTCTTTAGCAGAAGTAACACAATACTGGATCTTTCCCTTCAGTCTAAAGGAAACACCCAGCATAATTCTCAGAGTTCCTGCAGTTTTGCTAGCCTCCAGCTAACAAAATGTGTGTTATTGAGGTTCTTGCCTGTTTCCCTGCATTGCTGTGGCTCAGGCCCAAACCTTGGGGGCTTGGGGCACATCTACACGTGCAAGTTTAATTAAATTGGATTTACAACTGCCTGGGCTGCAGCAGGCACGTTCTGTCACAGGGACATTTGTGCTCTGGCTCCCTGCTACCAATTATTGCAGCCTGAGCTGGGTCAATAGAATGGAATGCTGAGCTGACTGAGTGCTCACACACCAGCATTAAACTTGGTGTAAACTAAATCAATTTTATAGCAATCACCCTGGTACAATGCTAACGGGAAGTTAAGATCTTTAATACCGGCTTAGAAAGAGACATTTTTTAACAGTGCCAGGAGAAATATTAAGTAATAAAGCAAATAGGGCTGCAATATATATTGTAAAACTGTCAACCAGCAAACAAGATAAATTCAAATACCTTTCATCTTGCCTGGATGAATGATTTCAATCTTGCTGTAAAGTGATGTAGTTCAAACTGGGGATAAGCATGAATCACGCTGTCTATCATAACAACTGTATTACATTTTAATATAACAGAGTGTGTGGTTTTGTTTAATTTTAATGAAGTTACAGAGTGGCATCCAATGGTAAGGTCTGAGTTGGAGTGCTTTTTGAATGATTGTAAAATACTATGATAACTTACGAAGAATTAGGTTTGCAGTTCCCATGGCACTACTTTCTGAAACAAACAAAAAAAAACCTACACAAGAAATCAAGAGAAGTATTTTCTCATTTTTATCATTAGAGACCTTTGATATTTACCTCGATGAGTCTCAAGAGTTTACATAATTAGTTTACTGATTGGGGATGGATTTTACTGAAGATAAACCATTGTTACAAAATAACATGGAGATATTTTTCAAAGCCGCAACATTAATGTGTCTGCTAATCTGATCCCAGTAGGTGGATTTTTACATTAAGCTTCTCAGACTTTTGGAAATTAGAGTGTCAAGACTTTTTACTGATTACCATCTGGAAGACTGAATGTTTTCTGTATTCTGTAATCACTAAGTTTACTTCTCATGGTTTTGGAATAGTGGTTCTGGAATAAAGCACAATTTCTGTTCCTTAGTAGTAATAAAGGAAGACCTGGAGTTCTTTGGAATGAGTAGACAGGTCACACAGGATTTTCTCATTCTTTTATTACCAATTTTCAGATCCCACATTGTGAAAAAAGGAACTCAGAGCTCAAGGAAGAGCTTGAGGAATATGTGATATGTCTTTGGGAGAAAAATACTTGACTGAATTGTTTAACAAATAACATGAAAGCTTACAGTGGCAGAAGCCATGTTAGTCACAGGTTTTGTGCCTGACTTCCAAAAAACTCACCTGCCATATGGGAAAGGTGCAGGATGAGGATGAATTTTTATGATCTTATTACAAGGATTAAGTAGAAGAAAGCAAGGAAAGGACAAAGGCCACAACAGGGAAGGTTAAGGGAGAAAAAAGGGAAACGACTCTCATGCAGGTTGTGGGGCTTGAAGTGTGGCTTCAAAAGTGTTGGTGAGAAATGCAAAAAAAAAATTGTCAGTGCTGGTAAGAGATAGAGAAACTTCTGATAGACTGTAGAAATTAGTTTTTTGTGAAGATCCAGTTACTGGATAGTGGTTCTAGTGAATCAGAGAACTGGAACAAGCCTGAATGACAAATCAGGTGGAACTAATACAAACCATCAGCATGGAGTGCTGGTAAAATAATAGGAGATAGAAAAGGACACTCCTTGAGGAAAGCTTTCTGTAATTTTGCAGCTTCCTAAAAGAAAGCAAATTCTCTCTAGTGAGGTACACACTTCTCTATAAAATAAACTCTTTTCTTGTGAATAGACAGAAATTTGAATAAGCACATGCTGATGAAAGCTTGGGAGACAGCAAGAAAGTAATCACCTGTGGGGTTTTGGTTTTATTTTATCCAGAAGGGGCTTGGAAGGACTTTTGGTCTAAAGATAAAACTAAAAAGAAATAGCTTTTTTTTTTTTTCACCATAGTAGCAAGGAAGTGATAGTACAAATTATCTTATGCTTACAGACACAAGCCCAAAGGGCGTGTGTGGATCTGCATCACAGGAGGTCAGAACAAGGCTCCATCCACACCACTGTCCAGCTTCTGGGAGGACAAGGACTGCTGGTCAGAGAGAGACAATAAAAGAGGCAGCACAGAGAACAGGCACTCTGAGTTCTGTGGCATTTCTCACATTATTTGAGCCAGAACACTAAAAGCTGTAATGCCTGAGCACTGCAGCAGTGGTGGGGCTGGGAGGGCCCCCCGAGCCCGGCTGGCACACAGCAGCAGCCCTGCGGAGCTCTGGAAAGGCTGGATCATCTCTCACTTGTGTGAAGAGGGACCTCAGCTGGATTCCCACAGGGAATTAACCAGACAGGACCCCTGCTGCAAGGCTGTTCAGAGGAGATCAGCAACATTCCCCTTTGACAGTCCAGGCTTTGGGATTCAAAAGGCACCAACGCAGCACCACACAAAGCAGGGTTCTCAGGATTAGTCCTGCACCTTCTGAGGGCGAGCAGGAGAGTTTAATGACACTCCTAACTACTGGAGCTCAGGGCAAGAGAGCAAATCAGATCGTTTTTGGGTTGGGGCAGATTTCCTCCAGACATTTTTCAAAGAGACCACGGGGCAACATTGCTGAGGGAAGAGTTTAAAAACTGGTGGCATGGAGCTTGATAGTCAATAACAACATAAGATAGCTCTTTTTTTAATTGCATAGCGATGAATGTAATAAAATTTATTTCCTGCCATAATTTGTTATAACAGATTGTGATGGAGTACAGGAATACAGCAAACTGAGCATCATATATTAATTCCATTTAGGCAGCAGACTGCTGCATCCTAACAGAGTACAGAGGGTCTCCTTTCCCTGCTAAAATTCATTTGCAGCTAAAGGAATTTTCCTCACCATAAGAGCTGCTGCTGCAGACCAACACCTCTGAATACCTCAAGCTTCAGGGGTGTCAGGGGCACCTCTTTGTGCAGAGCTGGCTGCAACTTACTTCAAGATGCATTAATGCTCAGAAAAGTACCACGAAGGTGACCAGTTCTGAGCTCCTCTCCTTGTGCCTTTGATGTACTCAAAGCCATTTTCCTAACACTGGGACCATGCTATTGTAATTTCTCAATTTCATCAATTCCAAGGGTTCAGCTAGTCCCAGGGAGCCAGTGGCTCACAGGAATAGAATTGTTCTGGCTTTGTTGTTGCTCTAAAAGAAATGCCAGTGCAGGACCCTTAAAGCTTCATCCTGATTCACAGGATGTGTCTTTTCTGCTCAAGTGTGTTCCAGGGATTTTGTCACCAAATCACTACCCCTCAGAAACAGCCCTTAACTCTGAAAGGAATAAGGTAATAATTTCCTATAATAACGCAGGAAAAAAAAGACTTTTTCTTCAAGCTTTTCTTAATAAGAAGTGATACTGAGAAAAGCTGTACCAGTTTAAATGAAAAAATGAGTGTCCAATCTGGCTCTGTGCAGGTTCTGAGATAATGCTCAGTCTCACAGAAATGTTCATTCTATAGCACTTTGCTGCAACCAAAAGTTAGTCTTCAGCTGTCACAGTGCTGAATGCCCCTGAGCTGTCCTAACCTGCCAGAATTCCCCGTGTTGATTGATCAAATTTCAGGCTCTTTTCTCCTCTTTTATCATGTAGAAAAGCTCCCACCAAACTGATAATCTAGGCACTGCTCTTTAGTACTTCTAAATATTTAATTTGTTGTTGATTCTGCCTTTTTTCCTGCTTTATCCCTGTTGACTCTGTAAGTAAAGGCTGGTGAGATTTGGCTCAGTTATTCTGTAATTACAAGGCTCTAAATCTCTTTTTCTTTGAATTTTACTGAGACAAAACAAATACTCATTGACGTCAGCAGGATCTTATAGGAATAAGGAGGGAGTGAGAACAGCACAGTTCTGCAGCTGCAGCTCTCCATCCAGAAGATGTATCACTTAATAGGTATCTTCAGCAGCCAAGGGAGGACTCAGAGTTTGCCTGTAGCGTCAGTTTTTATTCCTTTGACATTTTTCTCATCTTGGGTCTGGTTTTAGTCTTGCTGCCATGGCAACATGCAGAGAGGCTAAAAGGTACTCCAGAGAAAAGGTCTCTCCTCACTGACAGGGAGAAGAAGGGAATAGAGGCCATTGCTGCTGTTTGCAGCTGCAAACAGCAGTGGAGGGATGAAAGGGATTTAAAAAGTTCTTTCTGTTTCATGTGTGCAGGCAAAGCCATTGGTGCAAAAGTTCAGTGTGACAGGGCATAACCAGTGGAACTGGGTGAAATCATTGTTGCTTTCAGATGGGTTCTAGCAGGACAGGACATGACATGATGTGATGTGATGTGGAAACAGACTTCATGACCCAAGTTACTTTACTAGTCCTGTAGGAAAAATACTCTAATCAGCTCAAAATCATTGCTAGTGATACTAATTTTTTACATTTTGATTGTATCCATGTTTTCTCCCTGCCCATGTAGGCGTTTATGAAAATTGGGCCCCACATACCCTGAGTTTGATGTGTCTTCTTACATATGCTCAGTGCTCAGTTTCTGCATCTTAAGAGCTGGCTGCATTCACCACAGGCAGAAATAGAGCCTATTCAAAATCCTGTAAATATTATGCTGTTTTTCCATCTGTCGTGCAAGCTGCTGCAAACCCTCAGCCTCCAGGAGAACGGAGTCTGGGAGGTCTCTTCAGAATTAATGGTGTAGGTGAGACAGGAGAATCCCAGGCCAGTTGCAGATGTGGGTTTGCCAGCCTCCCATAGAGCCAGCTCCCACACAAACAGGTAATTGAAGGATTTTGTCTCAGCAGGTAAGGCAGTTTAATACTAGAAGCACTTTTCTGCTGGCTATTGTGCTACACAGTGCAAGGGAAATATTCCTATCACGAATGCAGATCATTCCCATGGGAGAGTGTTGTGCTGAATACAGGTTATTCCATTGCTCTCAAGGGAAACAATCCCTAACAGCAAAGGATGCTTTTGTCCAAATAACTGTATCTGGTAGGATAGTTGTCAGTCATCACACAGGAAAACAGTTTTTCTGCAAAGCTTGTACAGAAGGCAGCCTGAGGAAGGGAAATATTGCAAACTCACTTAAAAAAAATAGGTTTGAAAAAAGTCAGCATGTTTCCCAATGAAATATTACCCCACAGCATCATATTGCATAAACATGAGAGAGAGATTTCAAGATTATTAAGGAGAAAATATGCCAGCAAAACACCAGGACTGAATTTTGACAGATGTCTCTTTTGGGAGTAGAAGGGCAGTCATTAGCAAAGGAGCCAGTGACTGCTGGCCATGTGTGTGTCCTGCCTGTGCAGGGAGCCACGTCCTGTCCCTTCTCTGAGCCCAGGCCACCCTCACAGGGCTGTGTGGCTGCAGAGGGAGATTTACCTCTGCTCAGTGCTTCCTGTGCCCTGGCAGGGTCTGCAGGGCATAGAACACTAGCTATTCCCTCAGAGCTGCCAGCAGGTTCAGAAACTGCTGTCCTTGGTTCCTTGAGTTCCTTGCCTTCCACAGACCAGATGTAGACAGACATAATCCAGCAGACAGATGATGTCATTTTTCTTTGTAGCAAGTGCAGTGTTCTTTTTAAAAGCCATATATACCAAAATCATGAAAGAATTCTTCTCCTGGTCTGAGAAGAGCATCTGCAGTTAGAATGAAGCTCACAATCCATATTAAAGACAGCATAGCTTTGTAATAGAACACAGCAGTGAGCCTGATAAAATATATTTTGCTCTGTAGTACTAATGAAAGCTATAGTAATAAAGCTTTGCTTATGTGGTATCTCAGCTAGAATCAACTGCAGTATGCATCTTTTTTCTTCATTACTATATAGAAATGGTGGTTAAATAATTATTCTTCATATTGTTGTTTGTAATTCTAATGGAGGTAGCTCTGGGCTCATTGAAATAGTGCCAATTATGAGCAGCAACAGAACAGAGCTGGCCGTAGAATGAAAAATGGGCATGTTTTTAATTCAGATTATTTTTTCATAAATGTGAAGGAGATTTGGATCATTACCTGTGACACTTGGGTTGCCAAAGTAACCTTGCCTAGCCAGCTGATGTTTGCACAGCGCATGGCACTGTCACCATGGAGACCCAGCCCATGTGATTTTGCAGGCATGATGCAGTTGCAGGCATCTCAGAGAGGAATTAATTGTTGGTGAGCAATGCTGGTGCAGACAGCTCTGCCCTGGCAGACAGAGCCTGCAGTAAAGCACGAGCTGAACTTTGTTTTGTTGTTTGAGCTGCACATAGAGGACCTAGGCAGGGGTAACAGGAGGGAGTTCTCTGGATGTTCATAAGGAAAACACTGAGTTCTCCTGTGCTCAGATTGGGAGGAGTGGTCAGAGAGTGCTGACCTGGGTGAAACCCGTGTTTGAATGATAATATTCATTTACAGAACATAGGTTTGAGTGATTGAAGGCTATTGGACACTCCTGGTACTCCTTTATCAACTGAGGCTTTTTCCTCCTCCCAGTACCCGCTCTCACTCATTCCATGTGCAACCTAGTGACATCAAGGAAGTTACACCAGTAGAGCAGGGACTGAAATCTGTCTGTATATACAGGTATCTCTCTGTATAGATCTTCCAAAAGCAGCTGTTGTGCTCTGCTTTCCATTCTGACCTCTGATGAACCTCACAATGGGATTGTGAAGTAGATTTTGGATCTGTTTTGCACAGTACCAAACCGAAGACCAAAAAAACCTTTTGAGAAGAGTCATGGTTCTGTTTCTGATGGTTAAGCAGGCTAAAGGGTGCTCCCTCCTTTCTCCTCATGTTCTTTGAAGAACAGAAGGCAGCCAGCTTCAAGATAAAGTCATTTTGCTGTGGCAAAATGCTTTGTTCCAGCTCTTTTACTTAATTATGAATGGACTGGATGATGACAGACAGTTAAAAGGTGCTGTTGCTATTTCTGGGGGCTACAGCTGTGATGAGCAGGCTGCACTAGGATCAGGTGGGGGTTCTGTAGACATGACACACACCCCCTCAATGAGACAGTCCAGGCTTCAGAAACTGAGAGCCAGTATGTGAATGGATGAGCCAGGAAGTGCAGGCAGATGGTGTAACTGGGTTTGAGGCATGCAGTGACATTGCCATGTGGGGAGCTGCTGTAAAGAATCACCGAAGCACCAGCTTTGGAAATGTCTGTGTTGGACACTCTCTTATGTGAGAAAACCCACAAAAAGTTACATGGGTGCTTAAAAAATGTACTGAGCAGAAGTGCTCACAGGAGAGGCTGTGGGCAGAAGGGACTTGGATTGGTGGCCAGGTGCAGAGAAGTAAATGTTGCTCCTTTGGTCTTTGCTTTTGGTCTGAAGAATCAGCTGAAGGATTAAATTGGGGGATGTAGCTGGAAAAGTGGGGCTTTGGGGTGATGTGTGCAGAGCAGGTTACAGTGGATGAGGGGATTATTTCATGGCTAGAGGGGAAGAGTCTTGACATGCTGGAAGGCTTGGATATCTTCAGTGTGTAAGCAGAAGATGAAAGGTGATTCTTTGAGATGATGTATAAAAATAAACAGTAATCTTGAACCTAAAGGTGTGGAACCAATGAAAGGGAAAATTACAGTTGCAGATCATAATCTAAACTGATGTTCTGCTTCACTGTGCCCATCTGTAACTGAGGGATGTTTCCTCCATTTGGGTGCTGATAACCTTTTTGACAGCCAGTGATGATACAGTGTTAGAGCAACAGGGGAGTTTTACAGATTGCACTGACATAATTGAATTGATTTCACTCCTGGTTTGGATTAAATTTGTAATCTTGTCACAAGATTCTTTAGCCTTTCAAACCATGGCCTGATTTACCAAAAAGGGGAGTGAAGGATTTCTTTATTGTAAGTAGAAATCCTTTCATATACCTCAGGGAAACACACTGTCATCAGAGGGTCTCAAGAAAAGAAAGGACAAAGTTCTCTGCCACCATCCAATAAACCTTAGCTGACAGTGAGGGGGTAAAGAAGTTGTCTGCAAAAATGAAACTGTAATCTGTAGATGGGAGTTTGTGCAACAGACTGCATCCAACCTCGTGCAGCTAAAGAATATCCACTCTTCTCTTGCACCAGTGTCTTTCAATGTGTTTTTCTGAAGTAAACTTAGAACTTCACTAAAAAAACAAATCAATAAAACTATTCACATTACTGAGCTAAACAGCTTCATGTAGGATGATGAAAGCATTGTGTTTTGACATTTCCACTAGGAAGCTTTTCCATGGCATGTCACCTTCATTGTTTCTCCCTTCTAAACATCCACATTACTGACGTGGGCCTAAAGCCCCCGATGTGTTATGCTGGCAGAGTGAGTGGTTTCATGTTCCACCTGCCCAGTTCCTTTTCTTTTACTCCTGAGATTGGTTCCTTCTAAGAGCCAAGTACAGAAATGGATAATTATGTTTAAAATAATATCCAAAGGCTTGAAAATAGCATCCATTTCTTAGGCAGGCTGCATTTCTCTTTCACACTGGGAAATGGTGCAACAGATAATTAGTAATACATTCTGCATTTAAATTTCCCTGTATTTATGAAGCAGTAGACTACTCTTGCTATGTTCTAACAGCAAAATGAAGTTCCAGAGCCAACTGAATGTCAGCAAGGACTTATGAATACCTCAGTAGAGATTACTGTTGGCTCTTGATTTTGAATGCAAGCTGCCAAAAAATTTGTTTAGTAGTAAAATGGGTAAGTGGAGGCTTGATTATAGCAATACAAAGTTGGAGCACAATTTTTTGTTTCAGGCATATATTATTTATAGAGGATCAGACTTGCACCCAGGAAAGTGTCTTTATTCAGGAACTTTCCAAAGGAAAAGGAACCAGGACAGCAGAGATGGAGACCTGAAAAGAATGACTTAAGATGAAATGCCAGACAAGGATTCTGTCCCAGTTACCTGGGGAAAGCATAGTGCTAAAAACAAACAACAAAAATCCAAGGTGAACATAGGAGCAAAATAGAATTAAAGCAGATGTACAATATGTATTTTGGGAAAAAAAATCTTTTAGTTGATTTAAAATGGACTGGTTTTGCACCCTGACATCAAAATCTGTAGAAAAGCAGTGTAATCAGAAGCTGGCTGCAAATAACCAAATACAATGCCAGCCTCTGACATCATATTATATTAGTTTTTTCTGTTTAGAATAAACCTTTGTTTTCACTGTTTTAGCACTGCAGATACTGTTTGAGTAAAAATTCTGTACTGCCTGCTATTTTAAATTTCAATATGAAAATCCTTTCTGTCTGGTCTGAGTGGTTACATGCTTAATTTGGAGCTTTTTTTAACTTATATTTCTCAAAGATAAGTGTACTGTAAATTGGTCAGGAGTGCTGACAGAGGACTTCATTAAACTTCTTTAAGTCATTGAGGGATATATTGTGATTCCTGAAAGCTGGTTTCTTACTTGTAGTAGCAGTGCTTCACTGTTAGTACTCTGCTATTATTAGCGCTTTACTATGTAGAAGGAAGAAGCTGAGATAATTATTATTCTCTTTTTTCTATTCAAGCTTGTATTTTATTTTAAAGGAAAATTGCTATCAGCTCACAAAAGACAGAATGACTGCAATAAAGTCATACCAATGTTCCCAGTGCATCCACAGGTGCTGTGTTCAGTAGTGGAAGATAGTTTATGACTGTTACTGTAGAGGATTCGCTTTTGCTTTTAATGAAATAAAAAATTCAACAATCATTAACTAAAGAATAATGAAATTATGGGGGTTTTTGAGAGATACTATGTCAATTCAGTGTATTGTTGCTGCCAGGACCAGTGGTCCACTAATGTGTAATAGTTCTGATTCCATAGCAGAGCTCTGATAGAAATTTTGTTTATCTGGGGGCTCTCAGGGCTAAAATGTAGTTTGGCATTACCTCAGACACAGACCCTCCCAGGGCTAAGCCACACTGAAAGCAAACACAGGACAACAGAGTTTTGTCCTTCTTTCCAGTGGAAACTCTTCTATCAGTAAACACTCCTTTGCACTGTTTCCTATCCAAGAGCCATCTGATGATGACCCTGCACAAGAATAATTTCAATTAACTCATCCACATAAACAAAAGTCAAATTCATTTACTTGGCTTTGACTGACAAATGCAAATAGCAACCAATATGGAATAATGGGTGAAGAGGGATTTGGGGGAGAATGCTGTAAGAAGAGGGAAACCCTTGTGATTTTGCTGCTGGAAGGGATGTTTATTTTGAATCAAACTTCAACCACTTCAGGGAGCCTCCAGTAAATTCCAGAATTTCCTCATGCCTCCCTGTACTACCAATTAAGCCTGGGTCTGGCTTTAACCAAGTGCAGAGGGATGCCCTGTCTTCATTAGGAATGTGCAAACACTGGGGCACAAACTCACAGGAGCACCTCCCTCTGTGAAGGCACAGAAAAAAAGCAAACACTTCCATTTGGTCTGTGCAGAACAACTGAGCCATACTTGCACAGCAAAGAAGGTTTTTAATCCTCTCTGTCCCCTATAGGAGAAGAGGGAATGGTTGTATTAGTCAGGCACCTTGGGAAACAAGGAGTTGCAGTCTTGGTTGAACAAGTGGATTGTTAGCAGCCATAAATCTAAAAATTACTCATCTCTAAAATAGTTCATGATCTCTCAACTCAGATATTGTGTGCTGAATGGCATTGCACTAGTACAGAATCTGACTGACTGGGTAGGTAAGTTGCAAATAACACTAAAAGGCACAGATGTTCTATCAACTCTTAAAATTTTTTTCAATGTTTTTATATATTTTAATAGCTCCATCTGGGTTCCATAGCCACTATTATTGTTATAAATTTTATTGTTCCCTTTGCCTCTGCCTGCTCTTTGCATTTGCAAGTTACTTACAAGTGTCTTGGAAACAACTCCTGAACCTTTCTCCAGGGGCTTAAATTTGATATTGTGTATGTGAAAAAAGCAGGGAAAGCACATTTTCTCAAATTTGCCTTGCTAAATATGATATGGTAGAAATTAAAATAAATGTTGCATACCCTGCTTTCCACATGATGTTCTGGTTATAAATTTCAGTGGACGGGCAAGTGTGTTTGCTGATTTCTCCAATTCTGTTATTTGTGCTGTGCTGTAACCTCCTAAAAGCTTGATTTGGTTAATAACAGCCATAAAAAATTACACAGCTGCTACTTCTCCATTATCTTTGTTGGATATTCTTAAAGGAATAGTATCCATAGTGCAGAACTAGTCTGACAGGATAGCTGGGTGTTGTTTATGCTCTAAGGTAGCTTTGTAAAAGGTATTGTGATTTTGTGGACTATATTTAGAGGTCAGCCTGCTATCCAGTGGGATTCATAAGATTGTGTTTTCTGAGGTGAATTTACAATAATGCCCTAAATGAGAAAAGCGTTGTGTTTGCAGTGCAATTTTTCTTTTGTTTTAATAGAATTTTTCTTAAGTCTGGTATTTAATAATTGAGGGAACATCTCTGCAAAATTCAAGGAGTAATATTGAGTTCACTGCAGTCAGCTTCCCAAGTAAGGCTGACTGATGGGAAAGACATGTTGTGCTGTGCCCAGCATCCATTAAATTTAATTGGAAGTTGAATGCTGTATTACCTTTAAAATCACATACCTCCTCCGGTGTTAGACATTCAGGGACTATTCTGGGGGCCTGGACCCCAATTCAGACTTTTAAATGTACTGTGGGACCCCTCAGGTCCCAACTCAGCATTTTCTTTCAAACTTACATGCCATTATTCTTAAAATATTCAATAGAACTATGTCACAGGTGCTAAATCCTAAGAACATTAAACTCAGTTTGTCTCGACCAACCCTGTTATGCTGGCAGAGAGCAGTGTGATGAGGCTATGGAACAGCCTTTATGGGTGCTTTTTCAGTTCCTGAAGTTTCCCACTGTGAAAGTGAGGAAACTCTTGGCATCTTCCAATTTTCAGTGATTTTTAGAATCATAGATTGGAAAAGAACTTAAAGTTCATCCAGTTCCAACCCCCTGCCATGGACAGGGAACTTTCTACCATCCCAAGTTGCTCCAAGCCCTGTCCAACCTGGCCTTGGACACTTCCAGGGATGGGGCAGCCACAGCTTCTCTGGGCAGCCTGTGCCATTGACTCAACAGTGGTCTGTGTGCTGCATATTAAACATTCAGTGCACCACACACACAAATTCAATTCATCAACAATGAGCTCTCTTGAGTTCTGAAACATCATACATCAAAATAAGCTTCTCTCCAGTGCACTTGTGAGAAGAGGTTCTTGTGCCTTTCTCACTGCACTAATTGCAGCCAGCTGTTAAACAGATGGTCTTGGTGGTATCACTAGGACACCACTTATTTAACAGTTTCTTAAAAAAAGTGAGACAAAGAAAAAAATAAATGTTTGCTTAGGCAGCAGGACCCACAGTATTGTATCAATACCAGCCATTGCCTGGACACGGCATTTTCTCTGTGGTAACCCATAAGAAATTAATTGAAAAATATCATAGGTCAATTAGAAAAACATTTCATACTTCCAGTGAAAGTAGGATGTCTTGATAAATATTCAACAAAGATAAAATGCAATGAACAACCTTCTAGGATTACCTCCCTGAGCCTGTATTTCTCTCTGCACCTCAGCCATCCATCACTTTGATTCTGCATTAATGTCATGGATGTGTTATGCTGTTCAGAGACTGACTTTGGGACTCACATCCCATTTTGGCAAACACAGTGCAAAAGCCAGGCCTTACAAATTCACTAATAAATGTTTAACTATTGGTCTTTTCTCAAGCAGCTCTTTGACTGACCTTGCACATAGCACACCTTAAACACATTGCTGGTTTTGGAAGGGAGGGATTCAGGCTTCTCCTAGGGTGTGACTGAAAATTATCAATAGTGATCTTTCTTTCAGGTGAAGGAGGCCATGCAGAGAATCCATGACCGAGGAAATATAGGCAAACTCATTCTGGATGTGGAGAAAGCACCCACTCCCCTGGTGAGTGCAAAGCACTGCAGACATGATGTACAGCCAGGCACGATACAGCCTGGCAGTGACTTCTGCATATATGTCCCTTGCAAAGCTTTTTTGACACTGATTTCTTCTAAATCCATAGCACCTAAATACCACCAATAACCATAATTTGTGTATTTAACTCAAAGGGTTATGCACTTCCTGAAGTGCCAGCAGTTACTTTTCTATACTGAACGGCTATCTCCTTCTCCAAAACTGTGCCTGCAAGTGTTGGGTCTGGGTAAAACTCCCATGTGTCTTTCTGTCCTTGTGATGGAAAACAAACAGATATTTCTCACACTAAAAAATTCCTGAATGAGTAAGTGGATTCAACAGGAAAAAACACAGTTAATATTACTTTAGTGTGCAAACATAAAAATGCTTTCTGATTCCCACACTAATGTTAGAATATACTTTTGGTAGCAATTTAGGTTACTGGGTTTTATAATACATGAAGTATAATATATAAATATTTCTAGAAATGTCCTGAAGGAAGATAGCAGTGATGGAGCACTGGATTTGGAGCACTTAGCATGGTACAGAAACCTTTCAGAGAGCAGTGGTAAATGAAAGCCGGGCTTTCGCCTGGGCATTCACTGGTGGTGTAGGAAAGAGCAGTGAAGAAGGTAATGCAAAATTGACTTTAAATCAATACTGATGTATGAAGTTCACTTTCAGACCTGAGATACCTCCTGTTTCAAAAGAACAGAAAAGAACCTCGACTTAGAGTTAAGCTCTTACTCTAAAACCGCCCCCAAATCTCATACAAAAATCTCTGCAAGGAAAAGGAAGGCTTTGAGGACCTTACATGTGGAACACTACACTTTTGCCAAAGGGTGTTAACTCAAAAATATGGGTAACTTCAGAGCAATGCTTTTCTGCATAAAAATCAGGTTGTGTTTGATATTTTTATTTCCAGAAGAGGCTAATAATCAAACAGGGTAGGAACATCACTGTATTTCTCTTTTAAAAGTAAATGGGTCCCTTGCTGATTTATTTTGAAGCAGTTATAAGCTAATACTTGTGTCCTAAGAGAAGTAACGTGGGTGTGTGAGAGAATCTAGTCGCACTAATTTGTGCTGTTAAACACTACCCCCATTCAGTGAACCAGACTTGTGCCTCCACAGACCTGTCACACTGACAGGGTGAAGTGCTGGAGAGTCCTGCACCTTTACACAGCTTGTAATAAATATTTCCACGTGAAAAAAAACCCCACAGGGTACTCCTTAAATGCTGTTCTGAACTACAGATTTCTGCAATTGCCTACTGCCTGTGCAGGCATCTTCAGTAAAATATGAAAATGCAGTGTCTTCCCACTCCTGTGTGATCTGGGATCTGCACTCTGTTGTGGGTGTGTTCTGCCAGCATCTACACATCCACTCTCTATAAAGTTTCAGTGGGGTTTTAATATACAAAAGAAAGGAAATTGCCCCTAGTTCCCACACTGTGCCTCAGATGGGGCCATCCATTAGTCTGGTCCTGGAAGAGCAGATGCAGGAGTTGTAAACCAGAGGTCCCACATTCTGTCAACTTCCTACGCAGCTGTGTTTCCTATCCTAGAGCCTTACTATCAGTTTACTACAAGTGCACAGAGCAGAGTCCATGTGTGCAGCTGTCCTACAAACAGCTTTCTGTTAGGAAATAGAGCTGGGAGCTGTGGAGGAACAGCTTGCAGGTTTAGCTGGAAATGGTGTATAGCCAGCAAAGGCTTTGCACAGCCAGAATGCTTCTTTTCATGTGGCAACCCTTGTCTTCTTGAGTTTCCAAAGTTGCTTTGTCAAATGAATCAAACTGAAACAAGGAGAAATCAAAGGGTGAGAAAGGTGCTCTGATGTCCTTCGTGTTTCATGGTGCAGATGGCCAACGACAGCACGGAGACGAGCGAGGCTGGAGAGGAGGAGGAGGACCACGAAGGGGACAACGAGAACAAGGAGCGCATGCCCTTCATCCAGTAGCAGCCAGAGGCGGGGCAGCAGGAGGAGTCGCGAAGGAGAAGGGAACAAGACTGGGAAATCTCTTCTGTGCATCAGTGAACAAATGCTGTAGTACAGTGTGTGTTGTATTTGTTTGCAGTCAGCTGAGCTATGAGCTGTTGATCATTGTTGTTTTGAACTCAAGTGCCATTCTCATCCAGTGCAGTATTACGACATTTCTGTGTAATACCCAGTTTCCCTGTAGGAATCCCATGGATTTTTCTGTTCTTGTTTGAAAGCCTTATTAACTTACTGTGTAATTTCAGATGGACATCTTTCTCATGCAAATTCCAACATCTTGCATAAAGTTATTTGGGAGGTTTGGGCTTTTTTTCCAAGTTGGAAACAGTAAAAAAAAAAAATCCCCACTTGCTGTCTGAAAGATTCTGGTAACTGGAGGGATAATTTTCTATTTCTGGATTTTCAGTATTAAAATAGTTTTCCTTTAATGAACCACAAATAAAAGTTGCAAAAAAGATAACTTTTCATTTTCCTCAGTCATACTTCATAATTTCATAAGGAATCCTATCTCCCTTTTCAAAAGTACCTCATCTAGAATCATGGAATCTGAAATTGTGCAAGAAATCATTAATTGAGAGGCTTTGATCAACATCTTCTGGTAAGGACATATTGACTCATATGTCAAATTCAAACCAATCTGAAATTTCATTTTTCAGTAGCATTGGTAAGGATCACTTATTAGGATGTGGAAAGAAATTTGGTGATGGAGTTTATTGCTCTGAAATCACTAATGTGTGGTCAACTGTCAGGCTGGAGCTGAACTCCTGCAGAAGTTAACCCTGTAAAAAATGAGGTTTGGCCTTAATCCCGCCACGAATCATGCACAGAGATAACTTTTATCTAGGTGAGTTCTTCTACCAAAAGCTCTGCTCCATATGTACAGTTACATTTATAATTATTTACAGGATCAAGTATTCAAAGACCAGCTAATTTTATCTACCTCCCCCTAGTGGAAACTGTATCTAAACATGAAAAAAGTAAATATTTTTTCCACGTCCTTCACCTGTCCAAACAGCAGCTACTCAGGTCCTCAACTGTCTTGTTGAAGCAGTTATTTTAAAATTACTGCAGTCTTGTACAGTAGAAATGCTGAAGTACTGGCAAAGACCTTGCATAATACCTACAGCTTCAAATTAATATTCTTTTTAAAATAAAGTATTTTCCCAGACATGACTAGTTGTTCACCTAAATCTACAAGTAGCATGTTGTGATAGAAGTTAAAAATTAATACAGAAAAATGAAAAGGTGGGGCCAGGGGGCTTCTCAGGCTCTTCTCAGTGTGAGAGGAATTCTGGGTCTGGATGACTTTTATGTGTGGTTTTAGAAGATTCTTATTATGTTTTTTTTCTGTTTGTTTGGTTTTGCTGCCTGAGTATTAATGTCCATCTCTTTACACTGTACTTGTGAAATCACTGTCAGATAATTGTGCAGATGGTTCATTCTTAAGGAGTTTCCCTTGGGTTGAACAAATTCAAAAATAACAGCAAGAAATAACTGTGGAGAAAAATGCCAAAAAGCTTTTGAACTATTAATCCAACCAGAACTTAATTTTTTTCTCTTCATTATAGTTGAGTTTCTTGTCAAGCTTGCCTACACGTCCAGTGCCATTTCAGGCCTAAACAGGGACTTTATCCACAGAAGAAAATATGCATTCAGTGAGAGTTTTCCATTTATTGGGCTTGCCAGTTGGACTTTTAAGAAGGGCCATTAAGTTTTCATGACTCATCAGCTGACAGCAGTAGGAAACATGCCCAATTTTGTTTTGCAGCTAGTGTAATGATGTTGTCCTGCAACAGACCTTAACATAACTAGGAATTTTGATTTGATGCCAAAGTGAGCAATATTGCTGGTGACCTTCGAGCTGGCAGTAAGTGGCATTCTCAAGGCCTTAAATTAGTAGGGCAAGCAGAATAGCAAACCCATTCTTCTGTTCTAAACCACACTCTGGTGGGCTCTACTTCTAAATTACCCTGCAAGACAAATATGGGTGATCTTGGTCATGGCCACAGACACCACAGGGACAACAATCACATAATTTTAGCTAGTTCTTTCTGGTTTTGTTAGCAAGGCAAAAAAATACTCTTCATGCTAATTCATACCAATTTTAGGGCCATTTTCTGATTAGAGAAATATCAGGTAATTGCAGTGAGTACAAAGGAATACTTCTGGAACTACCTGTGTGCAACACAGCTGAGTGTGACCATCAGCAAGCTAAACTCTGCTCTGTGTTTTGCTGGTATCAGTGTGGCATGTAGGGAGGTTGCTGCTGAAATGAATGGAAGTTTTCCAGGCCTCCATTCTGGAAGTGGGATGTGTGCTGGCAGAATTTGGCCCACAAGCCCTAAGTACCTTTCAGAAGACCACAAGCAGTAGTATCACGCTGGAAAGGGGTGCAGGTGGTGCTGTTCAAACTGGTGAAGCCAAGGCTTGTCACTGACCAAGTCTTAACTGTAGCAGAAATGAAGGTTTGTGCTTACTACTGACAGTGTTGTTTAAACAACTCTGACACAATTGGATAGTTTCTTCAAGTGAAACAAATTATTTCTCAATTTGCCTTAAAGGAACTGTGAAAGCTTCTTTAACTTAAGCCTGATTGAAGTGAACTGAAACACTGTTTAATTGTATTTGTTGCTTTAGAGCTTTTGTTATATTGTGCCTACAAAGCAAATTATGTTTACACAAAAATATAAATAAAATGTTGAGCATAGCATTATCCTTGGCCTCTATGTTTTATTCTAGTATTATGGTCACATTAGGAAACTAACTTGGAACTGCTTAAGAGGAAAATTTGAGGTCTTATTTTCCATTTTGATCACTGTGGGAGATACAAAGAATTTATTTTGTCTATTACAGAGCAAATCAAGGTTATTAAAACTGCTGTGTGCTGCTTTACAGAACATTAACGATGTAGATATAAAATTTAGAATGTCACAGTCTAAGGAATTCAAAACATTAAAGAAACACCTTTCACTAAGTTTTTAGGGAAGTATATTTTGATATGAAGAGAAACTAGTTTATAGAAATTTAGGACTCTGACTGCCACACAAGTTTCCTTTCAGAAATTAAAATTCTCTAATGGAATAATCTTAAAATAGAAACCAAAGCCGTCACCACCAGATTAGTTTACAGAAAGCAGGAGGACATGACTGAGTTTCGAATCCCACTCTCCTGAGCCTTGGTCTTAACCCAGGGTTCCATGTCTTTGGAAGACCTGGTGATGGTTACCAAAGCCTACAGTCATCTCCAGTCTGTAACTGTGGACATGGCTTTAAAGGTCTCCCTGCATGAGGGAAAGAAGTGAATGAGCTTCAATTCAATACCTAAACAAAGAGGGAGTATTGGCTTTGGTTCATTCCAGTCCTGCAGGACACACTCCAAAGCCTGTGATGTCCCTGGAAAATCTCACTTCAGCAGTTACCAAATCTGCTCTATAATCTCAAAGCTCATAGGAACACTGCCTATGAGTGTGTAGAGGAGCAGAGTAAATTTCTGCCCTCTGTTTTGAAGCCTTAATAAGCAAGTAATGATCTGTGCGTCCCTAATCACAGGGTCAGGATGAGGCTGAAAGCAAACAGCCATAGCCTTTTGCAAATTCCCTGTGACTACCACTAAAGCTCTGCCTTTACCAGCTTTCCCATCTGCAGTGCCCTGTCACACACTCTACCAAAGAGCAACATGTGGCAGGTTGCCTTTGTGCAGCATCTGCATGAAATGCAAAATTCCACCTTAGATCCTCACTATCCCTGGTTCTCACCTCGTCTTCGATTTTGTGCTTGCCCTCTCATTTTCTGTAAGCTTTCTGGCTCCTCATGATTGGGTTTTGTCAGGAAGGATTCTCCCAGTTTGGCTATGATTGCCAGCACACCCGCCCAGCTCCAGAAGAACTGCGTGGGAGTTCCTCCCCTGGCAGCACTGGGGTCCCTTGATGTGACCCAGTGCTTTGTTCCACTGCAGAAAGAGCCAGAACAATCCACACACTCGAATTGCTATCTGCATCAAAGCAGCTTTCTCCCCAGTCCTTTGTGACACCTAGGCACACATCCCAGTGTTCTCCTGTGAGAGGTTACAGCGTGAATGCCAGTGCTGCTTTATCTGCCCAGTGCTGCCCTGCAGATTGATGGTGCCCAGCTCACCCTACCCGGGCCTCTGCTCCTGTGTTTGCCTGGCCTGGCTCTGTCACCTCCCCATCAGCACTGGGCAGGAACTGGAAGGAGCTGGGAGAACAGTGCAGGTGAGGAAGAGTTAGAGGAAAAATGTAGGAAAAAAACCCTGAATTGTGTGTCTCTGCTCAAGAGTAATGTCCGAGTAGGCTTTGAAGCATGTTTTTTGTTGATTTACGTGTGTGCTTGGAAAGGGTCCCAGCCTTTCTCTGAAGGGGTTCCAGAGTCCCTGCTATACTCCATCTTCATTGTTATTCTCTGGGAAATAAATGTTTTACCTTCTAAAGAATATGGGTCACGTCCACCTTCATACCCCACAGAGAGTGACAGAGAAATTCCAGGTGGATTTAACACACGTGGATTAACCCTTCACATAGAAAAACCTTTCTTGTAACTTAGGATAACTGCAGGCATTTTGGGGAAGATGATGGAAAAAGGGGAAGGAACAAGCATTGACAGCCTTCCTAGTGATTGTCCTGTCTCTTAAAAGCTCCTACACCTGCCATCATGTAAGAACAGCTTTCATTTAGGAAGGAACAGCCTGCCCAGTTGGTAGAAGCTTTGAAAATGTCTCAGCTAAAATACAATCTAAAAAAATCAAAGGAAGATTCTTTACTCTTTCAGCTTCTGAAGCCTCATGGTGTTTAATGCTTGATACAGACACCACCATTCAAACTGGGCAGACAGGGATTAAATGGGATTAAATTAAGAGATGCCACTGGCACTTGTAAGTTTAGGACCAGCAGCTCTCAGCTACTGAAAGGGACAGAGGGTTGTGGTTTGGGGTATGAGGTCTCTCTGACTGAGGGAGGGCTGCAGCTGTGGGGACTTACTTCTTTTTCTTCACAGATCAGAAGGGCTTTGATCTGTCTGGAAGAGCTGCTTTTCCTTGCACAGGGACCAGTATGAGGTGCTACATTTAGCCCCAAAGAACTGGGAAAAGTACTGAAGGAAAGCCTGTTTTACTGTGAATGCTGAGGGGTTATGGGGTGGAAGGTGAGCATTTCTCTGGGGAAGGTTTGCTCTTAGAGCCACAGGTATAAAGCACCTGGGCCTCCCATGCCCACAGCTCCTGCAATCTGCCCCTCCTGCCCAGCCCAGGGGCTCTGCCACTCCTGCTCCATCCTCCTGCTCCCTGCTGGAAGCACCTCTGCCTTTGCCTCTGCCAGAGCTGGAAATGTGCTATGTTCTGCCAGACAGTGGCTGTGTGCCTGCCAAACATCATCTCCCTGACAAGCTGCAGGTTGCAGTGCAAATCCTGTTGTGCCTGTCTGCTGGGTAATCTGTGTAAATGCATTTCCCACATGGAGAGCTGGGGCTCGCCGTGTCGTGCAGCAGGACATGATGCAGCATCTTCCTGCCTTGGAAGAACACAGTGAGATGGCAGAGATGCTGCATTATCTGTGATAAGGATTTCTCTCCTTGGGCCAGCCAGGTGATAAGCTACACCAAACATTTGAAAAGGCTGCTGTGCAAAGTTTGCTGAGTGGTCACTGGGGTGTCTTCTGTTGTGAGAGGCATTCTGTGGCCTGGAGCCCTGTTAGATCCATGATGTTTTCCAGAAGCTTCTAGGAGAAAACATTTTTTTTGTTGGTAACACAGAAGAGAGATGATGATAAGTGAAGTGTTTTTCTAAATCAGTTTGATTTGGCAGATTATTTTTGTTTCTCTGCCGTTGTTTTTTTCCTTCTAGTGTCTGCATTTCATATTAGAAATATTTTCCCACTGTAAAAAAAATAAAAATCAAGTCTCCTGTGACTCACCAAGTATCTCTTCGCTTGTACAAAAGCCTCCCTTTGAGTTTCTGAACCATTTCTGCTGTAGAAAGGAAAAATGAAATTATTTGTCCAACGCCATAATACTGCCACTTGGTTTAAAGACTTATGGTTCTTCGGCATTTAATTCTCAGTTTACCAAATTAACAGCAGAATCCTAATTAACAGCAGCTGAGCTGGAAGGTTTTCCTGCATGGCTCACAGCTGTGTTCCCAAATCATACCAAAGCAATGGAGGTGCACAGAATCGTGTCCTGAATGCCCTCTGCTAAGGCCCAGTCAGGATTTACAGAGGGAATCATCTTTAAGGTCTCACTGGAACCACTCACCCAAACGTGCTGGATGCCACTGGCTGTCCTGCACCACGTTTGCTTTTGCCACTTCTCACCATTCACGTATGAAATGTCTCATTTCAATACTGTATTTCTTGCAGGACCATTTCCTGAGGTTGTGGTTTAACTTAATAAAGCATACATAATATGATTCATGTGAGATCTTTGATCTGTGTTTTGTTCAACATGTCAGCAGTGGATAAAGTCATTACAGTGTTCTGTTCACTAATCAACCTGCAAAATAGGAAAATAGAATGTTAATTGTTGCAAGCTTCCTTTCTTATTCTCATTAAGACGGCAAGCTCAACTCAAGCTGGAATCTCACAGGTCTTGTCCCACTGTCTTTGGTAGGGACAGCATCAAGCTGATTAGTCCTCTAAATTAATCCAGTCATAGCTACAGCATTAAAAATTCAGCATGTAATATTTATGTCCCTGTTGTACGTTATTTGGTGGGGAAAAACCCCACAGGATTCTTTTTAAAATCCTTGCTCAACTCTCCATGTTAAAATACACATTGCTAAACCAAATTATCTCTCTTGAGGATGCAGATTTGGTTTATACTGGGTTTTTTGAGACACTGGCACAAGTAAATGATATAAAATAGAAAATCCTTGCAGTCACGGGACCTGAGCTGTGGGTTTGTGCTATGGGATGGACCAGCTGAGGATGTAACTTGTCATCTTGCTATATGAGGCTGATTTATTCCATGCAGAGCCCACTGTATTATTTGAGGAACCAATATTAACAAAAGCAGGACAAACGATCCCCAATTCCTTAGTACAATATGATTACAACATTGTAACCCCAGCTGTACAGACATGTTTGACCTGATGGGTATCTGTCTGCAGCTGCTCTTCCAAGAGTACTGAAGCATCTAGAAAATGTATAATCAGTCTGAGCCTGATCCTTTACAGGGTAACACTGGTATGAGGCTGTACAATAAAGGGGATTTACCCCGAGCATTAAACAGACAGAGGAGAACCTGCTCTTTTCTCCTTTAACTTGTTGGACAAGCAATATAAAATCAGAGCTCTCCTGATCCTTCCTAGGGCACTGAAGACATCTGCTGGAAATGGGAATAAACTACAGTAAGAATGTGCATGACAGAATGAATAAGGAACATTTCTGAGAAGTTTATATTTACACAGTGCCTAAATTGCTCAGCAAATGCTACAACATTTTCCATCTGAAAGTATTATTTGAACATATTTGAATAAATAGCCTGTTCGTTCCTGCTGTTCTTGTTGCCACTGAGGAACAAAATTTCAGTTACTAAAAGCTGCAAGTCTGAATGCAGTCTCTGAATTCCCTTCATCCCTGATATGTGAGGTCATGCCACAGACATACATGGACAACACAGGGCAGCATGTGCTGGCACTGAGGTCCAGGCCAGGTTTCCAGCTTTAAATGGATGTCAGTTGTTTGTAGTTGGATGCAGAAGACCACACCAATGTCTTTCCATGTTTACACACAAATCCTGATTACAAACCAATTTTGTACAAATCCTGTTGTGACCCCAGGTCCTCTTGAAAGAGCTTCCCAGAAAATTGTACAATCTGTCAGGGTGTATGGCCCTGCCTCTTGCACATCCCCAGCTGGTCCATCCCACAGCTCAGGGCTTCTGACTGCACCTGGCTCATGGCAGTGTGGCACAGGGAGGGGATGCTGCACGTGGCTGGAAACACCTGGGAGATGGCCAGGTATCCAGGAGTGTGACATGAGGCTCACACACAGCCCAAGCACATACAGAGTGGATGTGTCTTTGGCATCCCTCAACTCTACTAGAGGAATCTCATTTTTCAGGAAGAAAAGAAGGTGAGGAAAGTGGGGATTTGTGTCCCACTTTACATGGCCAACAGGCACTTTCTGGTGATGTTACAGCATGAATTCCTTCAGTTCTGAAGGGTGCTATGTCCAGACCCATAATCCCTCTTTATGAAATCCCTAAAATGTAGGTGTGTGCACCCTCTCAGGCAGAACTGCAGCCACCTTCTTGCTGATTCCTTCAGCTTTTCATTTAAACACTCCGGGGTTCTCCCAAACATGTAGGACAGGGGTTGTAATGTCCTGCAGTTTCTGGAATGGACTAATCCTACTCATTAAATACTACCAGTACCTCAGCCAGGATCTAGCTGCACTTTAGAATGTGCATTGACTGCATTTTATAGAGACATTAACAAGCTGGCTTTGTGCTGGATAGCTTGAGTGCTATCAGCAAGCAAGCTACAGTACACAGCACAAAAGACATAAATATCTGGTTTTCTCATCTGCACTGGAGACCTTGCTCTTCTGGCTTCAGCACCCACCCCTGCTGGGTTCCAGGTCCTTAAGGACAGCAGCTCACAGGGCAGGAGGATGCTGTGCTGCCTTGTCATTGTTCTTTCTGCCCACACAAGAATTCTGCAGGAAGAGGCAACTGAGACCTTAAAAAGTCCTCACGGATTGCTGTGTTGTGTTCAGTAAAATTTTAGGATTGGCTTTTGAAAAGACATCCAACAGTAACAGCATATCTGTGTGTGCTCAAACACAGCCTGGAAGGCAGGAGAGCTGGATGGGAGGGGATGTTACACCAGGGACCTTTCCCAGTGGGCATCTCTCCCAGAGACAAATGTTATTTTTGACTGGACATACTGGGCCATTAATGAAAATTACACCTATACAGGTTAGTTTTTCATTTCCACTCTCAGCATCCTTGTGTGAGCATTGTCCAGTAGCTGATATGTGGTTTGCACTTCTGTCCCAGCACGTGGGCAGGGACATGCACAGAGCATGGAAGTAGGGCTTGGTGCAGGATTTATCCTCCCCCTTCCCCAGCCCCCAGCAATCCAGGGCTAATTCCCACTGCTTGAGTTTGCCTGCAGAGGCAAGCAGACATCTCCCAGGCAGTTACATTTAGGTATTTTTTTTCCTTCCTGATGAGACAGCTAAAAACTCTGTTTACATTTTAAAGAATGGTGGTTTATTTGGGCTACATCCCAAGTTTTCCAAGCCTGGGGCCTGGCACAGGAGCTGATTATGCCTGTGCATGGGGACAGTGCTGCTCCTAAAACAGTGGAGCAGGGTCAGCTGCTTGCAGCTCCTGTGACTCAAGTTTTGGTTTGGCAAGCCAGCCCTACAGCAGAACCTCCAAGTCCTTGGTGAAGTGCAGCCACCAGAGGCAGACATGATCACACTCCTGACAAGTCTGAATTTCCATCCTGGTTAGGAAAATCCAACAAATATCTACCCACCCTAAAACATAATCCCTGTTCTGCCTGGCCCTCCTGGCAGTGTGCAGTGCTGCACTGTTGGAAACCTGCTGTGAACCTGTGGATGTGCAGTTCAGGTTGTCTGGAGAGTTTCACAGTGCCTAAACCAAGGCTTTGTCCAAATCAATTTGTCTGGCACACATAAGGATGAGCAGAATCTGGTGAGATCATGTTAATGTGAGGCTGTAAAATCTCATATTAGGGAGGCTATGATGATCAAAACCGAAATATTTAAAGGGAGAAATTAAATGCTCAGGATGTCTTCAGGTCTTTTCCAGGAAGGTAAAAAGGCAACACACATTACAGGAGCAAAAATAGCACAACAGGTAATTTGTGTTTACAAAAGAGAAAGAGATACATTCTCACACACATCCCAAGGGCTAAAAGAGCTGAGCTGCTGCCAGGAATTTCCAACATGGAAACTTTGCCAAGTCCACAGGAGTAGTATTTTAAAAGACCCTATTCAACTCTTCTATTTACACCCGGACTGCAAAGAAACTGATTTTAATTTTCTCCTAGACTCCCTTATCTTTAGAGATGCCAGAGTCAGCTGATCTGTAAAAGGTCTCTTTTTTGAGAGGGATTGTGGTTTGCTCTCTGTGCACATTTCACATACCCAGCAAAACATTTATCTCTAAATAAGCATATATTTCTTTGGGGTCCTTCCTGACTAAAAAAACAAGCAAGGACAGGCAGAAAAACACTGTGCACCTCCTTATCTTCGCAGCTAAAGGCCTGAAGTAAAAACAATTTGGCAACTCTGCCATTCCTTTGAGATACCTGAACACCATAAGAAAGGACCTGTGTCAGTGCAGAGTGCACTGACAGGAAACCAAAAGAGCTCAGTGGCTTTTCTCACATTGCTTTGTGTAGATTTGGTGAATCTCTTCTGAATTCCAAGTCTCTCTGGCTTTGACAAGCTGAGTTTTATCTGCTTTACAACCTATAATGCATACCCAGTGCCATTACAAGAGATGAAAGGACTACAGGTGAGATGATTTGGTCACACAGACAAGATAATGCTATTTGTCTTAAATATGTGTGATAGATCTAAGACAAGTATTTTTGCTGCATTTTGCAAATCATTTCCCTCCTCTTTGCTTGCTGAGACCCAGCTGTGAGATGCTTTGTGATAAAAACCCCAAAATAAGAGATAAAAAAGCACTTATTCCAGAAGCTTAAAATATTGCCCTGATTCATCTTTTCAGTTCACTTACATTATTATATCTCAAATTTCTTCCTTTTTTGAAGCTGGTATTTACAGCATGGAAATTGAAAAGCACTGGACCTCTAAGTAATAACAACTCAGTTTAGACCTGGAAAACACCATGTTGAGAAGCAGATTTATTGATCAGTCAGTATCAGTCCACAGTGGCAAGGTGAGGCATGTGCTTGGGAGAGCAGAATCCCATACCAAAGGAAGATGTGAATGCTCTCATTTCAAAACTCACTGACACTCAGTGCAGCTCACTGGTGGGCAGCCTGGTTCTGCAATAAACCTGGAACCACCTTTAATTCTGTTAGAGCAGATCACTTGTAGCCAGCAAACTTCCTTTCAAAACACCAAATTAGCATGACAGGAAAAAGCTTGAACCGATGGCAAAACCCCAAAATATCATTAGTAAGTTTCACAAAACCTCACATACCATAAGGCTAGCCCTTCTCTTTTCTGAACACAGTGTGCTTGTACAAATTTCCCCAAAATAACTTTGGTGTTGGGATGTCAGCCATGATCCTGCCTCATACCTCTTTGGACTGAGATCAAATCCTTAAGAAAGACTTTGCAAGACTTTTCAAGGCCAAAGAAACCAGGCATACAGTAATTTTCCAAGCACGACATAATCCTTGACTAGGAGAGTTTGCAAAATTTACTACATTAAATTGAAACAAATAAAAATCAACCAGTGGATCCCATTTACCCAAGACAGTCATAAAACAGACATATCAGACATGATAAACCTTTTACTAACCTTTGTGTTATCTACTTTTATTGACCATCCTGGCTCTACAGATTGCCCCAACTGCAATTCCTTAGCCTGGCAACAGCTCTGATCAGTTTTCATTTCTCTTTATACTCTCAGTAAAAAGGTCAAAGAATTACTCACCTTCATGGCTTTATTTTCCTAAATAGGAAGCTGAATTTTCTAGAACTGAAATTCTACAAGAAAAATGGAGTTTGCTCTGATCCCAGGAGCAGATACAGCTCATCCATTTCCCATTTGGTCAAACATCCCCCAGCACAATTAGCTCTGGAACAGGAGGGGACTGTAGGCCTCACTGAAACATGGACAATCTCCTGCCAATATGTGAGCAGTTCACTTCCCAACAGACTGAAGCACTAAATCTTTTTAAAGCTATTTTTCACAAATGCTGTTGTACTTCTACAGCCAGACCTATTTCAGGAGCTCAGTATCCAGTCCTCATCTCACACTGGCTTCTCATAATCTGTGCCCCATTGCATGTTCTTTCCACAAACGCAGGGATGGATGAGAAAGGAGAGGAAAAAACCAGCTGTATAAAGACTTTTCCTGAGCCAGTTTACAGGAGCATATAAAGGTGGAACTGTCTCTGAAGAAAACTGTTTTTACCTTGAAGAGTCACTGTGGAGAAACAGAAAAAAGCCTTTTACCAAAGGATGTTTGTGTTCTGAATGGTCTGGTTGTCTGAAAGCAAATGGAATGAGGTGGGGAGATGGCAGCCAAAACCCCAGGTGCCACTGCAGCACAGCAGCTCTGGCTTTTGCAAGATGTTTCTTATCAGACAGAGCACTTCAAGAGTGCCTCAAAATGAACTAAGCACTTCAAGAGAAATCACAGTTCTGTCTGTATGCACAAGTTCTGCTATAGTGGTGTAAATAAAAAAGCACAATTCCATCCAAGTCTGAACACAGCTCTAAAGACACGAGAATATTTATTCTTGTATCATATATTCCAATAAGGAAAGTGGAATAATTTGTGTCAGGAAAAATTGCTTCTATCTGTATATAGTTGTATTCACTCCCTAGGCTATATTACATTACTGCAAGTATGCCAGGAAAGAAAAGTTCCACCCCTAAATGACATTATAATGCTCGTTTCAAGCCCATACACAGCCCAGGTACTCACTTCAGGGAGCCTCCCTTGTGGCTCCATTTCCTCACAGTAGCACTGTGAGGTTACATCTTCTCAGCAATATATTTTGACTGTTCTCTGGCTCTCCTTCCCACACACTGAATACAAAAAGTTAAACCTGCTTCCCCAGTTGCTATAGGTTAGCCATAACTGTGGAAACTGTTACTTGGGTACTCCAGAGGAATTTGAGCCCCTATATCCTTGTGTGCAGCAGCTACAAGGGCAGCTTTGTGTTTCACTTTTAAGGAGTGAAATCCAGCTGAGCTACTTGCAGACTGGCAAAATGGGCAGAGAGACTACTGAATGAGGGGGATTAAGCTTTCAAAACATAATTTCAACTCCGTTCTTGAAAGGACATTACATGGTGTATTCCAAAAAAGCAGTTTTTCATTCAGGTTCTTGGCCAAGAACTGCCAGAATACGAAATCCATGTTTTCTTTATCCTCTGTTTCTAGTGACTTGTGTGCTGCCTCAGTAGAGTACAAATCTTTCTCTGTCAGACTCATTTCACAGAAGAAAAGAAGCCTGTGTTAGCAAGCTCAGGTTCCTTGGGGCAGGAACAAATCCATTCTGGTACTGGGACCTCGAACACACACTAAAAGGCTTGTTGACCCAGCTACTGGTCCAGCCTCTCCCAAAGCCTGTGGGACAGTTAAGCTCCACATGAAACAGCTCAAGGGGTTTGCAGCTCCCTTATCAGGGCAACCTGAAATTAGCACAGTTTGTCAGGTTGAAAGCTGCAGTGGTTCAGGATCAGCTTCATGTGCAAATCCACAAGATCTGAGCAAATCCACAAGATCTGAGAAGGCACCAAAATAACACTAACTGGGAGAGCACAGCTACCTTCTGTTCCCCTGGCTAGAAGACCCTGCTGATTGCTGTTCTCAACCCCAAGTGCAGTCATATCTATCAGGCATTTATTGACTCTTCATAAAACAATAAATGCACTCCTCACATAATGTGATTTTAATGTAAATACATAGATAAATAAAACACAGATAAATATCTGTGTGGGTCTGTAGTTGTAGTGTTTGCATTTAGTGAGGGAGCAATATCCAGGTTTTGCTTCAGTGGAAGGGGATGGCCACTGTCATGACTTAACCAGCTTGGGGCAGAGCCATGCTGGGTGAGCCTCTGACACTTGTGGAAATCTTCTGGCTACCTCTCCTCGAGGCTGGCAGTGCACAGGTATCCAGCTCTCCATACGTTTTGGCTGCAGCGTTAGAACAGGAGATCCGGCGCTTACGGGTGAGGCAATCGCTGCAGTGTTCAGGGCTGCTACTGCTCAACTCAGAATGCAAACAGGAGTTTCAGATGGGATGAGAACAAGGAGCTGTCTTATGCTACAGCCAGCTAAAGTATTAAACACATTTCGTAAGCAAGGAGTCCAGCCAAGCCTGTCACCACACTTTATAAACCTGACCTCAGGCAGTCCCTGCTGAGATGGGTCTGTGGGACCTGCTCTCAGAGCTGCTACAGGGAATCTCTTCCACACCCTTCTTGGGGTCTTTCAGAGAGACATGGCACAAACTGGACTTATGATTTTTCTACTCATAAGCTTACTACTGCTGGATCAGACCATCAGCCAGGCTTCCAAATTCAAAGCCAAGAAGCACAGCAAACGTAGAGTGAAAGGTACTGGGTCTGAACTGGGATGAGGGATAGAAGCTTATAGACTATGCAAATTTACTGTGTACTTTAAATAGCATTGCATGAACCAAAAACTGACATTACACAAATGCTTATTTATAAAGGACACTTGAGTCTATATTATCTGTGTCTTTAAAATATTTTTATGTGAGTTAGCAAAGCCACAAATAAGGTGCCAGAATGAGTTATGGAAATAGAGCTGTATAACTGCTGCAAATGTATTGCTCTGTTATGGCTGTTCACCTCTGTCAACATTATTTAGAACTCACAGGTTACAGCTGAGAGAGGACTCTGGCTGATCATTCTTAGTTATGTAGATATATTGACTAAGATCAGAAAAATGGAAATTCATGTTTATGGGGAAAAAAAGCAGAAGTATTCAGTCTCCAAGGGTTATTCTTCAGATTTTTGTACCATTTCCTAATTTTAATAGAATGTCTGCCTACTATTTGTGGAATATTATGCCACTTGTGTGAAAAGTACTGTGAAATAGCAAGTCAAACTAATTAGCAGGTCAACATCAAAGAATTAGCAGGAAAAGATAGAGCATTAGTCCCCAAAGCAAAGCTTACAGAGTAAATACAAAACCACAGAATGTCGTTTAGAAATGTCTGTGTATTGAATTTAAAGACGTCTAATAAAAGCAGGAATGATGGAGGCTACAAGAGTGGCAAATATTTGAACTCCTAGTGAATTAAAAACTGTGGCTTTGATAAAGCCATTGTGCAAGAAGATTGTGCTGCTCTGGAGCCACACAGGTGCAGACACTTCCTTCTCCCCTGGAATCTCTAGGGTTTTAAACCTGGGGTCCTAAGGACAGGCTGCTATACATTTTTTGTGCCAGCACAGAGAAGAACAGATTGGAGAACTGGGAATTCTGCCTTAGGGAAGCAGGGAGCCCCAAAAAACATAATAATGATTTAAAAAATAAAAAATAAAATGGAAAAGAGGCCACAAAAAATGAGTTATGTACAAATTATCTCCTTTTCTTGTCCCACTATTTTCTTGGTGCTTTTGTAAGTGCTACAAAATGCTGATTCAGAGTGAATTGGTGTGACTCAAGTCCCCAGGCCCTCTCTGTACTGAGGGAGAGAGGAAGGCTAATCCTGGGAAGTGGAGATTGCAGCTCAGCAAGCACATCTGCAACATTCAGAATGTCAAGTTGTGTTTTATTTGCTGTTCCTCCCTGGGCTAAAACAAGGGTTGTGTGAAACTTTCATGCTCACAGAAATAACATTTCTTTGATGAAACACAACTTGTGTCCTGGTTTTTGTATGTCACATCCATACACCAGAGTGTAGAGAAAGAAAAGGTTAAAAAGAAAAAGAATTTACATTTTCTGTAAATTAGACACCAACTCACTAAACAATGATTAGTTGCAACAATCCATGATTTTCAAACAGTTTTTAGGGCAAAATCCATGATAAAATATGAGAATGAAAGGTAAAGGTGGGTTCCTCCTGTTTTTTACAGGAATCTTAGAGGGAAGTTTTCATTAAGGGCAAATCTTCAAAAGGAATCAAATTGCATCTCAGCAGTGCAGCAGCCCATAATATTTTGAAACATCTTTTAACATGTAATTTTAATTTTTGTGTGTGTGTGCATATCTGTTAATTTCTGTATATTCTTTTTGTGTAAAAAAAAGATGACCTGAAGACCCAGCTTGACAAATTGTGGCGAGAAGTAAACGCTCTGAAGGAAATACAAGCACTCCAGACAGGTAAAGCAGCTTATACTGGGTCAGTGGCTTCCAAAAGTTCTCACTGCCTCTCTTCTTCACTCCCACCCCTCTCTTTAATGGGTTTTTATGACTGAGGAGTGCAGCTCCATAAAACCATGGTGTGCCAGAGCTGAACCAGACAGACAAGTGCTGAAGGAAGCATTCAAGTAAAATCAGTCTCTCAGCTAATGGGGAACGAGTGGTGATTCTTCACTGAGAGCAGGAGCTAACCTGGTGCAAGAACAACTTTTGTCTTTGCTGTGCACAACTTCAAGGCAGCACAGTGAGGGCTCCTGGGTCTGAGAGGTTAGGTGGTCAGTGAGTTAAATGCCCAGCTTTGATTTGAACACATATTCAAATACAAATGTTGCCATAAAACTTCAAAGTTATATCCACGGTGAGTTCAGAAATATCCTGGACCAATGTGCAGAGTCCTTTAAGTATTTAAATAACCACATGGAAATTTCCAGACAAAATAAGAAGGGTAAATACACATGTATCTACTAGACAGTTGTGCTTTTTCACAGCTGTTGACACAAAACCTAGCATTTAAACATGTACAAGAGGACATTACAGAGGAAATTACTTCATTCTCCTGAAACAGAACATATTTTCCTTAGGGATGGTAATATCTGGGTTGTCCAGTTTTATATCTTGGGTTACATAGAGCTTTTGGGGCTTTACAAAATATTTTTATTTCAAACGTCTTATAAGAAGGCTTTAGAAGTTTCTTAAAAGAGGAAGCCTGTGCTAGACAAGCAACTCTTGTTTAAAAGTAATTCTTGTGTTGCTTCCAGAAGGAGCTTGAGAGGAAGCATGCAGTGCCTAACAAATGAAACCAGAACTGGGAGACTTTCTCTCCTCAAAACTTATTTTGAGCTTTATTCTAAATTTATAACCCACACTGTTCAACTGGAATCCAAATGTGGCAAAAAGACACATATCACCCCCCTAGCTCTGACTGTCTTTGTTAATGTCCTTGTGATAACTGAAAAAAGGAGCTCCATTTTTAGCCTATGGACGTTTCCAGGGCACACCTTAAAAATCTGGTATCTTCTTTTGCTTGAACTTCCTGAGTCTCCTTTCTACATAGAGTGAAATGTGAAATGCCATTTTGCAACACATACTTTCTCCCTACAGACATCAGCAGGTAAGTCTGATCTTACTCATACTTTCAGACCCACCCTGTGGAGTCACGAGCCTTTTGCTTGCTGAGGGACTTGTTTGCTCAAGTTTCAACACGCTTTCGGAAAATTATCAATTGAGGAACCTTTACTGAAAGCTCCAGCCCACACTTGTACTGAATGTGCAAACTCCTGTCTGTTTGCAGTGTGTCTTCGTGGGACCAAGGCTCATAAGAAGTGCTACCTCATGTCAGAAGGCACCAAACATTTCCACGAAGCCAATGAAGACTGCATAGCCAAGGGGGGGACATTGGCTATCCCGAGGAGTAACGAGGAAACAAACATTCTGCGAGATTATGGCAAGAAGAGTGCTCCCCACGTGTCCGAGTTCTGGCTGGGTGTCACTGACATGGTCACTGAAGGGAGGTTTGTTGATGTCAGTGGCATGGCTCTGCAGTACTTCAACTGGGACCGTGCCCAGCCCAACGGGGGCAAGAGGGAAAACTGTGTCTTTTTGTCTCAGTCATCCCAAGGCAAGTGGGTGGATGAAGTTTGCCGCACTGCCAAGAGATACGTTTGTGAATTCCTCATCCCATAATTACATACACAAAAGACCACGGCCATGGTTTGGGTTATCAACACACAGTTTTGCTTAGTAGCCCCTCCCACATAGAGAGTGGCGAGTTAAAAGTATCCCTCTCCTGCATTTCACTCACTCTTTACTGAAACACAAGTTTTCTCTGTTAATTTATTTTCTATTCAGATGCTAAAAATGTTTAGTCTCATCATGTATAGGGATATATATTATGTTTTGGCCTACATTCTATAATATTTTGGCGTATTATTTCAGCCTGATGTTTGGGTTACTGGTTTTCACCTTTTATTTCTATACTTTAATTACAAAATACTGCTGCATGTTAACCCTTTCCAATATGAGGTGTAGGGATCCTCTCACTTCTGAAGTTTAAGAGGGACATTGGGATTATGTGAGCTCCTGGGAAATCAGCTATCATTCTTTACTGAGTTTAACTGGATGGGTCTCTGGCCAAGAGTTTTACCTATGGGTTAAGAATGCTGAGTGAAACAGAAAAATCTGACGTTAATTATTTAACTACATGCAGTTCACAGTGATACACTGCTAGAAAAGGGGGGTAGCTGGTTTAAAATATCAGTTAGTCTAGACATGTGTGCCTCTAAATGCCTCAATTATGGTTAAATATTAGATGTCATTTGGAACATTCCCATAGAAGAAAGCAACCTGGGACTAGATCACACTGCTGTGTGAAGCCTTGCTGAGCCTTGTTTCCTGCAGGCTCAGACAGGCTCTGCCTGAGAGCTCTGGGAGGGAGACAGGAGCCCCTTTCTGGCACAGCATTCCCACTCACTCACCTGTCCCATGGGAAGGGCAGCACATCCCAGTGGAACAGAAAAGTGGGGCCAGACCACCACATGCAAATGTTCCCAATTTAATACCTGACATTTGAAAATTAAGTAAAACATGCTGGCTGCTTTTGGCTGTTCTGAATCTCACAATAGAGATTTGCCTTCATGTCAGAAATAGCCATTTCTCTCATTTAATTTAAATATTTTGCTGCTTGGAAGATTATTCCTATTCCTTATCTAGTAAATGTGGGAGATTTTCTTAAATTATGCAATAAATTCGCAATTACCAGTAATTAATTGTTGGAGTATTTTTGCCAGCTTATGCATCCATGTGAAGGCCATTTATTCCTAGGACTTTTCCTGAGGATTCAAAAGGGTACTTTTTTTCTACTATTGTACTTACAGGCCACAGGATAAAATTTGGATCCCTGCTGTATAATACAGCCCAAAAGCCGCATAACATCTAACTACTCAAGGTATCTGTAACGTGTTGTATTTAAATTCATTTTCCAACACTTAATGTATTTGCAAAACAGCCTGATTCTGAATTCTCTCATTTACTCTTGTGTTGAAATAGAACAGCAAAAAGGCCCCAAATATATCCAACTTTCTTTCAAAATCTACTTCCATTTGCTAAGGTTGGGGTAAAAATTTTTGTTACTACACTTGTACGTGATTAAAAGTCTGTATGGTTTCTTAACCTCTGACTTGTCTGAAATAAGTCAGTATCTCAGCATATCCCTACAGCTACACACAAACTGAAAATCCACCACAAATTCCAGAACTTTTTTAACTGGTACAGGACTACATTTTCAGAGGCTGTTTTGCTGGTGTAGCTATTATAAAGAACATGAGCCACTTCATGCAATTTCCCCACCAGGTGTCAACTTATCACATAAAAATCTCATTTTTTAAAAAAACCACTTTCTGGGTGGTCCTGTAAGAAAACATTTATCATTTTGAGACTGGCAATAAAAAAAAACCTGTGGTAGTGGGTGGCTCTTGTGGAGAATCCAGCTGAGTTCTCAGGATCAGCCCAGATTACATTGCGGAATCCTGAAACGCACATGGAACTCCTGAGATCAGAGACAGATAACAAAGAAAACATCTTCAGCTTTCTTTTCTACACTCTGCTACAGAAACACTGTGATAAATGGAAGACAATGGGCTCATAGGAATTTTATAAGCATGACTTAGTAATATGAATGATAAAAATACAATAAACTCATATGAAACATGTTATGGCAATGAGGTACAAAGTATTCCACTTCCACAAGATTAGGCAGCCAGCATTTTGTTTGGGATAGTAGGTGGCCCTTGGTTTTCAGAAATGTTGAGAAGTACTCTAAGCCCAACAGAAAAGCTTTTGTAGTTATAAGCAATTTATTGGTTGGCTGGTCCATGTAATAACTGTTCATTAAGGAATACATTAAGCACTCTGTAACCTTTAACAAATTATTTATAAGTGTTAATTAATGAAAACCATCCTTTTGTTAGCAAGCTACCAGCATGATTAATCTGTTCTTAGTGTCATGAAAGACAGATGCCCCCAACAGTCTCATTTGGCTTTCTTGGCAAGTGGGAATAAGTAGGAGTGAATAAACAAGGTTGTATAGGAAACACTGATTAGAAGGAAATGATTACCATATGAATTGGGTAATTCTACTGAAATATTGAGGGAAGGTGATCAGAATAGAATGTCCTGGAGACTCTGCCAGTTTTCCTTCCCAGGCATTGAGTTTGTAGCATTGCATTGAAAGAAGAGAAAAAGGCCTTTGGTGAATAGGCAGGGAAATGTCAAGCTTTACTCGAGGTACAGATGTTCTTCATTATGCAGGGTACAAAACCTCGGAGAAAAAAGCTCATTAGTAGAGCTGGGTGAAGAATTGGTTGTCTTGTTTTGTGGTCAAACCAAGAAAAAAAAAAAAAAAGAAAAAACTGTGCCCGGGCTCTGTGCCCGAGCCCTGTGCCCGGGCCCTGTGCCAGGGCCGTCGGCACAGCCCCGAGCCCCGCCGGGCCCCAGGAGCGGGAGCACCGCGCCGGCAGCAGCTGCAGTACGGGAACAGCAGCACAGGGCGGCAGCACCG